>CM075183.1:5413025-5775525 GCA_037577475.1 Chaunax sp. Z400
CGATTTATGCATCACTAGTGTGTAACAAGCAGAGTGTTTGTGAGCATGTCGGCTTTGTTGTCTGAATAATAACGTCCTTTAAATAGCAGGAAAATACTGCAGTCAAGATTGCAAAATGCCAACAATGTTCTTGACCACACATCTTTAAGACCAACACGCCCGTTGGTGCATAGATGAGTGTAAGTATGTTTACTGCAAATGACAACTTGGCTGAAGTTAAAGTTAATGTTAATTGTTCCAGAGTAATGATGGCCAAACCTAGAAATAAGATGGAATGAGATTGATTCATCCAATGAGATGGTTTGGAACAAAATCAATAAAATAAGATATTCTCTTTACTATTATTGCAAGACAAACATGCATGTTTCTTTGTAGTTTCTGGTGGTTTCTGGATACTTTGCATGCATAAATAGTGGTGTAACATCCATCTGTGTGAGCTTTAGTATCTATATATGGACATTCAGCCAGCGTTGACTCATGTCTGATTTCTGCCTTCTGGTGTTCCAGGGTTCGGAGGAACAGTGAGAAACTGGGACACCCTGAGAGGCAGAGGAAACCTCTGGACAAGAGGGCGGCATCATCGGCCAACCTCTTCACCCGCTCCCCAAGTCTGGAGAAGTGAGCCATGCTGCCATCACTCACAGCTGTCACCCCATAATCACAGAGCTCACTTTTTCCTACGGCTTCTGCAGCCATGCATATCTCAACAGAGAGACACTTGCTCGGGCACAAATGGCCCCTATGAATAATAATCGATTTCCATTCCCATGAAAACCTCCCAGTAACACACACAGTATGAGATTTTGAAATGAAGTATTGATGGATAAAACCTAAAGGAAATGGTTTCGTACACGTGCCTCACACAGTTGTTTTCTGTCTCCACAGTCGGGCTAAGGAGCTGATTACCAGTGCAGGTGATGTATTTGTAAACCTGTCTTTCCTGTCTTTGAAATGAAAACAGACAATTTAAGTGCCTTCCATTACCTTCAGAGCACCAGCTGCCAACGACACGGGACATGTCTATAATATGGAGACAAAAAGGAAGGTGTGCTAATAATATAAGTGTAGCGATATTTACTTGCACACCTAGTCGTTTTTAGAGACCCTGAAAATCACTATGCGAATGTGTGGTAGTAAATAAGTGATGACAGAAGTGTGGGGAGCCAAAACATTTCAAACTCTCCCTTGTAGGAAAACTGCCTTAAGTTGAGGTAAAGCTGCGTTACGGCAGCTTGACTTGAAACGGAAAGCTGCAAGGTAAATTACAGATGCTTACCATACTTACCCTGAACACCAGAAATATTCCCCCTTCCTTTCTGAACTGGTCATCCCTTTTTTTTTATATGCACTCTTATGAAGCCTAACACCATAGGCCAGTTTGGACATTGGGCGCTGCCTGGAATCACATTCACTGTGGTTAGCAGAGCTGCCACTCCATTCCAGCTCATCTGATGGAATGATGGATGGCCAGCACTGCTGAGGAGGTTGCCAAAAAACATTCCTCAAGCTTTTCCCTGCTCTCTTTCACTTATCCCTGAATTCTTTGTTGAGTTATAGTTTTCTCTGCATGAATCTATTTCCTTACAGTGTAGAATGGCAGCAAATTGAGGGGGGAATTGGACCTTGGAGAATTTACTAATTTTAAGTAGTATTTTAGTGCCAACCTAAATCTGTTAGTAGCACTGAATATAAAGAACTGAGGGCTGACGTCGTCCACATGGTCAGATTTGTAATCTTCCTATTTATTCTTTGAACAGACAGAATATTTAATCGAGGCAAATGGCTGCTGGTCATTTAATTTCAGTAATGGTTTTGTTTTTTTCAAAGTTATTTTTTGGGCATTTTTGCATTTATTCATAGGACAGCAGAAGAGGTGAAATGTGGGAGAGAGAGTGGGAGGAAGTCCTTGAAGGTTGATTCAGAAGCAGCTGGACTTCTTTTCTTAGCTCGGAGACGTTTCACCTCTCATCAGAGAGGCTTCATCGGTTCTAAACTGTTGGTACGAGGTCAGGATATTTATCCTCTGTGAGATGTAAACGACCTTTAGAGTCGTTAAGTCACCTGTTCTCTAGAGGTGAAATGTCTTCAAGCTAAGGAAGAAGTCCAGTTGCTTCTGAATCAACCTTCAAGGATTACCTGGATGACTGAGAATCTACACAAACATAGAGGGAGGAAGACGTGGCAAATGGCCACAGGTTGGAATCAAACCCGCGCTGACTGCTAAAGGACTATAGCCTTGATACATGGGGCGCGCGCTCTAACCACTGCGCTATCTGCACCCCACTTTCAGTAAATTTGAAATCTGAACGTTTTCGTTTTGTTTTTTTTTACAAATCTATTTATGGGGCGGCTGTGGGGGTAGAGCGGTCGTTCACAGAACAAAAGGTCGGTGGTTCGATCCTCAGCCCCTGCAAGTCCACAAGTTGAAGTATCCTTGAGCAAGATACTGAACCCCAATTTGCTCCCCGGGCGCCGCGTGTAGTGGCAGCCCACTGCTCCTCAGGGATGGGTCAAATGCAGAGAAAGAATTTCCCCATGTGGGACTAATAAAGGTATCATTAAATCGATATGTAATCATTATTTATTATCATGGTTTGTGTAGTTATTTGGTCACATTTGTTCTTACCAAAAAGAAGCTAAGAGCCCTATTTACATGATCTAAAGCTCATGGTCTTAAGTCGATGGCGAATGTCTTCTGTTCATTTAGGATGTGTCTAAATCCCTTTTGCAAGGTAAACGGTGCATAATTTTGCCACGGAATAACCTGCAGGAATCAGATCAATTTCATAAATAAAAAATATGCTTGCTATGTCATTTGTACCTGAAATCCTTATTTCTGCCTCATCTGGTGATATTTACAACACAGGGACTCCTTATGCTCAAAGGGACTGTCAGTGATGTCATTGTCCTTTTTACTGGATCAAACTACATGAGTAGATCCCACAGAAGGTGAAACTTTCCTGTCCTGTTGCTTCCTGTTTCCTCACTGACCCGTGACTTCTGTTGTTGCAAGAATAAGGTTCATGTCTTGTCCATCCGTGCCTCATAGACCTAATCCATAAAAATTGGGAATTGCACCTTGGGGTGCTATTCTCACGTTTCAGCTGTGACTTGAAGTTCAGAGGATTCTGTTGTTTATCTGTCCAGCTAACCTTGTGCTTTCATGGTCACACAGGATCCCCTGGGCCCAGAAGAGGAACCTACGCTCAAGGTAGACCTGCTGTTATGTTGCTTTCTATCTCTCTATCTTGTTTTAGGCCTGGAAGCGTCATCAACAGCTTATGCTTTACTTTTCCAGCAATATCTCATTCACTGTTGCACAAGTCACACACACAGTTTTCTGCAGTTGTCTATTGACAGGTGATCACAGACCTTTGATCCTTCAGAAAAGAATCACAAAGTGATAATTATGTAGACAGTTGACTGAAAGCTAAAGCTAAAGATACTGTAAATAGGCAAATAAGGCAAATAATTTAGTAATCGAGTTACTCGAGTTATTGGAGGAATCTTTTCAGCCCTAATTTTGTGTTTCTCTCTGGACTTTTATTTCATTTTACCATGGTATTGAAAGAGGTATTTAGTATTTTTTTTTCTATTAGTATCGTACCGAGGTTAGAAGTTTTGGAATTGTGACAACCTTAAAACCTTAAACCTCGCGATATCTGATTTTTTACACCATCTCTGTTTCTCTGTGGTGCAAAAACTGGACCCAAAGTGAGACTCAGACACAAGAGAAGGTTTAAGCAGTTTATTTGGTGGTGGTGGTAGGCGGTTGCGGGTGCGGGTGCTTGATGGCTGAGATGGTCTGAGGCTTGATTCTTGGATGTGGAGGGACCGTAACAGCTGAGCTGGCTGGCAGAGTCCACCGAGGATTAAGAGCGAAAGAAGAAAGTGGTTACTGCAGGGGAAAACACACACAAGGAACTTCATAAAGCACTGTTCTGTGGAGCCATGAAACCAAACTGGACCTTTTGGTGCCTCTGGATCAGCGGTATGTCTGGAGTAGGAAGAATGAAGCTGATGCTGAGAAGAACAGCCTACCTACAGTGAAGCATGGCGGTGGCTCCGTGAGGCTCTGGGGCTGCTTTGCTTCCTGGACCACTTGAAACCTGTAGCCTGTAGAGGGTCAGATGGATTCTATCAAGGATCAGGAAATCCTAGAAGAAAACGTCTCCATCTGTGAAGAAGATGAAGCTTGGCCCTCATTGGACGTTCCAAAAGGACAATGATCCCAAGCAGACCTCAGAGTCCACCAAGGCCTGGTTTCAGAAGAACAAAAAAAAAAAAAACACAAAAAGGAGTGGGTCCAGTTTTTTCACAACACTGTGTATCTGTGTAATCATTGTATTTCAGTGTACCTTTATAAGCAAAGTAAAAACATATTATTGTTTATATTCCAATTTAGACGAGCACAAATCAGAAACAGTATAATGAAAGGAAGAGAAGCAACTAAAACAAATACGAGGACAATTATAAAGTCAATACAGTGGCAAACAATATACATTTACTGTATACTAGTATTTCACACTTTACTTTACCTGCTTGGTGGAGATAATAATAAATGGTAAATTAAGTCCCTGGTCAATATTTTAAAGCTAACAATATACAATAAATTGTTGCTGGTTCTGTGTTTAACCTCTACAACACTGGTCCTCTGCTGTGTTTGTCTTCCAGAACAGTCTATCAAAATGTTTATTCGAGGTCGGCCGATAACCATGTACATCCCGTCTAACATCCAGAACTATGAAGACCTGAAGATGGAGCTACCCTCTGAGAGTCTGGAGCTGGACTGGGTGTATCCTTCCAGAATGCCATAACAGCGTTTGGCCTTTTGTTGACATCATTATGAGGATTGTGTTACATTCTTACACTGCTAATTCCACTGTGTGCTGAGCTCACTGTCCTCCTGATTTCAAGCCACACTGTCTGCATTGGAAAGTATCTCTCTGATAGTCTGGTGTCTGTTAGGACATCAGATTAACTGAGCTGTGAAATTGTGGTTGCCATAAGTTTAAAATAACAATTGAAAAATGTTTTATACAATTCTATGTCAGTGAAATTCATGTGGACTCTGATTTTCACTGGCAGATTAGTTGATAACAGTTTTCAGTTTGGTGATCCTGTAATGAATGAAATGAACCAATGACTAACATGAACATCACCTTGATCCTGTTATGCCAGCTATGGCTACCGGGGACGGGACTGTCGGGCCAACCTGTACTTCCTTCCAACGGGCGAGGCGGTTTACTTCATTGCCTGTGTTGTTGTGCTTTACCACATCAACAACCGCACACAACGCCACTATCGCAAACACACAGACTGCGTCCGCTGGTCAGTGGGAGACGATTTCTATCAAGTGCATTCACAGATAAGATGAGATGTTGAGAATTTTAAAATGCAAAATAACTTTCTGAGAAAGAGATGATAAGAGCTGAGCTGAAGTTGTTTAGCCTTGCATAGACTAAATAATGGAAACTGCTTAGCTGGCTCTGTTCAAACTGAAGAAGTAGTATGCTTTCAGCATTTATGCAAAGTGATGCTAGGAAGAAATATCTCAGGTGGCCCACAGCTAACTCATTGGCCCCATTGCAGAGGACTTCATGTTTCCATTGGCCAGAGCATGATAGTAATGATGGTTCTTATTGGTGAAACCCCAAATCCTCTGAAAAGCACATTTTAATGGTTTGACTGTTTTTCACTATCAGTAAATTGTTTGGACAGAATTAAGCTAAATGGTAAATGTACTGTTCTTATATAGAACCTTTCTAGTCTGACTGACCAATCAGAGCTTTACAACTCAAGCCAGCATTCATCCATTCACACCAACATTCATACAGTGTTAGCAGAAGCTAACATGCAAGGCTCCACCTGCTCATCAGGAGCAGTAACCATTCATGCAAACAGTCACACACCAATGAAACAGCCACTGGGAGCAATTTGGGGTTCAGTATCTTGCCCGACGACATGTAGACTACAGGGGCTGGGGATCGAACCACCGACCTTCTGATAAGTGGACAACCGCTCCCAGCGGTTGAGGCTCAGCATGTCCCAATAACATGATCCATACCTTACAATAAAACAACAGCACTCTCACCTTTACATCCATTTACTGATGTTTGTGGTGTGTTGAAAAATGGTTGTATTTAGTCCTTTAATTATTTATTTGTGTGTCTGTTGGTGTAGATGTTGTAAAGGAGGTTATGTCTCCACCATTCCCAGCACACCTGTGCAAAAATCATGTCGTTCAATCAGCGTCTTGATATGCTACAATTGACAAAACAAAACAAAAGTGTTGCATTTATGTTGTTGTATTTAATCAGTAATTAAAAAGTAAATAATTTATTTATTGTTGTACTGAAGCATATTGGATATTTTTAAAATTTTTACACATTTATTTAATTGTGCTGCAAGGTTGAATTTCTGTCCTTTGGCTTTAAGTACATTTTGGATTGCTTTGAGTGTATTCACATTCACATTGGGTGAACAGTGCAGCACTCATAGCAAAGGTTTTCTGCTGTAGAGACTTTGACATGGTGTTTTATAAGGACTGACTTCTTCTTATTAACATAAATGACTGTTTTTGCTCTCCCTGCAGTCTTACCCTGCATCCTGACATGGTGCGAGTGGCATCTGGCCAGACAGCAGGGGTGGATAAAGACGGCAAGGTGACTGCTGCTGTGAACCCAGTCTCATGCACTTTGATCCTCTATATACTACATTTACATCTTTACTTTGTACATTTATGTTTATGGTATCAGTTGTTGTCAATAATTCCTTATGAAAGTCAGACATTGGTGATCCTACTAACAATCCTGACTTGATGCAGATGTGCAGTATTTTCCTCCATTTTAGTCATAATGGTAGTTAGAACTATGTTAACTATCTGTGTGTGTGTGTGTGTGTGTGTGTGTGTGTGTGTGTGTGTGTGTGTGTGTGCGTGTGTGTGTGTGTTTGTGTGTGTGCATTAGCCCTTGCAGTCTTGTGTTCATATCTGGGACTCCACCACCCTGGTCACCCTGCAGCAGATTGGCGTGGGAATGTTCCAGAGAGGAGTGGGATCAGTGGCATTTTCCTTTGCTGTGAGTGGATTGTAATATATTCAGGGGTAAGAGAATTTGGCGGATTTGGGGGACAGACCCTAAATTCTGGTGCAGTGGCAAGAACCAGACAAGGTCCAACATAATATTTCATTACATACAATATGTCTCATTCTCATCCCATCAGTTCCAGTGCTATACATGATAAGGACAGACTGATAGCAGAGCTGATGCTCTCACTAACAGCAGTACTGACAGTGAAGTGATGTGACTCTATGGTGCTAACATGATACACTGTGGAGTATTGTCTCCTACAGATCAAACAGATTTTCAGAGATATTTAAAATTCAAAGATGCATATAATCAAGTATTGATTACTTAGTCCCTTCATGCCGCATGATTATCAATAGTCCTGTTCCTTTGCAGTTAAATTAATGTCCAGTTCAACTACATGACATCATTTTTATACATTATAGATTGTGAATATTTGAAGAGATTTGTACAAATTAGAAAATTTATCTGTGCAAATTTTGTATAGACTTGTAAAAATGAACAAAAGAACTATACAAAAAAACCACATGCTTACAAAAGAATATGTGCAAAAAGTCACACCCCAAAATAAAATGAAAACATTCACTTATACTGTAAGTTCCAGTGAGACTTCTCTGTCTGGACAAGCTGTGTGGTCCACTGACCTTCTTCTCAGCACCCATTTCTACACATATTTTCTGGATCCCACTGGTCTATAGGAGGCTCAACCAAGGAAATGAACATGAGCTCTGACACCTTGCTGAGTCGTGGTTGTGAGCATAGTGATGGTACTATATTCATATCAGAGAATCCTCTTTCACAGCCTGCTCTGATATCAGTGAGTGGTTTTACTGCTTGTTGCAGTTTCAGCAGTGCATCAGTCACAGGATTTTTTTCTGGATCGTCTTTGAAATCTGTATTTTTGTCGGAAACCGGAAAAGCTTATTTCAGTCCACAGATTTGGCTGGCTTGAATCAATCTAGTCAGCTGGTTCTTGTCACCTATTGTGCTGGTAGCTTGCAAGGTCACACATGAAATACCTTGCATGCTTGGTGTATTTGTTGAGCTTTATTTCAAACCTTGCATTTGAAATTACACCACACTAGAAAAGACAGCTGTGTGTAAGGAAAGACAACTCCTTCCTGGTTTCACTTCCTTAGGGAGCTAAACTGCAGTTTGGCAGCTCTGAGCTCATTGGCTCACATGAAGCCACACTGTGTGTGGATGCGGTGTTTCAGCTTGTTCTGTGCTGCTTGTGTTACCCTTGCATACGGGGAACTTTTATTGAGCAAACATAATTGTTACGAGGATTTCTCCTGGACCTCGCTGTTGCCTCTGTACCAGTGCACACATCAAATCTGTCCATGTAGCAACAACAGCATTCAAAAACATCCCATTGTTACAGGCAGGGTGACATTACTTTTTGATTTGGTGAGTGACTAAATGACACCTGCTAAAAGGAATGGCATGATGCCGCAAAACATAAAAAATTAACTGGCTTGTCATTATTAGGTATGAAATTGTCAATCAGTTTTTTTTTTTTTTTATTTGGTTGAAGGGGCCAGAACACCACCATCATCCATCCATCCATCCATTTTATTATGCGTTATTATCTCTGTGGTCGGGTCACAGTTGCAGCAGGCTAAGTATGGTAACCCAGACGTCCCTCTCCCCAGAAACACTTTCCAGTTACTCCTGCGGGAACCCGAGGCATTCCTTGGCCAGATTAGATATGCAATCTCTCCAGTTCTCATCCCAGATGGATTTAGCTGGAAAACCTCCCAAGAGAAGTGTCCAGGATGCTGGGACCACCTCAGCTGGGTCCTCTCGACATAGAGGAGCAGTGACTGCCACCTCTCCCACTGCCACTCCCAGCCACTCTGTGGAGGAAGCTCATTTCAGGCGCTTGTATCCACAGTTTCACTGATGGCAAAATAACATACTGTTAATTTTCAAATCTTCATTCACAGATTTGTTTTCCCCAACAAATGTTTTGCCCAAACTTTTGTGAGAACCATGCTGTTATTTGGCTGCTAATGAACATTTCCACAGCTTAATCTTACAAGTACAAAAAAATGATGTCATATTTCCAGCTTTATTGTTATTGCTTTCTCTTTACCCACTAAATTATTATTTTCCCCTTGATATTAGTCATAAGTCTCTTCCAGTCAGTGAAACCACACACTTCCTGTCCACACGGAAAAACCTCACACCTCTCCTTTCGTGGTAGGCTTTTATTGTGAAAACTGTGCAGGAAGGTTTTAGTGTCATTGACAGAAGCTTACTTTAGACAAAAAATGGTAAAAAGAAGTGATTCTAGTCGAAGCAAATAACTTGTTAATGACAACAGTGTTCATGTCAAAAAGAGAAGAACCAGAGGTGACCATGACATGACTGTTGGAATAAGTGCTGTGTAATTTTCCATTCTGCTGAACCGACCTTAATTTGTTGATCTCATTTGCAGGATTCTGGAGCATTCCTATGTGTGATCGATGACTCTAATGAACACATGCTGTCAGTATGGGACTGCAACAAGGGGACCAAGCATGCAGAGATCAAGGTGAAGAACCCTCAGTGTCATATAAGGTGTAACATAACCTGACAAGCTCAATGATCGTGAGATGATAATGACAAGGCTTCTTATTATTACTGGCTTAATTCAAAGCAGAAATATTGTTTATCATCCTCATATGATGTATTTATAAAGTTACTCTTAGCTGAGTATACTGAACAGTTTCAGACCGTTTCTGTATTACAGTAATAACCAGAAAACACTCAGAGAGCGCGTACCTCCCCCAACGCTAATGTCGCTAAGACCTAAACAGTCAGAAAATAGTTTCCAGGCTTTGTCAAAACGGAATCCTGTAACAGCTGTTTATCAGCAGTCTGCTGGTGAGTGTGCACAAATGTTAATTCCATTTTGTATCACTGTGAGGAGATTATCAATTGTTGAATCATTGCACCTATGGTACAGCACACATTATGGTGATATTGCCATAATGACGGTGCTTTGCTAAGATCCCCTCTCTGTTACCTGTCCTGTTCTAATGTATAAACATAAGCATACTACAATATATTACAACACTTAGAGGCAGCTGTGGCTGATGAGGTAGAACAGATCGTCCACCAATCAGAACATCAGTGGGTTGATTTCCATCTCCTGCAGTCTGCATTAGAAGTGTCCTTGTCTCAGCCCCAAGTAGCTGTATCTGAGAATTTCCTCCAAACACAAAATCCCAGTGCACTTCAAACCCAGTGACAACCGTGGACAAAACCTGGTACACCCTAAAGATAAAATGCCCAAACACAAGTTGTGCAATGTTGCCTATGCGGTTTTACCACCAACGTGACACATGATGACAGGCAGGTAAATAAACCACTTGTGACCTCAATGACCCACGGGGTTTTAATGACCTCACAGGAGGTTAAATCCATAGAGCTTCCCATCTGTCAGTTAGGCAAGCACATTAATCTCATATGTCCTGTCTGACTCTCAAGGAGTCAAGGTCATTTGTCATTTTACAACACAATGGTTCTCAATACAGTGTAAGTTGTAGCCCCTTGATGCTTCACCCCTGTAGAATATAATGTTTCAGCAACAAACCACTCAAAATGTGTTAATGTTGGACTGTTTAACAGGTTTTATTGCAGTTCTGAGTGCTTTGGATGACTTGTTTTTACAATTTGTGAAGGTTTCATGCTACATAACATTTATGAAATTGTCAGTCACTGCATGGTTTCACAACCACTTCTGAGAATCAGGCAGACTGCAGTAAGGTGAACACTGACAGGAAGGCAGTCAGATGTCCAGCATGGATGAATGCTCAGTGTGTAGATGCTTTTTATAAAGGAGGTCTGTCTGCAGAGATGAAGGGGGGTGGGGTGGGGGGGTGGCAATGGTGTCTCGGTTATGTTTTTATGGGCTTTCATCCCAAAATGCCTCAAGTTCCCTGAGAGCAATTTCAGCTTGGCTGTCATGGCAACAGTGTAAATATTTTATACAGTTGGGTTTTGTCCGGCTGTGTGAATGCGTGCTTGTTCTCTAACGCTGCAGAGGGAATACATCGGTGGGTGTAGGAATTCGTGTACCATCTCAAGTCAAGAATTTAATGCAAGATCTTTTATGTAATGTAGCAACCAGTGGACATGGTTCACTGTGGGAAGGACAGGCCAACACTGATCCACACTGGATTTACATACAAGTTCATCCAAAAGGGACAATGTGATGACCCCCCCAGCTTAAAAAAGGGCCCAAGATAAATCCTCTTTGGTCTGATTTGATTCATTCTTTATAAATTTTTTTTAGTTTTTTCTAGTTGTTAGAATAGAGGTTAGGATTTTGTAGTCTACACACAGGAGACTTATTGGGCGATAGCTGGTGCATTGTAGGGAATCCTTTCCTCCTTTATGTATGACTGTGATGATGGCTTCTGACCAGGACTTTGGGGGTTCTCCTGATTTCAGTACATAATTATATACTTTATATAGTATTGGGGAAAGGTTTGTAATATTCTATAGCAAATCCATCTGTTCCGGGAGATTTGTTGTTTTTTAGTTTAGTCATGGTTTCTTTCATTTTGTTTTCTGTGATGGGCTCCACTAGTTTGGTTGCTTGTAAAAAAACATGATTGAACAAGCTTAATTATATATCAATGAATGGATAGGAGCGCTGCGTGGGTCATCAGTGGAGCTATAGGACTCAGGTGTTCATTGGAGAGGGATTAGGTCATTTAGAGAACATATTCAAGTTCATCTTAATTTTTAAATATCCTGTGTGGAGTGTTTATCCACGGACTTGAAGAATATCCAAGGCACACTGTTCCGTTTAAAGAATAAAAAGCCTTTATTTTTACATGGCTATACAGGCATTAAAAAACATGCTGCTAACCAACGTGTTTCAGCTCAATGAGCCTTCATCAGGCTGTCAGAGAAACAGCTGACGCAGACATACGTCATTAAATAGAAACCATCCATCAGTAAATACATAACTTCACAGAACACAATAATTGATATTACAGAGAGAATTTAAACATTCCAAGTCATGATGTAAAGCATCAAATATAAACAACAAATAAAGAGAGAAAAAAAGAAAAACTATCATGCAAAATATTGGATGCCCAATAGAACAACAATAATAATAATAATAACTATTATTATTACTACTATTATTGGGACAGATATGTGTGCACTTTAATAATTACCCACAGTACATAATATGTCCACCACTTAGAGTCATAATGTCTAAGACCTGAAACAAGAACAACTCTACACAACTCTCACAAATCAAGGTGTTCACTGATACCAGGAAAAGTTGTGGCTTTAAGAGTGAATATCCAAAAGGTTTCCCTCTGGAGCAGATGTCTGAGTCTCTCTCCACCTCTCCCTGATTTGGGGAATGACTTCGATAGCCATGATTTTCAGTGAGTTGGGATTTGTGTGTCTGGCTACTTTAAAATGATTGGCCATGGGGTAGTGTGGGTTGCCCGTCCTTAATGCATATTTGTATTCAGCGAGTCTGTCCTTTAATGTGCGTTTAGTGCGTCCGATATGAAAACAACCACACTCGCACTCTAGTCTGTAGACCACATAAGATGTATTGCAATTTGCAAAACTTCTAACCTGGAAGGTTCATCAGTGAAGGTGTTGGTTTTGTCTATGTTGTATGCTTAATTATATGTTGCTCAAAATTACTATCAAATAAGACACCAAATATTTCTTGATTACCAGTAGATGGGGCCCAATAACAAGAATATGCATTTTATTAGAATTAAGTTTTAGGAAATTTAATGATGTCCTATTTCTAATATTTATCAGACAGTCCTGTAGGGAACTCAAACTGAGGATGTTGAGATCAGTAGGCATTACTGCAAAGTGCTGTGTCATAATGTAAGAAAGTCATAAAGTCAAAATGAAAAGGGATAACATGTCTATGGATGACATCAGCCTGGAGGAGCATATAGATTGAGAACAGGATTGGTCTAAGAATTAACCCTTGAGGCACACCATACTTAATGTGAGAATTATCAGAGGAAACACAAAACTCTCTACTTGACGAATAGGAAGAGAACTAGTTTACCACACCAGATATTCATTGTAAAAGAATGGTGTGATCAGTTGTGTCAAAAGCAGCATTTATCAGAAGCTGTTTTGACTCAATTTTATCAACAGTCTTGGAGATAAAAGGGGGTTTAGAAATTAATCAATAATTATCAAGGAGAGTAGGATCCAGCAAAGGTTTTTTTTTTTTTTTTACGAATGAAGCAGATATAAAGTATTCTGAGAAACATCCAGTGGAAAGTGAACTGTTCACAATGGCAGGTAAATGGGGCCCAGTACAATCCAATACTTCAAATGAAAACGTGGTTGGAATTATGTCAAAAGGGCTGGAAGACACTTTAATATGAGACATGATGTCATGGAGTTCAGGCTGTGTGACAGGAGAGAAGCAGCTCCAAGAATCAGCTAAAAGGGAGGTGATGTAGTATGAAGTCAGCTCTGAGTGGACCAGACTGTTGGATCATAGTCAGTCCTCAGTACGTTATCTTTGGTCAGATTGATCTGTACTATCACTGATTCATAACACGGCCTCATTGTGCATATTTCTCCTTTATATTTCCATTGTATCTGCCCTTGTTTGAACATAGTCTCTATTCACATTATAATTTACATCTTGTTAGTAGCACATAGAAACCTCCTAGTTTCAATGTACTTGATTCACATGTTGATCTTTCCACACTTTTCCATATGACACAGACTGATGCAGTTTTCATTTAACATTATGAATGTTGTTTGTGTGTGTGTTGTTGTGTTATTAGAGTACCAACGAGGCTGTGTTTGCTGTGGAGTTTAACCCTCGGGACAACACCAACATCATCACCTGTGGTAAATCCCATGTCTACTTCTGGACGCTCAGCACAGGACAGTTCACCAAGAAACAAGGCATCTTTGGAGTAAGACAGGCTCCAGTTTATTCAAAGTCAGCTCATCCTGACGGCAAAAATGTGTTGCTGTATCTTTCACTTCTCTTTAGTTCCCTTATTTCTGTGTCTACGTACAAGCAAGGACAACAATATGAAGTTTCCAGCTTCCGTAGCTTGAGGCCAGAAAGGAAAGTTAGGTGCATAAATAAAGATAACCGAAAATAAAGGAGGGTATACAAAAAAATAGAATTGAAGAAGTGAGTTGAAGGTTTTCAAGAGGACAGCATGAATGAAACACCTGCACACTTCCTCCATGACACAAGTTTAATAAAGACAGCGTTTTGATCCAACTTGCATCTTTATCAGGTGTTTATCACAACATTTACAATCATCTACATGATGTACACTTATAGCAAGCTGTAACTGAACTCAAAGAAGAAAGGGCATTAAGACAGAATATAGGACAAAGTCCATAGAAAAAAGAACATAGATGTACAATATGTGTAAGTATGGGTGTGGTTCTCCTTTTCCAAACATTCTGACCTGATGAAGAACCAAATGGGATGGAAACATTGTCTTTATTGAACTTTTGTGGCACAGAGTAAGTGTGCAGGCATCAGCTTTTATCAGTATACAAATATGAACAATCCAGACTGTTCTTAGGTGTAAATATAATATACACCTGTATATAGTGGATTTACCAGCGTACATTTGAATAACTGAAATTTGTTATTGTTGTAGTTAAATAAATATAAATTTTTGAAACTGTACTAAGAATGGATCAAATATTATTCTTAAAAGTTTTTCCTTTTCCTTTCAGAAATACAAGAAGCCCAAGTTCATCCTGTGCTTTCTGTTCAGTCTGACTGGAGATGTTCTGACCGGAGACTCTGAGGGAAACATTCTGACTTGGGGAAAATCAGCTGCAGATGTGAAAACGCTCGGTAAAGGAGCCAAAGGTCAGCGCTGTTGATCAGTATACACTCTATCAAACTAGAATGGCACCACTTAGTAGAGTGCATGCCTCTGCTAAAGCTGAACAATCCTACTCATTTCTGTTCACCGTGCCTGGCCCATGTCCCAACCCTCCGTAAAGTTAAGTGGAAATCTATCCAGTAGGCTTTGTGTACTCCTCCTAACAAGCAAACAAATCTGCAAGGGTGTAAACTTAACCTTGTTTGGTGGAGGTAATTAAATCAAGTCACTATGAAGCTGACCTCTGTGGAGACAAACTGGGGTCAAATGTTTTTTGTTGTGGTTGTTGTTTTTTCAGTTTGAATAACCAGATCACATCCCTCAAGGTCAATTCTTTACCTTCCAGTCTCAGATGTGAGCTTTTCATTTAGCATCATTATCTGCAAGCGTATCTGTGTAATCACTCTATTTCAGTGTCAACATTATCATCAGATTTTCTTGCAAAAAAAGACGTCTGTGTTGGGAAGTGCCCTACTGTATCTCACAGTGTTAAAGAAAAAGAAAAAAACATACCTGAATCCACACCTTACTCCAGTCTGCCTCAAGATCCAATCATCTCTTCCTCATTCCAACCACCTCACTACAGTTTCAGTGGGATCTATTCTGCCAACCAGCCAATAAACAAACAGGCAGACGTACAGACAAATGGTAACAAGAACATAACCTGCTTTGAGGAAGTAATAATAATAAACATAATATTGACATATTTTGAATTAAGATTGAATTTTGATTCATTTCTGAAATTTGAACAATTTTTTTGTTTTTTCGCTAATTTCACATACAATTCTATTTTAAAATTATTTAATATTTTCCTTATTTTTCCAGTCCTAATTAGTCCTGACATTTTTGGCCCTTATACGTATTTAATTATTTATTGTTTATGATAATAAAATGATGCCAAATGATGCGCAGGTTACAGCAATAATAATAATAAATCAGCATAAACACAATAAAAAGTATACAAAAGGTCTAAAATAAAGAGCAAACCCTCCCCGTAAAATCAACATACAGAATACTCCTCGTCTCCATACACACTGATAAATGGCTTTAATTGGTCTTTCATTTCCCAGAGACTTTCCAGATCATACGACAGACCAAAGCCCATGAAGGCAGCGTGTTCACCCTGTGCTCCCTGCAGGGCGGCGGCATGCTCAGCGGAGGAGGGAAAGATCGGAAGATCATCTGCTGGAGTGCTGACCTGGCACCTGAGAGAGAGTGTGAGGTGAACCACAGCTGTGTGTGTCTGTGCGTGTGAGAGAGACACTGTCATTGGAGGACTCTGTGACGTTACATCCAAATAAGATGCTGATTAATGGAAGTATTTCTCCAGATTCCAGAAATATATGGAGCAGTCCGTACCATTGCAAATGTGGATGGGGAGGAACTATTAGTTGGTACAACCCGTAATGCCATCCTCAGAGGCACCTTCTCAGACGGATTTGTGGCCATAGTGCAGGTATGTAGTTGTGCATTAGTATCGTGAAGTTTTTACCATCTGTAGGTATTTTAGGATCAGTTATTCTTGGATTGAAGCCTCCAAATGTTTTATATGTTCTTTATCAATAATTATGGAACAGTGATAACAACAAAGTGCAGCAAACAGTCTGTGAGCTGCTTCTCTGTCAGAAATAACACAAATGAGTGCCCATTTTTTACAGCAAACCTTTTTCAAACACACCAAGATTGTTCTGATGAAGGTCAATAATCTGTTTTTTTCCCATCATGCTACATACAGCAGGCACATTGTTGTTGTCTTTTAATGATTAAAATGAACACCTGAATACACAATAGAGACTAAAACAATGTCTCCCTTTCTAAAAAAGTTCAAGACAACATTTTTAGGTTACTATATGTGAAATTTGGACCAATCACAGCAGGCGGCTTTACGGAGGTTGTTCAGCATGTATCATGTAGGCGTGTCTGCAAATAGACCCACTGGAGATACTGACATCTGTCCATTGTAGACTACAGATAAATTAATTCATTGCTGGGACAAACAGGCATCAACATATTAACACCTTAACAGATTTAAGACAGAGTCGCCAGAATCACGTCATTTTCCAGCTCTGTAGAATGAAGATGAAGTCACTTAATTCATATCTGTTCATGTATTTTCTATTGAGAATAAAACAACCTATAAAACAATGGAGACAAGGCAGGAGATAGAACTGAAAATTCCTGCCTCACTCGATTGTCTCTCTATTGCCTTGAAATCATAAAGACTATTTCTATTGGGTCAAGTTCATGAACTGACATAGCTCACCCAGCAATGGGTGAAATCAACTGAAACAAAACAAAAGGGTATTCCCTTAAATAGAATTAAAATGTCAGTCCTAAACAAAATGTATATTTCAACACAATCCACTGCAAAAAATAAACACAATTTTAGCATGTGCCACATGTAATAAGTAAAAACTGTTCCGGTTAATTAGTGAGATCTTTGACATGAAATGTTTTAGAGTAAGATTTAAAAAGTTTCTTAATCAACCTGATGCACAGGTCACAGAATGGTGTCAGTCATTTCTGCTCTCGTGGGACAAAAACCATCAAAGAAAAGACACAATGTTGTCTTCTGTAATTAAAAAGGCAAAGACAAAATCATTTTCTTTTTGCCCATCAAAATCCAAAAGTGAAGTCCTGTCAGTAGTTTTCTATAAAACAGCAATAAGCAGTACATTATTATTGTTGTTTGTTATTTTCTGAGGAGTTAAAGGTGCAGCCTGTCGCTTGCAGCTCATACTGACTGCTCCTGAAGGAATAATAATACCGTGAAGGATAACTATAATAATTACTTTATCAATACGATGCGAGCATCCACACTAATGAATGATCATTAAACAGTGGTGCCAAGAACGAGCTGCACGCTCCAGCTGTGTTGGCAGCTTAGTGAAAGGATCATGCAAAGAGGAAAGTTATCATTTTATTCATAGCCTACTTTTTTACTCCTTTCATGCGATCATCAAAGAGGACATGAGGAAGGACAAGATGAGCTTCAGAGAGCCCATCAGTGCAAAGATTGTTTGGCAGGATGCGTCAAAATGAGCTTTTTATGTGTCAACCAAATGATGGTTATGGTGCATAAGAGTTTAATAAGTCCTGAAGGTGACCCCCTTTACAATTCAGATGCTGTTGTTCTATATATCGTTCATCAGATTGCTCTGACAGTCATCCTGATACTGTTCACAGTCACAGTTCTCGTTGTGGTGTGGACTCAACCATCAAGAGTTTGAATGATTTTTAAAACGATATGTGTGTAGTTGTTGTTACAGTTTTTGTTGTGTAGTAACATTGAAAAGTGAAAATACTCTGCATGTATTGTTGAATGGCATTGGTGAATGCTGGAGTGAGAGGTTTTGTTTTCTTCAGCCATAACGTACGGCTCTCGTGCAGTAAAAAGCATGAACGGTAAACAAAACAAAATTAAATTAAAGTTGCAAACAGGATCTCAGATGGGGCAGAGTGTCCAGTTTGGGAACCTCAGATTTGCTGCCCTTTGCAGAGGATGTGGCTCTGTTGGCTCTGTCAGACTGCGACGTTCAGCACACACTGGGGTGGTTTGTGGCTGGGATGAGGGTCACTACCTCCCAATCTGAGGCCATGGGTCTCTGACAGGAAACGGTGGATTGCTCCCTCTAGGCTGGAGCAGAGTTTTTCACCCAAGCAAAGAATCCTTGAGTCTTTGTTCATTAGTGACAGGAAAATGAAGCATGAGATGGACAGGCGGTTTGGTGCAAGCAGCAGTGATGCGGTCATGATACCGGACTATGGTGACTGAAAAAAGAGACTCCTCCATAGGGTGGCTGGCCTGAGCCTTAGAGGTAGGGTGATAGCCTGCTGAGGTGGCATCTGGTTATGATGTCCCCTTTTCTCCTCCCCTTGGAGGCTTTCCCTGCACGTCCAACCCAGAACCTGCTAGGATTATACTATCCAGCTCATTTGTCCTGGAAGTGCCATCTAGTTCCATTCCATTTGAGAGAGGGCAGACATCTGATCATCTCAGACTCACACCAAACTAATCTAGATGGATAAATAGCAGGAGAGGAAAGAGGAAAAATAGGAATTTTTGATTTTTGGGTGAACTGTCCATATTAATATAAATATAGAATATAACATTTATACTTATGTTATACTTACTATTATACTTTACTTTTATAACATTTAAATAAGTCACATTTTTGTATTATGTTCAGTGTTCTCCTCAGAAAGCTGTTAGAAAAAAGAAATCAAGGTCACTCCAAAAAATGAAACTGTAGATGAAAAATTCCAAATCCTGCTTTGAGTTCAGGGTGTTTGCAG
The DNA here is from genome assembly GCA_037577475.1 of Chaunax sp. Z400. Lineage (NCBI taxonomy): Eukaryota > Metazoa > Chordata > Actinopteri > Lophiiformes > Chaunacidae > Chaunax > Chaunax sp. Z400. Next base: position 5,432,284 of record CM075183.1, read on the forward strand.
AACACTCATAGATAAATAGTCTGCAGACAACAGGGCCCTGGTGGGTCTACAGCATGGTCAGAGTCAAACAGCAGAACATCCAGGATGCATCAGATCCAAATGAAACTAATGCATTGAGATATCCATCAGCACATGGTGTAGCATTGGAGACTTCAGTTCATTGTATACAGAGGGAGAGGAAAACAGATTTGTTGTCTCACTGTGTGTTTGTCTGTCTGTCTGTCTGTGTGTCTTAGGGCCATGTAGATGAGATGTGGGGTCTGGCTACACACCCCTATCAAAACATATTCCTCACCTGTGGTCACGACAGACAGGTGTGTCTGTGGAACACAGAGGAACATAAGCTGGACTGGTGCATCACCGTGGAGGTAGGACTAACTGTTCCTTTATGCTCTGACTTTATAACAGATCTCACTGCAAAGTGTCGGGATGTTGTGTAAACCCCAAACATCTGGCTTATACTCACCGTCAAAGCAATACACAGACAGTACATTTCATGTTTTACCTTTTCAACTTCACTGATTGTTGTAAGTATATGATTATTCTGAAAGTTGTGTTGTTCAAATAAAACGTGTTTGGAGCGTTCCTCAGGTGGACAGATTCATTAGTAAAAGGTGATAGGATCCTGATTGGGTAAATGGCTGTGAGATATGATCATAGATATCATTTTTATCATATATAAACATCCATCGTTTCACAATATGCTCTATCATTTATCACTGTTTTCACTGGCAGTCAGCTCAGAGTGAGACAGGAAGCAGTTGTTAGTGATGTTAACCCTGTAATGAGACAAATTGTGCAGCGATGTCTCCAGTTTAACGTAGGCCTGCTTACGTTGTTTTATTAAAGCTTCTGAGTGCTCCTGGATACCGCTGGAATTACTGGATGTTATTCAGTACTACGTTGGTTTTGAGTGTTTGGATGTGGCTACAAAAAAAAAGCCTCCACCACACGTGGCCCACCTACTGTTGTAGAAACAAAATTTCTGGTCTTTCTGCCACAGTTAATCTCTTTTACCATCTACACAACAATCATGTGTTTTCTATTTACATGTTTATATATTATTCATTCATATTTCCTATGTTGTTATATGCTTCTATCTATTATGCATAACCTACATGACATGTTTTGATGAAATGTGTTAGAAGGGTTGAGTGGATTTTTAAAAAAAATTTATTTCTTACTTTGCTAGAGCTTTTTTGACTGTTTTTGTCAATTACACATAAACTACTAGCCAGACGACTATGAACCTGGGTGGTAGGGCTGAGCATGTGCCAAGGAAGACATTTTGGAGTGGACCTTTCTATGTGGTCATTATATATTTATTGTTTATTATTATATTTATTTTATGTCTAAATATACTTTATTCTTATCTGGATATGAAGTGATCTTTATCAGGACACGAGACTTTGGTCATATCGCACAGCCTGAATTGTGTATCAGAGCCTCCTTCAAAGGCTCAATCATTCACAACCAAGGGAGGGGTGAGGTTCACCACTTAGTGAAACCCATGATTATGCAAAGGATGTTACTATACATGACTCAAGAACACTTCAGAGATCCTTAGTGGTAAACACAGTTTCTTTGCAAATCATTACATTCTGCTTTTATTTATGTTTAACACAACATTCCAACTTTTTTTGGAATTGATACTCATTCTAGTGTTTGAACACAATGTGAATGAACATAATGCCAACTTGTACTGTGTGTCCTTGACAGGAGTATGGATTGTGTGCTGACTTTTGCCCCAGTGGATCAGTGGTTTCAGTTGGCCTTTGCACAGGAAGGTAGAATATAAGTCCTAGCACTATTACACCTAAAGTATTCTGTGAGCTGAAAATAATTACATAAGATAATGAACAATATGAAAATGTATTTTCTTGTAAATGAAAATATGCATTAACTAAAAATAGAAGCATGTTAAACATTTTGGGAAATGTTCTCAGTATTCTCATTCACTTTCTTTTCAATAGTGAAAATAGTGAGCTGTTCATATACATATCAGTGTTTGTGTGTTCAGTACAGAGTTGGAGGAGTTATTAGCTTAGCTTAGTTTAGCTTAGCTTATCTTATCTTAGCTTAGCGTAAAGACAGGGAGATGTTCAAGCACAAAACTCCTCCCACAACCTCAAAAGTTCGATGCTAAAACAAAAGATTCTGACTGTATCAAGTCCATTATTGACACTCCTTGTTGCTCAGTTTTGGTCTCCACCAACGTCTTAGGAAGGTATGTGGCTCTTGAGCTGCTAAGTTGTCCACCATGCTCACCAGCTGGTGTCTGACTGTGTCTGCCTGCTGTATGGTGCTGGGCAGGTAGTTTGGGTTTTCACTGAAAACATCTGCCTGTTGTAAAAAAGACCTTAACGTTAAGAAAGCTTGGCAGAGCTGAGAGAATCTGTAGACGTGTTAATTCTATGGGCCTATCACCACAGGTGACTTCTTTGACATCACACATAGTCATACTGTATGTACACAAGGTTGATATCAATGTATAATAATTATGATCATTTTCTTTCCAAAATGTTGAACTGTTCATTACATTAAATAAATATTGTTTCCATTAGAAAAGGAGAAGTAGTCCAAGTTTCTTTTTATTCCTGCTGTGATGAACTTTTTTCATTTCCATGAAACATGAACAGGTGGATGGTCCTCGACCTGATGACCAGAGAGGTGGTCTCTGAGTCCACGGATGGTAATGAGCAGCTGTCTGTCATGAGATACTCACCAGGTCAGACTTCACTGTTTGCTCTCTATTCTCTTTAACTCCTCTTAGAACTCTGACTCCTTAACTGCAGATTAAGGGAGCTTTCACACCTGAAAGTCTGGACCAAGGTCCAAACTGAGGCCCGGGTGTTTGTTAGATTGTATACATGTGGTCTGGTTAGTTTTGGTTTCTTTTGCGATTTACTAGAGAACTTTTCATGACATACCTTCATCCTGTAGTCTTCATCTACGTGGGCTGTGTCTCCCTATACTCGATGATTGATTGTCCAGAATTCTGTTCAGGTCTCTCTCTCTCTCTCTCTCTGTGTGTCTTCTTCTTTTGTTTATTGATGATGGCAGCCTGTTATAACTTCCTGTAACTGGTCCAAAAGTCTGAACCATCCAAAAAAGTGCTTTCACACAGTAAGCGAACCGAACCACGGTTCAGTTTGATCCAGACCGAGACCATCTCTTTTTGTCGGAACAAAGACCGAGTCTTTGATCCGGACCTTGGTCTGGGGGACGTTTCACACCTGCAATTTTGGTCCGGATCAAACTGAAAAGTCCGAAAGTCCGGACCAAATGAGGTAGGTGTGAAAGCACCCTAACTCTACTAATTATTTAAATCTCCTGACATGCCATCTAATGTTAACACACACAGTCCAGGTTCATACAGTGAAACTGTTTGTTGTAAAGCAGCTATCCTAAATCCTGATGCACCTTTAGAGCTGCAATGAAAAGTCCATATGGAAAATATATATACAGATTCAAAAGATGTCCGAGCCAATCTGTGCATCACCTAGTGTTTAACAAGTAGATTGTATGTGCATTGTGAACTGTCATATGCTGGTGCATCTGATGGTCTCAATAATGCACTCTTTAAATAGCAGGAAAAACACAGCACCAATGTCCTCTGATCTGACTTTTGTTGGTCAATGGCACAGTCACTTTCTACTGTGATACACCAACAGTGCACCTGACCACACCGTGTTTTATAACCCAATACAACTATAATAAGTTAATAAGTTAATTTGCTGCTACATAACATACATAACTACATAACTGAGCTTTTAAGCCACTTTGCATTGGGTGTAAGATAGAGCCCAGAATATCAGTGTTTGACTTGCATGACATCCAGCAAAAATTTCCGATTACATTGTGATTACATGGCAATGTCTTTAGATGCTAACTGGGCATCCCTAGCAGTCTTCTGTAAGCCCCAGATATCTGAACAATTAGATATAGACATTTTGCAAAGACTCTACATTGCTGGTATTACTGGTATAACTGGTATAACAGTTAACCTTCCTGTAAAGCTGCCAAATACTTGCTCTGGACAACCATCTGATGAATGATGAGAGTAAAAAGAACACATTAAGTCTTTGTGACCACTTGGTTATCATATTATGTACTGTGTGAATTTTCTCATATATTTTCAGATGGCAGCTTTTTAGCTGTTGGATCCCATGACAACTTCATCTACATCTACAATGTGACAGAGAGTGGCCGGCGTTACACCCGCTTTGGGAAATGTAATGTGAGTTTAATATCATACTGGTTCAAGAGTCTTACAAGTGTGGTTTGTTCTGAATCTCATGTTCCTCCATGATGAACATCACATTTATAGTTTAAGTCTGAGGATATTCTGCAGTTTTCTTGTAGTCAACAAATCTTTTGTGTGGGGCCAAAACAACAATGAGCTTATCCTACAAACTGCTGTTGTGTGTGTAGTGAAGCCTAATGTTTCTTCTTCCTCTGAGCTCCATTGTTATCCAAAAACTATTAAAAACACACATGAATTGGTTATACATAAACATACGTGAATTGGTGATTTATACAGCGTATAAAGACTTACATACATACATATATACATGTTTAGTCATGTCAGTTGTGTATCCTCCCTGCACAAAATAAGTTTGGTACAGGTGTTGTACTGTGCCGACCCGGCATTTGTCAGGGAAAAATAAAGCCTCACTTTTGAGCGCCGTTTACTGTGGTCCATGATGGAGTCCGGCTCAAAGTACCCATCCAACCTGTGAGCGGAAGCTGCATGCCACCACCATGGAAACTGAAACTTAACTTGAGTGCGAGTGAAATTTATTTAGGAGCCAATAAGCAGAATAAAAATTAAAACTTCTTAACTATTCTGATGGAATCTGAGTTTTGGAGCCGGTCCCAATGTGGATGCTCAACCCTAATTAGTACCCAACAGTAGTTTTTTCTGTATTTCACACTCTCTGTAGTAACAAAAATGTTTTGTTACAGTCAGAAATTAACATCTGATGAAAATAAAATATGTTTTGAAAGTAAATTGTAATTATTAAGTACTCGTATAGGTACTTGGTATCGGCAACTACTCTAATGTAAGTACTTGTACTTGGTCTGACAAAAGTGCATCACCATTGATAAGCTTGCTTAATGGAACAAGCCTCTTTGGTCGGTGCTGAGAGCCACAAACAGGGAAGTCAGAAAGAATTCATCGACAAACTAAGACACTGTTGGTTTTGGATCAGGGATTTGTTGACAATAAGAAAAATACAGAATGACATCCGTCTCATCCTCTAAAATTGATGTCATAGGGCAGTCATGGAATGTCATGTGACACTATGTCTGTTTCTTTGTCCAATCAGGGTCACTCTAGCTTCATAACTCACCTGGATTGGTCCAAAGATGGAAAATACATCATGTCTAATTCAGGCGACTATGAGATCCTTTACTGTAAGTGATGTTTTTGTATTTAAATCTTCGGACTGTATGATCTACTATTGTGACCATGAATGTATTTTGACAGGGGACATAGCATCAGGGTGTAAACTGCTGAGGAATCGCTTTGAGAGCAAAGACAGAGAATGGGCATCCTACACCTGTGTGCTGGGCTTCCATGTCATAGGTGAGAAATGGAACATTTTGTCCTTTCATGGCTCCCAAACAGGATGATCATGTAAGATTGATGGTGACTGGCTGTGGTGTTCCAGGTGTGTGGCTGGAGGGCTCAGATGGCACAGACATCAACGCCCTGTGTCGCTCTCAGAGTGAGAGGGTGGTGGCCGTGGCTGATGACTTCTGTAAAGTCCACCTATTCCAGTACCCCTGTCCTAAACCGAAGGTACTGTCCATAAAGTTCATGCTCACTTTATAGCTCAACCTTCCTGAAGTGTTCCTTAACTGTTTCCTGAACATAAAGAGGAAAAGTCTGTTTTGGATTTACACGTGTTAACCTAGTAACTGAATTTTAAATTGTGTGAGCTGCAAGAGAATACTGTAGGTGCTTTGTATGATGTCACTTCTAATTTAATTTCCATTATCCAATTATTCCAATCAAAATATTTTTACAGCTTACTGTGTTCAGCAAATTGAGAAGAGTGACAGTTTCTGCACTGCCCTCTACACCCTGTGGCTCAGGTCCAGTTTATTAAGGAACATCTATTTGCAGTAGCAGAGCGGGTTTAGGATTTTTCTAACTCAGGGGCCACAAAGGGGCCACATTTTGCACAGAGAGGCCAAGTATATCTTCAACATCCGTGTCCTTATTTAGTAAGATCTATATACATTTCATTCCCTTCGGGAAAAGACACACATAATTAGATATATTTTGCAAATTGTGCCTTGGTCAATCACATTGTGTACATCAAAAAAGCAACTGAAAAACAAATTCTTTTCATTCATTTATTCATTCATTTTCTGTAACCACTTATCCTGTGTAGGGTCGCGGGGGATGGAGCCTATCCCAGCTGACTTTGGGTGGGAGGCGGGGTTCACCCTGGACAAGTCACCAGTTCATCACATAGAAAGACAAACAACCATTCAGACTCACATTCACACCTACAGTCAATTTCATGTTTTTGGTGGTGGGAGGAAACCGGAGAAGCCGGGGGGGCACCCATGCAGACACGGGGAGGACATACACTTCCCTGTTGCATGACGGTTGAACTCGTCCTCTAATCCGATGTTAAGGAGCTCCCAAACGCTGTGTTGTCTCCCGAAGTTGAAGACATTTTTGGTTGATTTTCTTCTTCTTTGAGTTAGCTGCTAATTGCTACTAGCTGCTTTCTAAGTCTTCCAGTTTGGTGCCACACACAAACATCATCAAAACGTCACAGCCCTGTCCTGCCCTTCCACCTCGTGTTCACACAGATGTGTGATTCGCCGCTATTACTACCTCTGCAGCCATCACAGAGGCAGAACATACAGACACCCCATTGCGCCTTCCTTGCTTTCACACAGAACGTCAGGGCAGGATAAAGGCGCACATACCGCACCTTAAAGACGCTGTATGAATGGGGCTTTAGACTCAAAATTAATACAAATCTAAACACACATACGTACAGCATACACACACCTCTGAAATCAGCACAGTGTACTTTTTCATTGATAGCAGTATTCAGTAGCTCTTTGTGATTTTAAAGCTTCTCTTATAATGAAATTCATGATTTTTTTCCCGTAGAAATCAGATCTTTTATTGAAGTTTGTTTAAAAGTACCAGTGCAGCAATCTAAAAATACAACCTTCCACCTTCAAAATACAACCTACGTAAGTATTAGCAGAAAAAAATACTTAAAAAGACAGGTCAAGATTTAGTCATTATCTTCTCACCACCCTGCTGCTGGAAAGTCGAGTGAAGTTTCATAGTCCGCAAAGCATTTGTAGATCTTCACCATAAAACAGTGATGCAGCACATGCACATCACAGCACACATAAAACACATAAAACGTAATATTAGATCAGACAAAGGCACTTGCTGCTGCAGCTTCAGCAGAGCTCTCTCTGTTGTGTGATGCAACCTCGGGGTAACAGGTAAACACTGAGTTATGCAGAGATTACGCATACATGTTTTGGATGAACTGTTCCTTTAAGGTTTAGTCTTTACCGCAGCAACCCAGACGTGATCTAACGTGGGTCCTGCTTCTCTCTTTCTCCAAAGCTTTTCCTCTCTTCTGTGCTGTCATTATTTAAAAATCATGCAGAAATGCCAAAAAAGTGCATAAAAAGTGACTGAGGCTAATTTTTTGTCACAAGTATTCTCATATGATGCATAGACACTTCAGACTAACTTTATATTATCAGGACCTCCTGTTATATATACAGATTAAGCAGATTATGTCTTTCTTTTCTTTCCAGGCACCCAGCTATAAGTACAATGGCCACGGCAGCCATGTCACCAACGTCTGCTTCACCCACAGTGACTCCCACCTCCTCTCTATGGGTGGGAAGGACGCTTGCATCCTTCAGTGGAAAGTGATGGGAGGTGGGGTGGGTGACAGCAGCGAGAGGCTGGCTTCGGTCTCGTCCACCTCCACAAGTTCTCCAGAACCTGCCACCTTCTAGTAAGGAAACAGAGCGTTGAACTGCTGACACACAGCCAGAGAGGCATGATCGTTAGCAGCCACAGTTATCGTCTCAGCCGGTCCCCTGCTGTGCTGCTGCCTCAGTTTCATACAGGACATGTAGAGGAATCCTTTCCAGAAGGATTGTCCAGATTCAGCTTACATTTGAACACATCTGTTATCATGTAAACCCTTGTGGAACTGGAAAAAGTGATTCTTCCCTTAACACAGTCCTTGTCGTTCTGTTGGATTTGTGGTGAATTGTGTCATGAGATTTTTGCTGGTACAGATCTAAACTTTGTTTTAATTCATCTTGTTCACCAAACTCACCAAAGGGCTGCATTGTGGCACCATCAACCTTACAAAGATGTTTTCACTTATTTTTTTATATTTTAAGCAGTGTGTGTCATCTCAGCTAATATTGAATTGTTTTTATGCTTGCATTAGGCAAACTGTGACAAACCTGTTTAAGTGAACTCAACTCTTTGTATTTCTGACTAATGAATTTCTCTAACAGAACATTGGGAATGCTCTGATTTTTTTATGTGTCAAACTCCCAATAAATAACAACTGGAAAATGTATTGTGTGTGAAGTGTCACTAGTGGGCAGTGCTGCTCCAGGAATTGTGTCCCTGAGCAGAATATCCTAAACTGAACCCCAGAAGAACAGTATAATCTTGATATTTCAAATACTTTAAATTCATAAAACCTCATTAACATTCAGTTACACTCAAAACTGTGCAAAAACAATATATCTAAAGTTGTGCCTCATTAACTTCATTGATTGTTGTAAATATATGCTTATCTGAATTTTATGCCAACAGCATATGTCTCAGAAAAGTTGGGACAGGGGCAACATAGACTGGGAAAGTTAAGAAATGTTCAAAAACACCTGACTGGAACCTTCCATAGGTAAAAAGTTTAATTGGTGACAGGTGATAGTATCGTGATTGAGAATGAAAGGGGCATCGTCAAAAAGCTCAGTCATTCACAAGCAAATATGGAGAGAGGTTCACCGCTTTAGGAAAATCTGCATGAGGAAAATATTCAAACAATTCAAAAACAACGTTTCTCAATGTCCAGTTAGAATTTAGGAATTTCACCATCTGCAGCCAATAACATCATCAAAAGATTCAGAGAATCTGGAGAAATTCCTGCATGTAAGGAGCGAGGATGAAAAAAAATATTGAATGCCTGTGACCTTTGATCCCTCAGACGGCACTGCATTAAAACCCGACATGATTCTATGATGCTTATTCCTATATGGGCTCGAGAACACTTTGGAAAACCGTTGTCAGTAAACAGTTTGTTTTTCTACATTTACAAATGCAAGCTCAGACCATCATGTGAATAGCCGTAGCCATATATCAACAATATCCAGAAACGCTGCTGACTCCTCATGGCCCAAGCTCATCTGAGATGGATTGATACAAAGTAGAAAAGTGTCCTTTGTTCCACATTTCAAACAGTTATTGGAAATCATGGACGTTGTGTCCTCCGGGCTAAAGAGAAAATGGACCAATCAGACTGTTTGCAGCACAAAGTTCAAAGTCCAGCCAGAATCTGTGATGGTATGAGTGTGTGTAATGTGCACACCTGTGAAATCACAATCAATGCTGAAAGGTAGGCCTACAAACAGACGTTACAACAGCATATGCTGCCATCCAGATGATGTCTTTTTCAGGGACATCCCTGCTGATTCCAGCAGACAATGAAGCCACATTCTTTGCACCTTACAACATGTGGCTGGGGAGTAAAAGAGTCCAGGTACTAGACTGGTCTGCCTGCAGTCCAGACTAGGGGTGAGCAGATCGATACTGCAGGATCAATACCTTGATACTCACAAGCTACTCATTTGGTACTGATTTCTTTTAAAAAAAATACAGATGATTAAATGATATGAATACAAAATGTGGGTGGCTGCATCACTTCACAACGTTTTCAGTACTTATGTAAGTTTTTATCAATGAACTGCACGGATATATTTAGCTGGCCTGTGTCACATGACTCCTGTCACCTGTGAGTTGTACGGTGTGCGACCATGCAGAGTGTACACTCCGGCATCAAACATGAGAGAGAAGAGAATGGCAGAAAGGAAATGGAGCATGGTGTGGTGCTACTTTTCATTTCTGCCTCACCGCAGCGACACGAGTAACCTGTCAAAACATTTACGTACAACGTCCGTAAACTTTTAAGGAGGCTGATCAAAAGCAGGAAGAGGTATTTCAGACTCCTGTGCCACCTTCTGCCCATAAAATGACATTGAAGCAGAGTTTTCCAAGAGGCACTGTAAAACCTTTCACTGTTAATTTACAGTACTTAACTGGTACTGTATTTGTATTTTATTTTATTTATTTATTTATTTTTTTTACAGTTTTTGACTGTCTTAGAATTACAGTATATTTCTTGAAATAAATATATAATTCATTACTTATTCTTAGAAATGTGCTACCAAACATGTACATAGCTACATACTATATTACTTACTATTACTATGAGATACTAAGACATTATACTCAGATAGATTGTTATGAAAAGAAAGTTATGAGGTTATTTTTTTAATTTCTCTTATTCTCTTCTCTTGAACTACTAAAACATGCAAAACCATAACATGACTGAGTATTTCATAACCTTATATTAAATGGTAATGGTTCTGTCTTACTGACTTCTCATGTTGACTAATAATCTCATCTTTTCAATTTAAAACATCATAATTTTGACATAACATAAGAATGTTGTTGTTGTTTTTTATTCCTAACATTTCATCCACCTTTTGTAACAGTAACATGCTTCCATACTCATGGCCTAAATTAATGCTTTGAGAAGCTGAACTAACTCTAGTTGAAATACTCACAGCTCATACACAAATAGCCTTCGTCCTGTGAAGACAGTTCACAAATTACAATCTGAAAAAGGTCTGCTGGAGGTAATCATTCTCTTACAGTGAGTGTAGTGGATAATGGTGATAACATGTAAAACCCATTTGCATGCTCTAATGCAGCTCAATCCCCTTGAAACTGGTGATACAACATTATTACTAAGGATACACGATTTCTTTGCCTCCTCTACTGTGTGTGCATGTGTGTATGTATATTCACAATTTGTTGAATTGTCTATACTGGGCAATAACTTTCTTTGAATGTAAACCTTGTTCCCCTCTAACATTTTTAAAATAACCTTTCGGACATTAAAAAGCGCATGAGAATCACTTTGAGGCCATTATAAAATGTATTAAAGTTATACACTTTGAGTCGTGTGTGTTTGTAGATTATTTCATATTATAAACAGGTTGTTTATTAAACCTTACCGGGAATTGCCGACGATCTCCGAAGATGACGAATGCCAACAAACGAAGGGGGCCAGTGAGTGTGTGTTTTCTGTGTGCGAGTGTGTGTGTTGAACTGAGCGGAGGTGAAGAAGAGGAGGATGAAGCTGGGAGCGGAGGATGGGAGGAAGAGTGGAGTAAGAGACAGGCTAGCTGTGAGTGAATGAGTGAGTGAGAGAGGAAGAGGAGAGGAAGGTCCTCGGTGGGACCGAAAACAAAGACTTATATTTTTTGAGGATAACCTCCGGAACATTGCTAACGGAAACTTTCAACTTTTTACCCGCCACAGCTCAGCTCGTAGTGCCTTGAGCCGGCTTTGTTTCACGGCGGGGGTGTCTACAATAAATGAAGGAATAAAACTGATCCCCATTGACCTTTTTCTACCCAAGCAGGGAATAGCCTGGGATTAATTTAGCTAAAGGTTACGGGAGAATGGCGGCCAACATGTACCGAGTAGGAGGTAAGGAATGTTGTACATTTTTAAGACAACCCCCCACAACGTGATTGTTCGTTTCGACAGCTAGGTGGCTAGCTAGCCGCTAGCTGTCTGTTCGGTTAGCCGCTAAGTAACCTCATGCTAGCTCTTTTGGCGTCCATACGTGCAGCTACTCTTGCAGCAATGTTAAACGTGTTAAAACAGCAAACAATTACTTAGCCAATCAGCAAATATAGATAACTCTAACATTATTATATAGTTTCTAAACGGACGTAATCAACGTTAGCCGGGAACGCTCCTGTATTCGACATGGATATAATACATCAAACAGTGTTACTTTATTGAAAATATTAACTTTTACAACAGAATGGCGTGATATTCCGAGTAGTTTCACCGCCAAATTACGTTAACTTAACTCTACCCCATCGCGGGTAAAAGCTGCCGAGCTGCGTGAACCGGCAGCCTTGTGGATACTAGAGTTTATCGGATTGCATTTGTAGTCACAAGTAAGCGAAGCAACCATATTTTGTCACATTTTATGACGTGGAGTCAGTACATATGGTAACGTCCTGGAAGTGAACACAATGCTAGTTAGCTGTAACGTTAGCTGCTAGTTGCTGAGAGGTCATCATCCAATAAATACTAGCGACGTCGCTTATCGTTTACCAGAGCTGGTCGTTAGCTTTGTCTGTGTGGTGGGTTAATTCCATTACCACCCCCGCCATATCACTTCATATGACACTGATAGCTTTAGCTTACTTTGATTCCAAGTTTTAGTAGCTTAGAGCTAGTCGGTGCGATTGTTTCGTGAAACATGGGCTCATAGCTAATTAGTCTACTAAGAGTGACCTTGTCTTATACCGTATACCTTTTGTTACTATGAAATACTATCAAGAGAACTTAGCATTTAGTTCACGGAAAGGCTGAACTAACTAGCTAACACTGAATTGCTACCAATGTGATAATTAGTGTTAGTGGGACTTCATACTTCCTTGTGTAGCTTCTTTGCCCCAGGACGGAAATCATACCATCTTATAAAAAATAGATAAGGATATTAAATGAATGAATGTTCATAGTACAGCACAGTTCATAGTATTTGCATGACCCAGTAAATCGTTGCAAATTGCCTTAAGATTTTCGAACCCACGAATTTGCTGCTAACGCCGGCTTGCAATCGTCACCATCATTGTGGAGAGAAACAAAACGCCGGTAAAGACGGCAAGATCCCGCTTTATGTCAACACTTTTTAGCGCAGATTCGTCAATTCCTCGATATGTTCGAGTTTACCTGTACCACACAGTGGATGTGATCCGTCGCCTCGTTTTTTCAGTGCTTGTGACTGACGTTTATTGTCCCTTAGCATTAATGATATTATGCGGTTAGGTTATGTGATCTGCAATTTGTTTGTGTGTTTGGAACCAGGTTATCTCAAAGATTTGAACGGATTTCAATGAAATTGTATGGAAGGGTGGACCCTGGGGAAGGGAAGAGGTGATTAGATTTCGAGACTTATTAGGCCAGATGTCACAGCAAATTTCAATGTTTTTATAATTCCACTATAGATGGTCCAATCTGCCCCAAACGTTACATGATGGTGGTCACATTGACTTCAGAATGTCAGGAAATCCATGACACCTTGATGAAGCTTTAACGTGAATATTCAGGTGTTTTTTGAACAATGTCCTGTTGGCAGTGCAGCGAATGTCGATGTTTCTCCATGAAGCAGGGACTTGTTATAAGTCCGCTGTCAATGGTCCAGTCTGCACCAAATGTCACATGTTGGATAAGAGTCCCGGCCTGAAGACATTGACAGATCGATTCAGCAATAATGCTACCTCTTGGTAACAGGAAATGTAATAATTACATCTGACAGTGAGAGTTGGATGAGGAAATGTGATTGGTCCCATTTGTTTGTCTGTGTGTGTGCGCGTGTATGTGTGTGTTGTAAGAGGGATAACTAAAAAGTTTTGAATGGATGGAATTTTGTGAAAAGTAGGGCTCTGGGGAACTGTTGACTAGATTGTGGTATGCGCTCTCTGAGTGGCCTCTAGGACTTGTGGACAGTGTGGCAGTTTTGCTCTGTGGCCCCTACATTTGTAGCTATTGAGGATGAAGAAAATGCATTGAATTATGTTGTGTAGAGACTTTTTTTTGGTAGCTGTAGCTAGGGGAGGCTTACAGAGCAGCTACTGTAGTGATCTTTCAAAAATACGTTGTGCAACATATCTTAGGAATACTTTTCAAGTGTCTTGTAGAGAAGACTTATGTATTTTGGAACAAATTATAAATCTTTGTTTATAAACACTGTAATTTCCTCAGTGTTATTTATAGGGCTATTTACACGACAACAGTTTTACCCATTCGCTTCATCTAGCGTGTGCCATGTAATTTCCACAGCATGGATGCAGCGTAATCTGGTAAATAAAATACAGTATTACAGTGTAATGCTAAGTCTTGGCCATATATTATTGCAGTTAGCAATAAGCATATGATTATGTAATGACCTAGAAATGTAATTTTTATGTCGCCCACACAGATACAAGGTTTTGTTGTTTTGTTGTATAATGCAGAGACAGACATAAATGCATTTTGTAATGAAGCAATCACTGGTATTGTTGTTAGACTTGAACCTTGCAGAATGAGTTTATATTTATCAAACAAGTGCCTGTTGAATTTTTGACTCAATAAGGATATCTGTTGATGCAGCTGACTGGTGCGGGCAGCTCTGTGTGAGCAAACACCAATATTACCAGACCCCCAGAAGCACACTGTGTTCAGCCTGCATGCAAGACCATTATTGTCCCCAGACATTTGTCAAAGGGCTTCCTCCTCTTTATTCAACCTCAAGCACCCAACATAGTGCACCACTCCAGCCGCATACATCCACAACAAACAATCATGTCAAACAAATCATAAATTTTGTGATTATGGAGAGGATTTAATGTAGGTCTTCATCTTACACATGTGCCATGTGTGTGTGTGTGTGCTTCGTACTTTTACTATACTTGCATGTGTAGTATAGTATCATCCAGGTCAAGGATTACCATGACCTGGATGAATGAGAATCTAAACCAACACACTCCATCACTCTGTTGTTGTTCTACTAGTCATTGAGGTTACTTGAAGTTTGGAAACAAAATACCATTATTAAATACCATTATTGAATACCTTTATTACATACCTTTATTAAATACCATTATTAAATACCTTTATTAAATACCTTTATTACATACCTTTATTAAATACCATTATTAAATACCTTTATTAGATACCTTTATTACATACCATTATTAAATACCTTTATTAAATACCATTATTGAATACCTTTATTACATACCTTTATTAAATACCATTATTAAATACCTTTATTAAATACCTTTATTAAATACCTTTATTACATACCTTTATTAAATACCATTATTGAATACCTTTATTAAATACCTTTATTAAATACCATTATTGAATACCTTTATTACATACCTTTATTAAATACCATTATTAAATACCTTTATTAAATACCTTTATTACATACCTTTATTAAATACCATTATTAAATACCTTTATTAAATACCATTATTAGATACCTTTATTACATACCATTATTAAATACCTTTATTAAATACCATTATTAAATACCTTTATTAAATACCTTTATTACATACCATTACTAAATACCTTTATTAAATTCTATTATTAAATACCATTATTAAATACCTTTATTAAATACCTTTATTACATACCATTATTAAATACCTTTATTAAATTCTATTATTAAATACCTTTATTACATACCTTTATTAAATACCTTAATTAAATACCATTATTAAATACCATCATTAAATACCTTTATTACATACCATTATTAAATACCTTTATTAAATACCATTAATAAATACATTTATTAAATACCATTATTAAATACCTTTATTAAATACCATTATTAAATACCTTTATTAAATACCTTTATTAAATAGCATTATTAAATACCTTTATTAAATACCTTTATTAAATAGCATTATTAAATTCCTTTATTAAATACCATTATTAAATTCCATTATTAAATACCTTTATTAAATACCATTATTAAATTCCATTATTAAATACCTTTATTAAATTCCATTATTAAATACCTTTATTAAATACCTTTATTAAATACCATTATTAAATTCCATTATTAGATACCTTTATTAAATACCTTTATTAAATACCATTATTAAATACGGTTACCCCTATGACTCACCATAAAAGTAGATGACTTCATTGTCAGTCATGATTGGCCACTGCTAACTGTGAACTCTCTGAAATCCGTAGTGTTTTTCTTGGATTACTGCTCCATTAGCCTCTCTTTCATTGATACACTGAGCTGGCCTCAGTACTTGTGGAAATTGTCCCACTGGGAAAGAGGAAGAAATCGAGGGCTAGAATCAAACAATAATTTCCTCATTCATTTTGCCTTTAGTGCTAGAATTTGTCATGTCAGGTACACAAGAGTGCAGTTTCCCCTTTTAATGCTTCAGCCAGGGTTATGTAATGTGGTGCTGTTGTGTTCCTTCAGTGTGAACATGGAGGTGATACTTCTGTTGTTGGAGACAGACTCCCCTTCAACGTGCTAAGTAGAGCAAGAAAGAGTCTCCCTGTCAGAGTCCTTTCGTCTCCATGTCTGCTTGTGGTGATGCGTCAGAAACCCACTGATATCCTCCCGAGGATCTCTGTCCATGCTTTTGGGAGGATGAGAGACTGGAGATGGAGTTGTCATGAAGCCACAGTACTGTGTAGAATTGCATCAAACAGTACAAGGAAGCACTGTGTCTGTGGTGGTTGTATGATGAATGATGTGGTACTGCAGGTTTGATCAGTACACTGATTTAAGTGTCAGACTTGTTGGTGTGTTACATTATATTGTTAACATGGCGAATGTGGAACTTTGAAGGGAGACTATTTGTATAAGGGCAAAATGGTCAGTCTATGTCTTGTCTGGGTAAACAAAAAGATTTCAGCCGACTGATTTGTAAAATTCTGCGTTTGACCTTTGCACCCATGCATTTTCTCAGTGAGCATGTGTGCATAGTGTTAGATATTAAATGCATGCTTTAGCAACTTTCTTGCACTGTTATGACTGCATGACGTGTCAAATGTAGTCATTGTGGAAACACATTTTACAGTATGCAGGAGACACCCTTGCAAGTGGGGAAGGTTTTTGTTATATGTTTTTTGTTATTACATTTCAAAAAGATGAGTATGTCAACATTGTCTGGGGAGAGGGTAGACCTCTTTGCAGTCACTATGTCCCCTGCAGTGGAGAACACCCTCTCGCTAGGAACATCTTGCCAACATGGCAACGTGAGGGTATTTTATTGTTGTCTTGTAGGGTGCCACTTCTTCTTTAATGGTGTGGGCAAATGTCTTGCCTGTGTCTCCTCCACTGAAGGTATCCTCAAAAATCTTATCTGTCTATCAACTACTTTTCAACACGCCCCATTTGTGTGAATACACAACTGCTCTGTGTATCTTCACAGCAGCTCTGCACCGAGATTGAGACAATTTTTACTCAAAAAGTAAAAGCAGCTGTAAAACTGTTTTCACACCATTACAGTTTAACATTTGCAAAGGGATCCGTGGATCACATGCGGCCCAAACTGTGGAGGGCGATCCGATCCAAATACGGGTCGACCGTAGTCCATTGCACCACTAATTGACAGTGAAAACAAGTGCCAAATACAGCAGCATTACAGTTGCATGAGAAAATATGAAATATCATAAACTTACTATATCTTCGAGAATCCTGGGAGAAGAATCGATGAAGATAAAACATTTCTCTGGCCCACTCAATCATTACATCGCACTGCAGCATTCGTTCAAACAGTCCTGGGTGGAAACACTGTATTACAGCAGTGATACTGCAATAAGTTCCATTACATTATATTTGACTTTTTTTGAAACATAAATTGGGGTGTCTGACATTCATTTCAATAATTGTCAAAAAATACAGATAAGTTCCAGGAGAGCGGTTTACAAAGTGGGATCCTTGACAGGGTTATATATATAGGGTTATATATATATAGGGTTATATATATAGGCTATAGGGTTCCCTAGCAAAAGGGCTATAATGACTCTTAGCTATAATATTGTTCATAAATAACAAAATGATAAAATGTAAGATTATACATGGGCTCCATATAATATCTGTAATAAAACTTCTAAAAGCAAAATTATTATCAGATGGGTGTGTAGGATTTTGTTCCACAGAATGTGCAGTGTTTCCACTAGGTTTATTGGTTAGGGGGGGCATAGTTGCGTGTGTGTGTATAAAACTCTGTAATATCGTGTTTATTTTTATTTACTTTTATACCAGACCTTACCTATATACAGTATGTCTGTAGAGCCAGGAGGAGTATTTCCTCTCTGACAGTCAAGATGGGTCAAAGCCTGCCTTCCTGTGCTGAGCTGGGAGCAGCTGAGTCCGTGCTCTGGGCAGGGTCACTCCCTCAGCAGCAGAATAGCTATTAGCATCCTCGCCTCTGGTACCAGGTTCAGGTATGGGTAGTGAGATGTAGCGTAGCGGCGCGGCACTCTACCTGTCTCCTCTCCATCACTCTGCTTGTCTGATGCTGTGTCCCAAATGGCATACCTCTGTTAGTATACTCATGCAGTATACTGCACAGGGTTTCCCCTACCACACAATGGTACCTGTGTCACCGAAGCATGACACAGGTAACTACAGAAGTTAACTACTTGACTGCTGGTAGTTCACAGACATTCTTTTCCAGACTAATTGCTCCTGTGTGGTCCCGCTCATGTGAGTTAATTAACGAGCTCGTTAGCTAACATTAATTCACCCATCTGATGTCGGACTGGTAAACTTAAACTAAAGTTTAAATACTTCTCTTTCAATTCAGTTTGTGTAAAGGGTTTTAAAACGCGAAAACGAGGTGCCATATTTATTTTTATTTCATTGTTTAACTCAGTGGAGGCGGAAACATTTACATATTAATATCAACTGACCCTGCGTTTACTGTCTGCACTGATACAGACTAAAATGAGAAGAAGACTGCAGCAGTCAGAGCAGTCACACCCCCAAATGACTGGTAGGGGAAACACTGATGTGTGTAGACCTGAGGCTAAACTTGCCAGGAATTTGAATATATAGTTGTAAGAATATTCAGTATGTATTTGATGGGGTATGGTTGTACACAGGTACATCAGTCTAATCTTTTTTCTCTGTTTTTATTCTGTTTTTATAGATTACGTGTACTTTGAGAACTCCTCCAGCAATCCTTACCTTATCCGCAGAATAGAAGAGCTCAACAAGGTAGGTTTGTCACTTTTTACTTTCTATTAAAACGTTGTTGTTGTGGCTGGTTCTGTTTCTGAGGTATAGCTCAAAAACTGTTACATTTTTCAGATGTTTTTCTACACACAACTGAAGTATAAAGTACTGAAGTGGTGAGGGACTTTTATCATTTTTATTTTTTCCGTTTCCATGCTTACAAGTTGGACTACAACTCATTCTTGTGGTTGGTTTCATTTCCACAGTAGATCTCAAACAGTATTCAATATTTTTCACCAAAAGTTCTACACACAATAACATAGTGCTGAAGTGGTGCCTTATGCTAATCAGCAAATGTATTGTTTTTCATTTCCATAGTTATAGGTTCATTTATGGCTCAGCCTGTGAGTGGGATTTGTCTCAGACGAGGGTTTCCGGGGCATAACTCAAAATCTTTGTAGCATTTTTTCACAGAACTTTATGTACACATCTCCCATGTACTGGAGAGGTGCTTTTTGATATCTTGGGAATTTTTCCTAGATAACAGGGTTAACAGGGACAAATGAATCAACTCCTCTCTTTCCTCAATGAAATACACCCATGTCCGTGGAGTGTTTCATGCTTGAGGTACTTATATAGATTATTTTTCTCCTATTTAGAATTCTCGTACAAAATATAAAATATTTTAAGTTCTAAAATATAAAAAGAACAGAAAACGCATGATTCTTGCTTAACCGTTTAAAGAGGTTAATGATGTTTTCTCTGTAGACTTTCTCCATTTCCAAAATGTTTTATCCAAAACAACCAACAATTCAACTTTATTATCTATCCATTACCTTTTCACAATGTGAAGTGAGCTACGTGTGGTGGATGCTCTTTTGTTGAAGGCCAAATCTATTGAAACAATCAACATCGGCATAAGAGAACCTGATTGAACTGGAGACGTGCCATAATCAGCTCATTTGTCTGGTTTAATCTTGGATGTAATAAAGGGTATAAGAGCTTTTTCTGGTCTTACATTATTGGCTCCTTGCCACAAAATTGCATTACAGTGTGATTTGTAAATAAACAATAGAGCATAAAATGAAATGACAGGGCGGTACGATATGATGATATCTATGTTGGAGGGCTACTTGTAAACTTGTCTGCATGGGATGGTTTTTGGGTTGTTTGTGTTATTCTGAGAACTACAACCTCAAAGTGGACTCACTAGCTTACCAAAGCATAGTTGCATATGCCTGTTCTGAACTTGAAATGAACTCTTCTAAGAGTTGTGCCACGGACAATTTTAAAGGTTGTCACTGTAACAATCAGGTTTATGTTCAACATAACAAGTATTATTTCAGCAGCAGTGGTCCTCAGTCTACTATATTATTAATGTCACATTATAAACAACAACATGTCTTATACAAAGTTACCTTTAATGAAATTATCCTAGGTGCACAATGACTAACATCTTTGGATATTAGGTCATATTTAACTTAATGTACACATATTAACACATGCACCATTTCCTTTGTTTTTCTTGGCCCGTTGCTACTGTGACAGGACACTGGTACAGGAACCACTTATGTAACAGCAGCAGCGTATGACACAGGCTTGTTTCCCAGTCAAAGGATTAAGCTCATTTATGTAACACTCTCACATTGAAGGGCCTGTGTTGAGCACCAGGAGGACTGCATCATCCCGAGTGCTAATGGCTGCTAAGCACAATGAGTGGATAGTGAGAGAGAGAGTGGCCAGCTGTTTAGCACTAGGCTGGAATATGTGTGTGTTGCTGCTTCTTTCTCCTCTTATCATCACAATCTATCGAGGTAGAATGAAACTCCTCATCATACTTCAGGCTGGTAGTGACATAACATAGCCGACCTAATAGTACCAGTAATACATAACAGTGTGTTTAAAAATGGTCATGTCATGACATTTACAGTGGAAGAATGTTATTATGAACAATGGGTGACAAACAACGGCAATGCATGCAACGTGCTACATATAGTTTTAATCTGAGCTTTTTCCAGCTTTAGTGCTGAAACACATTTTAGCTATGAGGGAAGGCCCCTCATTATCGTTGGAGAAGGAGGCAGAGGGTTAAATTAAGAGCAGCATATTTTTTGGGGTCGATCACTGACATTCAACAGCCGGACCTCCCAGCCATGCTATCCCAACTTGGACTTGAGGCTACTCCTGGTTAATGTCTGTTCTCAGGGAAATGAAATGGATAAAATGGAACTCTAGCCAAGCAACAGACAAGTCTGTGGTGTTCACATGTTTACATAGACCAGTCTCCATCATGAAATCCTGGACTAGACTGTTACACTGAAACCTAGTTCTGCGTTTAGGACTCACGCAGGAGGAGGAGGGTTCTTTGTTTACATCATTGATGTTTGCTTCTCAAACACAGTCGAAGTTGATGGACAATGTTTCCCAAATAATGAACTTATCATATGAAGATGCTGATAACGTTCACCAACACACACATTTTGAAAAATGCACAGAACAATTTCTGTATAAATTCATATCAGTGTTGCTGTAATTTATTCATTTTTATCCTATTCAAATGTAACTACCTGTATATGTTTTATGCATGTAGCGTGAAAGGGACTGCAAACTAATTTCACTGCACAATCCAATGAAAAAGGGCAATTAAATTACCTTGATTCCCTAAGTGTAAGTGGTTTGATAACATGAATCTCCACAGAAAAAGAGCAAAGGGGCAGAATCACACCCAAGCTATGTACCAATAACACTCAAAGCGGTTAGCTCACCTGCTGGGTTGTATGGAGTGTGTGTTTGTGTTTGTTTGTTTGTGTGTGCTTGTCTTGGAATTGTTTTGAGTCATCCACTAGTGCATCAAATCCTCGCGGACCCTCTCCTCAATCTTCAGAGAACACCTACCTAAACGGTAATGTTAGAGCAGCGTAGCTCCTTTAGAGAATAGGGCAGTGAGTAACAAGCAAGCTGCAGAAAAGTGATGATGAAGAGGTGAATGAGAGCAGAACAGAGGAAGAGGTTAGCAGTAAGCTGTCAATATGTGTCACTTAATAAAAGCTGCAGCTTCCCAAGACCAAGAAATGTTGTATGTTGTTTCCCCCAACTGCTGCTATGTGACGTTAGCTACGTTCATAGGAAGTCATGTTAATTAGCTACTGGTCATTACTGCCTGCGTGTCCAGTGTTAAGATCCTCTGTTAGTAATTACAGTGTAGCGGTCCACAGGGTAAGACTACTACTTGACAGAGCTGCAATGATGTCACTACCTCATTTATTAGTCCAGGAAGGGAACGTCAGGTAGAAGCTTAGACTAAACTCACATTTGTCCTGTACACATACATCTGGATAGTTAAGTTATATTTCACTTTTCAGAGGAGTCTATTAAACTGGTTGGTTAGGAGGAGCTGAGGTTAGTAAAGATAATAAGGGATGCAAACTGTTTCAAGCTAATGAGAAGTTTCTTTTAGATTTTAATGCACGAATGTCTTTACAGAATGGAGTAAATATACTGGTTACATGTTGTCTCAAGTGCTAAAGTGTGTTAAAGAAAAAAAGACTGGTAGTGCAGGTGAGGGAGGAAAGAGAAGCAAAGAGGAGAGGAGAGAGAGGGAGCAGGGGGAGGTCATGAGCTATGAGAGGAGGGAGGAGAGAATGTTATCATTCAAAAATGTTTATCACAATGCAGAAGCCACTGTTAACTTTTCATTTCCAGTAAAGGGTGTGAGTAATTTTCTATGTTGTGGCGTTTAATTTTTTGATAATTTCTACAGATGAATGTCAAAACCTGTTCATTAAGACACAAAAAACATCTATGATGATTCTAAGGTCATTTAATTTGAGGCTGTTCTGACTCCCATGAATATGGGCCAGTGGTGCATCCTCATGGACACTGACACAACAGCACCACTGCTGGAAAACATTCTAGGGAAACACTGAGAAGTTATTGCAGAGGAGCATGGAGGGAGGGAGGAGTCAAAAGGAGTCCTTGAAAAATGCACAGAACAGTCCTCAAAACGTCACAGTGTAAATTCACAGTTACACGTGTAATTCAGCACTGCTACTATCTCCACATCCATCATAGAGGTGTACAAAACAGACTCAGAATCAGCTTTATTGGCCAAGTATGTGTACACATACAGGGAATTTGACTCTGGTTTTTGCTTGCACTCAAGGTGGACAATAAGTTAAACAAAGAAAAAAAGAAAATATACATATATCTATATATATGGATATATAGATATCCATATATATATATATACACACATACATACACATACGTGACAGTAAAAAAAAAAAAAAAAACAGACCCTCGTTACACCTTCATTGTGTTTATACAGAGCGTTGGGGCAGAATAAAGACACCCCAGTCCCGCCTTGAAAAGGCTGTGTAAATGGGGCTGTCCCTCCTTGTGTTCATCCTCAGCCTGTTGTTTTGTTAAGGTTTGTAATAGCTTGTGAAATCAGTGTGTGCAACATTAGTATTTTCATTCCTTTTTCTGTGTTTGTGTCAGTGTTGGTGTTCTCACATTATTGCCTGTAATGGGATAGGAAAGCTGAAGATATCCAACAGGAAATAGGGAGAGGGAGTGGGGGGGGGGTAGACATGCGGCAAAGGGCCGTGTGTGATGGAGCAGATTATGAATAATAAGTCAGCAATATTACATAATGTTTGTTCTATATCTATCCAGAAGTAGTCTGTTTGATAGGGATGGATCCATATATGAGTATATTATAGAGTTGGTGGGCATTGACGTAATGGAGAAAGTTTGAAGCTTGTAGACCTCCTTTGGTTTTGGATTTCTGTAAAGTGGCTTATTTCAAGCTGGATGCCTTTTATTCCAGAATAATTTTGAGATGAAGTCTAATGGAGGGTGGAGGCTTGACAGGGATAATTCAGAACATGTTGTTTATCATTGGTAGTATGGTCATTTTCAAATGACCATGAGCAGCGAATTAAACCTGGCTGAAGAGACAGAGAAATCAATCATAGCAATAACATCTCAGACTTTTGATGTGGGTTAAAACGCAGGTCGTTCTGCCAATTCTTTAGTTGTGATTCTAACTTGTAACCACTGACTCTCCACTTACAGACAGCCAATGGGAACGTGGAGGCGAAGGTGGTGTGTCTATTCAGGAGGCGAGACATCTCAGGCAACCTCAACACCTTGGCTGACAGTAATGCAAGTGAGTAGCAAGCAGAGAGTCCGAACCATTTGTACACAGACATTGATGTGGCCCTGTTACTATCTACCTTCAATATTTTTAATTCTTTCTTTGACATTTTGTCTTTTTTTTTAGTTACTTTATTAATCCCACAGGGGGAAATTCCCGGGGAGCAAATTGGGGTTCAGTATTTTTGCTCAAGGATACTTCAACTTGTAGACTTGCAGGGGCTAGGGATCGAACCACCGACCTTTTCGTTCCGTGAACGACCGCTCTACCTCCTGAGCCACAGCCGCCCCCACCCCTTAGTCTTGAGATCAAAAGTTCATATTTGTTTTATGCCGTTGTGGATAATACAGGATTTCGTCACCTTCTTAGCGTACTAGAACCCAAACATGTGATTCCCAGCCGTCGCTACATCACAGACACTAATACCAGAGCTCCACGACTCCATGAAAAAGCACATCTGCTGCATTAGGACATCCTCTTTATACAAAGACAGCAAACTCTATTAATGCATAACCCATTTCAGACTTCAGCTTCACCACTGATATTTGGACTAGCAGTGTTAGTCCAATGTCTCATCATTGTAGGTCAGTTATTGTATGTGTCGACATTTGTCTATTCTGACCTATTGCTTTTTTTGTTGTTGCAATATTTAAATTATTATTCAGAAACTCCTTCTTTTAACTTGAGCCATACATTCCCATCTTTTTGGGTGCATATTTCAAGAAAGGACAGAAACAAGTAAAATGGGTTCCATGTAGTTAGAACATTAAAACAGACATCAGCAGTACAATGTAATCCTATGGAGAAGGAACGCACACAAACGAAAACCACTTGTTTTCACCACTTATAGGCTCATAATGTTATTAAGTGACAACATGGAGAGGATCCCTACAGAGATACACATGTGTCTATTTACCTCAATAACTGTAAATAAACTGTAGGAAATTACCTTCTTTGTAATTTAAATGGTCACTAATTTGTTTTCAGGCATTCAGTGAATGAATGGGACACATACCTGTACTTTGATCTGCACATAGGAATGATGTTCATGAAAATGGGTGAACAACTTGGACACTTTAGCAGAGCATAGTTTGCAGTCTGCTTTACTTTTGTGTGAGTGGGGGATATTTTTCATGTCAGGTTTTACAGACTCACACCATTGAATCAAATTGTGTAGCATTATAGTGATCCCAGTTACATTCATTAATTATGTATTTTTTTGAGTATCTAATGCCTACTCCGCCCCCTCCTCCCCACTTGATTCAGCCCATAAGCAGTCTCTGTCTTGTGTGTGATATGAGAGCCAAGGATGTGGGAGGGTGGAGGTAGTAGGATGAGGCTAATGGCATGCAGACTACTGAAGCCTGATCACATTCACTCATTACCCCCACCCTGACACCAGCTCCCTCCTCTTCTCCGGAGCCACAGTGCTTCAGACAAAGGATGACGACGACACACAGACACACAGACACACACACACAGACGCAGACACACAACACCTTAAAATGCTTTAATGCTCCTTTTATTGTATTCAGTGCACCACGCACAGAAGCTAAATGTCTGTTCACTGCACAAGTCTGATAATTGATTAAATTCAGTGATTCTAATTACCTCCGCCAAGGGAGGAGGTTATGTTTTTGCCGGCGTTGGTTGGTTTGTTTGTGAATGGGATAAAAGAAAAACTAACCAATGGATTTTGATGAGATTTTCAGGAGATGTTGGAAGTGGTCCAAGGAAGTATCGATTCAATTTTGTTGGTGATCCGGATCACTGTCTGGATCCAGGAAGTTTTTATTTATTTTTTATTATTATAGGATTAAACTGCCACATGTACACTTGTAATGTTAAGAGTCTCCATCCTGACAAATCTAATAGATTCATGTCCATATAACAGCTTATGAATTTCAACAAAACATTACCCCGTTTTAATATACTTCCTTTTCTCCTGCCTGTGTGTGTGTGTCTTTGTAACAACTCTTAAAGTGTTACAAGTGTCAATTACTAGTTGTGGCGTTGCAGTTTATTTATGTAAGATGACAATATGAACAACTAACAGCCACAATAAATAAAGATTTTAGTAAATTGCAAGGATTGTGTTTAAATGTTTGCTGTCAAACTTTCTAATGACTTCATTCAGAGGGTTACATCATGGGACTTTTGCTTTGGCTTGAAATGCCAACACAGGGAAACTGAGCAGCCTTGGTGTGTAGCACTTTTCAAAAACAACGTTACAACAAATGGAAACAATGGAAAAGATCAAATATACACTAATATTTTAATAAAATAGGCTGTTATAAGGAATAAAAAATGAAAGGAGAGTTTCCCATTCACTTGAATTGGAAACTGGCCAAACTTTTGACTGGTGTTGTATATGTATAAAATACCATGTGACTGGTTATTCTGGTTGTTTAATTGGATTCAGTGTGGCCTGTTGTGATCCTTTACCAGTCATGAGGAAGTGAACCAGTGCCTTCTCTCTACTGTTACTTGTTAGTACTATGCCTCACTTTATCGGCCACTCTTTTTTTTTAAATCACTGCTCCCCTCCTCCTCCTCCTCCTCCGTCTACACACACACCAATTCTTTGTGCAGATTCTTTGTGTCTCTGGAGGACACAGCATGCAACGGGTTAATTCTTGTGTCAGAGCGGTGTGTGCGCTCCCTCTGTGGATAAGGTTTATGTGGTTTCTTCTCGTGTGTGTGTGGTGGGCGTTGAGGGTTTACGTGTTTTTGGGGGGGGGGGGGGGGGTCGAATGGGCCCCTCAGGGTTGGCACACAGGGTTTCCTACTTTGTCTGGCAGGGACATGCCTCACTATCTCTCTCCATTGCCCTGACAGGGTTTCCTGTGGCTGAGTGCAGGGGCGGAGTCCATGGAGATGCAGTGATATAGTCCCTCCCCTCCAGCTTACGACAAATTACTCACTCGCCTGAAATTAGGAATGTACAATCTAGTGGCCGAACACACACATATCGTACACACATGCAGTTGCCTATGGCTTAACTGTGTCTGTGGGCCTGTGCATTGTTGTAGATGGCAATAAATCAAATATATGGTTTAAATTTCTCAACCTTTTGCATAAGTCTCATCAAGAAGTCACACCATTGAGCACTCTTGACCACTTGTCCTTAAACCGATAATTAGATGACCTTTGAATTCTTATAAGGTGCTTTACAGAGAATTAATACAGTGTGAAGTGCAGCAATAGGATGCGAAAGCAATAAAAGCAAAATAAGAAATGAACTCAGAGGATAGTTAAATGTCATTACATAAAAGTATGTCTATGAACATAGTGGCCTGATGCTAAAGGACATGCTCAGGCAGCCAAAGAAATGCCACGTCCTTATTCTTGTCAATGAAACCTCCGCTTTGGGACAGCAGACACCCAGGCGGAGACATCTTCCCTTAAGTGTTGAGTCTAGCATGGGTTGGATAGGTTGCTGATTTGTCTGATCGAGTCACAGCTTAAACGTTGATGCAAACTGACTGAACTAGCATTGTTATCCCCCCAACATATAAATGATCGGTGGACATAGTTCTCTCTGTCCTCCTTGTTTGGGTGTAGATAGAGAGTTTGCAGCATACAGATAGTTTGCAGGAGCCACAGGATAGCTGATTAGCTCAGTGCCACAGCGTTGTGCTTCCCTGTGTTTTGTTGTGATGAACTACAATTAGGAGCTGGGTACTCTGTGTTGCTGTACTACTCCAACTGTCATCCATAAGAAAGAGCACTTCTCAGTAACAAGTTGGTGCAGGTTACACTGTCTAATGGTGTCATACAGTACAATGCCCTGTTTGCTCTGTTCAAGTTACTGCAATATACTGTTAATACAAACTCAACACATCCTCTCCATGTAAAACAAAAGGCTCTGTAGTACAGGAGCATTTCATCTTTTAACAATGCTGGTTTTGTGAATGTAAAGGACAGCTTATGGAAAACTCACTGACTTGCAAGGTAACTGTAATTCAGTACTGACAGCCAACAGCACCATTCTTAAGTACATGCCTGTCTCTGTAATAACAAATCTGTAATTTAGGTTCTGCAATAGAACTTTTAATAACCTCCAACAAGGAGGTTATTTTTTTCACCTGTGTCTGTTTGTATTTAGTTTGTTGCTGTCTTTGTTAGTAAGATTAAGCAATAACTGCTGGATGGATTTCTATTATACTTGGTGGAAGGACTGGGCATCGGCCAAAAAAGAATCCATTAAATTTTGGTGCAGATCCAGCTAAAGTTACGCTAAAACTACCAACAGATTTTCACAACATTTTGTTAAGGGGTGGGACATGGGATAGACAAGCTAACCAGACTGTGTAGGATTGATAGGCCGTGGAAAATAAACTTTATTTGGGTTTATTGCTCTGCTTGGTGGGTCCTCATCCAGATCCAGTGTTTTTCTGAGCTAGCAGAACATATTGTAATTCTCTATGTCCTCATTCAGTTTGTGTATAATGTAATGACTATAAAAAACTGATGCCGATGCATTTGTGTTGTAGGAGAATTTGAAGAGGAGTCGAAGCAGCCGACACTGTCTGAACAACAGAAACATCAGCTCAAACACAGAGAACTCTTTCTGTCTCGACAGTTTGAATCTCTTCCTGCTACTCACATACGGTACGTGTTCACCTGACACACACAGCATGAATGAACTGTTGAGTAAATAGTCCCTGCTGTAACAATCTGCAGCCATTCCCAGTTGATACGGCAGAGATATCCTCTGTCACTGCACAGAAAGTGTTGCCCATCCTTTTTGAGGCTGTCATGATTTCAATTGTTTAATCGAAAAAATTATCAAAATGAGTATTTCATTTCAATTATTGATAGCAAAGCAAGATCAGTGCGTCTCCTAGTTTTTTTTTTTCCACACTCACCTACTGGTTAGCATCTGGCACACGTTTGAAGAACAACAAATGAAACTGCTACACACACACACACACTGCAAAATTTATAGGTTTTGCATGAGGGGATGCTCAAGCTCTGCGCCATCCAGTGATCCCAACTGAAATATTATTACATTTTAACAGAGATGGGATTAAGTCACACATGTGCAAGTCTCAAGCAAGTCCCAAGTCACTGTGGTGAAATTCAAGCAAGTCAAGTGGAGTCATTGCTCAGGTCAGGCGAGTCATAGGGCAAGTCAAAATTGATGACCTACCACAGTTTCCACATTGAAATCAGCTTAAAGACAGTTGTTATTAAAAGTTGAGTTCATTTTCAACATTAGTACTACTCTACCACACAGTACTACGCTTCCCAGAAATTGTTATACCACAATATCGTGACTACATGTCCCAGGAGTCCCGCCACACAACAGACCGTATACTTGTAAATACTGTAGTCAACTCACCGTCGATTCCCTATGCTCGTAACACAACACACAACATTGTCATTAGACAATGTGTTATTTAATTTCCGTAATGTTTTGCTTATTGAATTCACTCCTGGTCATTATTATGAGTCTGCCTCAGGTTTCATTAACTAACTGAGGCTCCTCTCTAAAACTGGTGTATTATATTGAATCTGTGATTGTTCTCTCTGATCCATTATTATTATTATACACTACAATAGACCACCGTAGTAATTCATTTGCTTCTGAAGGTAACATTGTGTGGCTGATTGAATGAAAGCTGTTGCATATTTTTGCAAACTGCATTTTCCTCTTTTTTTTTCTTAAAAAATATTTTGTGGGATAAAACTCATGTCACTAGTAATTCATTAAAAGTATAAAAGTAGTATTAGTCTGATAAATTAAAGTATCATATGTACAAAGTATTAATGTTTATTGCTATCCAGTGAAATTAGTGATTTATCTGGGGGGTTGAACACAAGGCACTGTTTACATGTCACATTCTCATTAGGGCTGAGCCCCTCTGAAGGTCTGATCCCAGAATCACCCCTGCTGATGGATACTTGACTCGAGTCAAGTCATGTGACTCGAGTCCCCCACCTCTGCATTTTAAATACTTAAATTTGACCAAATTCCCTTAAATAGGCCAGTTTTTTCCACACCTGATACTAGGGCTGGGCAATTAACTCAAAACCCACATTGAAAACCTCTCACCAACCTGCTCAAATCAGCTAATCAGATTTATCCTGTCCGCAATGCTCATGAATTGGCTACGTCATACAATATCATGTTCAGCTCACGTTAGCGACTCAAAACAATGATGCATTTAAAGCAGACTGGATGACACGAGCGCAGACACCGAGTAAACTACACGCTCCTCCATATTTCCCCTCCCTATGACCCTCCACGATACTCTGGCTACGTTACATAAACTACCAGCTCTGAGGAGCAGAAATGTGCAGGGCTAGGCTCAAAGCATTCTGGGTTGAAGCAGTGGCAGTCAGCAGAACTAGGACAGGCCCAAAGCACCATGCTCACAGCTGCTGTGTTCACTATTGACATGATCTCAAACAAGACACAGGAGATTTAATGTGAATAAAACACATCCAGTGTGTTTTATTCACAATTTCTTCCTCTTTTTTTGAGTGACCAGATACCAGTAAAATCACCCCCCAGAGTCCAGTCACCATACAGCAGTAAAGCACATGTTTTGAAAAGAAAAACGTATTTAGACTATTAGAAAATACAGCCATTTAAAGTTGTATGTCCTCCCACTGTGCCAAAAAAAACCAAACACAGGTCCCTCCCCAGTGGAAAAATATTTGAAGTCCCTCCCTCTCATAAATTACCGTCCATAATGTGACATGAACCAGCGTTTCTTTTTCTTTCTTTTTTGCCAACACCAAATGTAAATTTTTTAATACCTAAAACAACGATTCAAATGCAAAATGTAGTGTGATGATGAGACATTAAGTTATAGTAGTAGTAATATCTGAAATCTGAGATTGTTTGGGTTCATGGTGGTGGTTGTTTGGGGGGGGGGGGGGAATCCTAGAGGAAATAATGAAAGGAACATATACCTGTGTCTGTCTTTGGGCACAGAATAATGGTTCATTGATCATGATTGAGGTACATTTCTAAATAAAAATTAGGGATGGTATTTCAAGCAACAGTACATAATTGTTTTGATGGCTGTAACATTGTTCCTGCTGTCAGCCTGGTGGTGACAGTGCCTTCTTCTTTTGTTAATAGCAGTTGCAAACAGCATGTAGGTGTATTAATCCCATCCTCTGGTGGCAGTGCTGTGTTACTACCACTCTGTGTGTGGGATCTCAGATGAGGGTTTCTGGGACATACCTCAAAAAATGTTCAATATTAGTTCACAGAACTTTATGTACAAATCTCCCATGTGCTGAAGGGGTGCCTTTTGATACTTAGACAATTTTAAGCATTTTATTAATTTTGTATTTATTTTTGAAAATGAATCTTTTTGTCATTTAAACTACAAGAATTGCAATTTACAGGGACAGCTTAAATAAGTTTGTTCTGTCTTTCTTCAATGAAATGCACCTCTGTGGTGGGGGCTTCATTTTATGCTTGTTCATTTGGCAGCACTAATCATAGTTGTTGTACTGTCTGACATGGTTTGGTTCTTCTTGGCAGTGATGTTATCATATTACATGTGTTTATCAAAGCTTTTATTTGAACCGTTGTGGTTGTAGAGAAGCTTTGTCTCAGACATGATGGTCTCTGAATATGTCTCTTCAGGGGGAAATGTAACGTCACCCTCCTTAATGAAACAGACGTGTTGGCTGGCTACCTGGACAAAGAGGTAAGACACCCTCTCTACATTTGTCATCAGCACATTACTCTTGTACCTGTGTATCATTTGTTTGTGTTTTACATAAAAAACAAAAAGTGCTGTAAATGAGTTGTTGGGAAAACAGTGCATTTGCCAAGCAGCTATAACCTTCTGCTTTGTGTTTTCTCCAGGACTGTTTTTTCTACTCGTTGGTATTTGACCCGGTCCAGAAGACTTTGCTGGCGGACCAGGGTGAGATCCGGGTGGGCTCTAAATACCAGGCAGAAATCCCTGACAAGCTGACTGAGGGTGAGTTGGAGAAACTAGGCAAACAAGAATTTCCCAAATTCAGTGTCTACTTGAGCTGTTTCAGCCTTTAAAAAGTAGAAGTAAAGCAGAGACAATAATGTGTTCCTCTATATCTCAGGTGAGTCAGACAACCGGGTCCAAGAGAAGCTGGAGACCAAGGTCTGGGACCCCAGCAATCAGCTCAAAGACCCTCAGATCGACCAGTTCCTGGTGGTGGCAAGGTAACGCTACCATACCATCTGTCAACCGTTGCATCACCATCATCATCATTGCTAGATCCTGTTGCCATTAGTTTTGGGTATTGTTATGGATTCAGATTTCCCTGTTTTGGTTCCAAATGGGGGGACAAAGAGAGGTCAAATATTTAGATGATTGTTTTTGTAAGCATTAACTGAACATGGCCAGAAATCACACAATTAAATAGTAATCAGAAGTAAATCCACTCTAGCAAGAAAACCATGACAGTGAACGTCAAACTGCACTAATTGAAGCAAAGATGAGTTGAACCGATGAGCAGCAGGTGTGCACTGGGGCAGCAGCAGCAGCAGCATTAGTTTTCAATCATGCAGAAAAAAATCTCACCAACACCATTGTTTACTCTGAACTGCACCAATGACTGTTATGACTAAATGATGGTTATTCATAATTGAACATGTTTTGGTTTTGAGTACTTAAAAAAGTCATTTCTATGCATCACATGTTTGTTTCAATAAATTAGGGCAAGTGAAAGGAAAATATCGGGTTCTCAAGAACATGCATTTTTAAAGTTGCTAAGTATACGTAATATATGAGACAATACTTAGAATATGCTTTTAACACTGTAGTCTAGTGAGATCATACTATATCAGTTTATGGTGGTGCAGCACAGTCTACAGTGAGTGTTTTCAGAGGGAATCGTGCTGCTGCCCATTAATTGGTCCACGAGACAAACACTTCATTTTATTAATCAATTAATAATTCTACCATATTCCAATTGCAAGTGTAAAAGAAAGTGATCAGTGATCAGTAGCTGTTGGTTTTGTTTTTTCAGAGCTGTGGGGACGTTTGCTCGAGCCCTGGACTGCAGCAGCTCCATCCGCCAGCCCAGCCTCCACATGAGTGCAGCTGCAGCCTCTCGAGATATTACACTGGTGAGACTATGACTCTGTGTGTGTGTGTGTGTGTGTGTACTTGTTTCTCCAAAAAAAAATTGTAATTTCCAATTAGACCTAAATGTGTTGAGAAAAATGCTTCTAAGCCACCGTTTTTTGATGGTTTGTATAATTTCTTTTATCACCAAACTTCAATTGTTTCTGATATACTTTACAAAAGTAAAGTAGTGAAGTGTTTGCTGAATAAGAACCTCATGGCTTGTTGTATCAGGCGTCTCCCTTCTGTTTCGTGTCAGACTTTAAGAAGCCTGGTCTCATCCACTGTGTATCACAATGAGGCTTTCAGTAACCAAAGTCTCACACCATCAGTTTCCTGTTTCTTTGATAATCCATAGCAACTTGAGTTGAATTAAGGTAGTTGTTTTCTCTCTCCTGTCTAAATATTGGCCCTCTGATACCCTGATACCAGAACATCAGCATGCCAAGTTCCATGACACACCAGGCTGTAAGTGAGCATCTCTGGCCTGCACCGGCGGTAGTAGACAGGCCTTTTCGGCGACTTTTCGGGCGATTGGGCATGTCGAATCGGCAGCAGAGCCAGCTGATGACAAAAATCACTCTTTCTGCTAGTCCAACTAAAAGTGAATGAGTGCACGAGAAGAGAAATGGAAGTGAGGAAAGCAAGCAAACGAGTACAATGAAGAAGTCACAGCTCTTCTCACTGTTCACTGATCATTCCAATATACAAATGTTGTCACAATGACAATATTTAAAATTTTGACAATAACAATGGACATCTGGAATAAAGCAACTGAGACTGTCTAAATGGTGAGTGCAAGTGGGGTGAAAAAAGTAGGTAAACACTGCTTTATCATAATGATAACAACAGTTTGTATATCTGCAGTTGTAGTTTTTCTGGTGTCCCTCCCTGACTGCTAAAATACAGACTACACCCACCTGCTGGTACAGTATAGGGAATTGCGTCCGCCCACGCAGTCCTAGGAACAGTGCTGCCATGCTACTCCAATCAATGTCCAAAGGAGAGAACTCTCATTGATGCATTGATGCAGGTTATGCTTGCAAATGTTATGACACACTATCATTCTTAAGTATGAAACCTCATTCCCCCTGTCGAAGTTACTTCAATAAGATATTAATACAAACTCTGGATCCATATGCTGTAGAACAGAAATATGTTGGACATAATCCAGATTGGCACTGATTTCTGATTTCACAACTAATTACTTTGAACAAGTTGATGTTAATTTACAGGTTCTCCAAACAAAACTTTTATCTCACCTAAGGTATTACATTACATACATTTGTATTCTTCTCCCCTGTTCCTGGCCGTGAAGCATATAATTGATCCACCTTACCCAAAAAAGGTGGGAAAACATCGACCGAACCACTGACCTTCTGATAAGTGGATGGTTGTTCTACCTTCTGAGCCACAGCCGCCCAATTAGGCTTGAAAGGCTTGATGAACCAACCCAACCCTACTTCCCAGAAACTGTCTTTGTTTAGAGCTGTGTACAGATAATGTAATGATCCCACAAGGCGGCATGGTGATGTAGTTGGTAGCACTGTTTCCTCTCAGCAAGAAGGTTCTGTGGTCAAATCCACGTGAGGACCTGGGACTCTTTTTTTGGTTTTTTTGTTTGCTTGTTCTCCTCATGTCTGTGTGGGTTCCCTCCAGGTTCTACTCATGTCTGTGTGGGTTCCCTCCATGTTCTCATGTCTGTGTGGGTTTCCTCCAGGTTCTCCTCATGTCTGTGTGGGTTCCCTCCATGTTCTCCTCATGTCTGTGTGGGTTTCCTCCAGGTTCTCCTCATGTCTGTGTGGGTTCCCTCCAGGTTCTCCTCATGTCTGTGTGGGTTCTCTCCAGGTTCTCCAGCTTCCTCCCACCACCAAAAACATGCAGTCGAGATGAACTGGTGGCTCTAAACTGACTGTAGGTGTGAATATGAGTGTGAATGGTTGTTTGTCTTTATGTGTGATCCTGTGATGAACTGGTGACTTGTCCAGGGTGAACCCCGCCTCTCGCCCGAAGTCAGCGGGGGAAAGGCTCCAGCCCCCACCCACCCACCCCGGCGACCCTACACAGGATAAGCAGCTACAGAAAATGGACGGATGGATGACTGCCCACAGATAAAACTGATTTAAGATGACAAAACTCTAATTGTCCACCTCTTGTGTCTGCATTCTCTCTGTTGTTAGTTCCATGCTATGGATACATTGCAGAAGAACAACTATGACCTGGCCAAAGCCATGTCCACCCTGGTTCCTCAGGGGGGTCCGGTGCTCTGCCGTGATGAGATGGAGGAGTGGAGTGCCTCAGAGGCCATGCTGTTTGAGGAGGCTCTAGAGAAATACGGCAAAGATTTCAACGACATCCGCCAGGACTTTGTAAGCTCCGCCCCTCTGTTGTTGTTCCAGGATATTCACTATGGATACACAAGTTTCATTCACCTAGTTTGTAACGCTTAGTGTGTTGAGTTTAACCCTCATGTAGAGTTTTGGTTCAGTAGTGTTCTTCCTATCTCTCAGCTTCCCTGGAAGTCTCTAGCCAGTGTGGTCCAGTTCTACTACATGTGGAAGACAACTGACCGTTACATTCAACAGGTGTGTCTGCAGTAAGCCCCAGAGTACCTAAAATCACTGTAAATGTGGATTTAACTGTATATTTCTTCCACAAACTCATTTCCTATTGACTGTGTTCTCTCTGTCAGAAACGACTAAAGGCAGCAGAGGCAGACAGCAAGCTGAAGCAGGTGTACATCCCCACCTAGTGAGTATGACTGTAAACTGCTGCACACAGTGCTTCACCTGAGCTAGAACTCAGAATGACTCTCTCTTCTCCTACCATCTTCAGCACCAAACCCAACCCCAACCAGATCATGGTTCCAGGCAGCAAGCCTGGCATGAACGGGGCAGCAGGCTTTCAGAAAGGACTCAGCTGTGAGAGCTGCCACAGTAAGTACACAATCCTAATCATTTCTAAGAGCTGCAGAGAGAATTTTATGAGAGAGAGAAAAATACTCCAGGCTTTGTTGTTTGCAGGCACCTATTAAGAAACCCCATGTTAAAATGACACCTGATGAACCAGATGAGCCTACAGAGTCATGACATGTGGAATGTCAAAATCAAAACAATTATTACACTCTTAAATGCTTACTGTGACTCGTGTCATATATCTCATGTCATATGTCCTCTTTATTTCAGTCAGTCTGTTAAATAATGTTTAAACTTTTGCGTTGGCTGTGGGAGCAGCTGCACAAACCATTAAGTTGAGTAAAATGTGATGGAGTATCAGCACAGAATTGGACTGAATAAAGAATATTACCTGCCAAAACAGACATTAATAACAAACCAAAGAGGGCAGCCCAGCTCCATTAGAGGATCTAGTCTGTCTCATTCAAAGAAAAAGAAGAAACTCTGGCATCACCTGTCTATTGTGTTATGATCACCCCAACCAGTCAAAGCAGAGGCTCCGCCCACCTTGAGTCTTGGATCTGCTCCAGGTTTCTTCCTGTTAAAGTCAGTTTTTTCTCTCCACTGTCTCCATGTTCTTCTCATGGAGGATTGTTGTGTCTCTGTAGAATAAAGAGTCGGTCTAGACCTGCTCTTTTTGGAAAGTACCTTGATATAACTTTTGTTGTGATTTGGCAGTCGTTGGGCCATAAATCTCACTCTTTACTGTAATATGGAAGACAGAAAGTGGCTTTAAGTAATGACAACCCTTTAATGACATCAAAGATAAAATGAAACAAATGTGCTGATTGTTCTGCCATGTCTCCAGTTCAGTGTAGGCCTAAATGTGATGTTTTATTAAACTTCCCGTGTTGCCGGATGCCATTCGCTTCTACATTGATTTGGGTTCTATTGATAGGGTTAGGGTTAACCCGTCTTTAGCCAAAAAGCCTCCAGGACACACAGATCACCTGCTGCTGTGAAACAGAATCACAGGTGAAAAAGTCTCAAACATGAGGTGTGTGTTTTTTTTTTTTTTTTTTTTTGTCTTTATAAAAACATCCTGCTGACTTAGAAAGTCAACAGAACAGACACACACATAGAGAGAGTGAGACAGGTGGGGCCGGTGTGTTTAGGTTTCTCTGGTCAAAATAGAAGCAGGCAGGTTAGTTTAAGAAAAGACTGTCTCTCCGTCACAGTCACTGCCATTCTGTGTGTCAACATTGAACAGACATAAACACAATTAACTTTTTATACCACCTATTTTTTTTCTTTCTTTTTTTTTTTTACACATCACTATTCTATATTTGTTCTTTCTGAAATTGAGAATTTGCACAAAGGCACTACATAGAAGGAGAAAAATAATCAATA
Organism: Chaunax sp. Z400; assembly: GCA_037577475.1. Lineage (NCBI taxonomy): Eukaryota > Metazoa > Chordata > Actinopteri > Lophiiformes > Chaunacidae > Chaunax > Chaunax sp. Z400. The sequence continues at coordinate 5,469,890 of CM075183.1, forward strand.
TGAATAAGTGCTTTTTATTTGTTGAGTATATGTTTCAATGTGTAGAAATAAACATTTTTATACGGTCATTTCATGTTCATTAGTAGTGGCGGGCCATATATTTTACACCTAGGCCTTCATCGCTATCCTGCCACAATAAACTGCCTTAGAATAACACTGACACACTATGGCAGGATGCTGCATCACACATGGACATCGCATCGCCCAAATCAATGGCATTACCACAGACACAACAAACTACAACAGTCAGCCTTATTCACATGTCCACCAAGAGAGCACAAATGCTGTAAAACACACAGATAATGCTGTCAGGATGCAACAGACTTCCCAACAGATTCTAGCCAAGCTGCTGGACATTAGTGTGTTTCAGTCCAACTCAGCCTTTCTGTGTTATAAAAACAAGAGGGCTAAATAAAAAATAACACAAAAAAATCTAAAGCACTACACATACAGATTTGAAATGACATCATGAGCTAGCTAGTTTTAGTTCTGCAAGCAAAATGGCCCATCCTCCATTCAATTCACATGCATGCTGGGGAAAATGATTACAGGCAAGCATGAAGGTATCCAAGAGGAGAGAGAAGCAATGTAATGATGCCAACAGACTGATGGGAACCAAAAAAATACAATTATTAATATATATATTATATTTGAAAACTAAAGTTTTGTGATTCCTACAATATTTAGGCCAGCAGAGACCGCTTAGCTGTTCATAAGTTTCATTATCTGGGTCTGAAATGACCCGTATCAGGGTATGAGACTTGGGTCATATCACAGCCCTAGTGCAGACTCCATCTGTAAGGCCCTGCAACTCACAAACAGATGTGAACAAATGAACAATTCAGAAATCATGTAACAGCTTTTGATTGTGACATCACTTGGTGTAATCGTTTTAGCCCAGATGTAGCACAAGCCTGTTTATATACACCTAACACTTGTCCACCCTTCACCAACACAGCGGCCCAGTCTCCTCAATGGTATGCCTGGGGGCCTCCCAACATGCAGTGCAGACTGTGTGCCTCCTGTTGGAACTACTGGAAGAAGTATGGAGGTCTGAAGACCCCCACACAGCTGGAGGGTGCTGCTAGAGCTGGCTCTGTAAGTCTTTCCAGTGTCATCGCCTCTAGTCGTACCAATCAGAAGTAATACAGAAATCAGTCATACTATTACAATGGCTGGAACATCTGGTGGCTAGTCCCTTCTTCCTCTGTCCAGGAGTCAGGCCCTCGGAGTCACATGACACGCCAGGAGGTCCAGGGTATGTCGCCATTCACCCGCAATGAAGGTCGAGCCAAGCTGCTGGCTAAGAACCGCCAGACGTTCATCCTGCAGACCACCAAGCTCACCCGCATCGCTCGGCGGGTGTGCGAGGACATCCTGCAGCCTCGCCGTGCAGCACGAAGGCCTTACGCCTCCATCAACGCCAACGCCGTCAAGGCTGAGTGTATGTACACACACACATACACATCCACAGTATTCTCACTCAGTGATACATGATATTACAGAGCTTAGAGAGGATAAGCTAAAGGTTTTGAATGTTCAGATATTACTCTCAGTTTGCACTGTATAAATGAGCAGATTGTATCCTCAGGTATGATCCGGCTGCCCAAAGCCACAAAAGCTCCTCTAAAGAGCAAGCTGGTGCCTCGACAGTCACTGGCCAACATAGTGAAGGATTTAGGTAAGAATCTCATGTGACATCACCTAAACTGCTGCACAGTCCGCCTTATCTGTCCTTACTCCAGTCTGATTGATTGTTGTGTTTCTGCAGCCATCTCAGCTCCTCTGAAACTAAAGGCGTCTCGAGGACCCCCGACACCCATCAACAGGAATCAGGCCAACCAGCCTCGTGTGGGCCAAAGCCTGCTGGGAAAGAGGGGTTTTGACAGCGTCAGTATTCTGCACAAATACACGTTTACATGTTTATTTTTCTCTTTAATTAACCAGTGAATTTGCTTGACATGTTGTTGTTACTGCGTGTTGCTGAGATTTAGACACTGATACCCATAACCTGAATCTGTGCACAGAGACGTCTGCATGCATCTATTTAAGACAAGAAATATGCAGCTTGAAGTACTAATGATTTGTGTCTTTGCCTCACTGTGACCTCCATGATCCTTAATCTGCAGATGATTCTTTTATATTTTCAAACCTGAGGTCACATCATATCACCAGTGTGCCCAAATCTAATCCTCTGAAACAGAAACAGACCACAGGCTAAAAGAGACCAGTGGAAGCACATCTTCCTAAATGACTAATGTTCACCTATCCTGAGAATAATAATACTCTTGATTTTATGTCTTCTTGTTTAAGTGAAACGGGATGGTTGTTTCATTGGTTCACAGGCCACAGGGGTGCCCTACCCAGCCAATGGAAGACCGTATACTTCAGGTATGAGGACCACCTCTCAGTCAGTCATCAAGCGGCAGAAAGTCAGCCAGGGGGAAGCACCCAACCCTGTGGTGTTTGTGGCTACAAAAGACACCAGGTACATGTTGTAGTTTTTCTAAGCTCTCACTGCTTTCATCAGCAGTTAGTGAGCTGATTGAACTTGTTTAGTGTCGTAGAGGTGAAATATTGGACTTGTCAGTAATGTTTATATTAATGCTCTTCTGTCCAGGGCTCTGAGGAAACATCTGACCCAGTCAGAGATGCGCCGGGCTGCAAGGAAGCCTCATCTCCTGGTGCGGATCAAGCTGCCACTGCCCCCCCGCTCCCTAGCAATGCCCTTGCTCCCCTCCAGCACCAGCGAACCCATCGTCCTGGAGGACTGAAGTTCAGGGACACCACGGTCTTTCAACTGGTCATGGGGGTCTAGTGGGCCATGACTTAGTATGCCATACCAGTAGTCTTTCATTTTCCCTTTTTTCAGTGTCATTTTTCTTTAGCCCTCTGTTACTTCTCAAACATTTTGTCCAGTACACACACACACACACACACACACACACACACACACACACACACACACACACACACACACACAAGCATTCAGATGACTCACATTTCCATCATCAACACACTGACACTCAAATAAACCCCTTGGAATTTGTAGTATTTTATTCCAGAGTCTGAGTTATTTTGCTCCCCTTTTTCAATGACATCTGTTTTTAAATGTGTAATTTAAATCCTGGTATTTCTCATCCTGAATCAATGGTGATGAAGTACACTTTGTTTTCCCTCCACATCGCTTTGTGTAAATATATGCATCATTTAAGGGATGACGCTCGGTGTGTACGGTGGATGGGGGTGGGGAGGCAGAAAGGGGAGACAGCTGTAGCAGACTGAAGGATTGATTGTAAGATCTCAGTCATACACTTCTCTCCATTTCAGTGGGGAAAAATCTGACTGTTATCAACTGTAGCTCTTCGACTGAACACTTGTTATTTTCACCTTTTCTCATCGTCAGTCAGGAGCCAAGCGAAGAGTCTGTTGACAGGTCAAGTCCTTCCCCAGAGATTCATCCCATCTTCACCTCTTAACGTCCTCTGTCCTATGGAAGCCCCTCTATGTCAACGATACTGTGTAAGCACAGACCAGCTAGAGCATTGTGAAAGCTGAGTGTAGAGATGAAACTGTAGACAAAGTGTGGATAGAATGCAGAGTGGAATCAGTGTTTGGAGATGGCAAGGCTTCAGGACTACTGTCGTCAAAGCAGCTTGCATAGTTTTGGCAGGTTGTACCAGTCATACAGAATCAATAGTTTTAGACAAGGCAGTGATATCAAACTAACAATTATTATCATACTAAATTGATCTTTATTCAATAGCCATTTGAATTTAAGACGATATTAATTGATATTTCAAAGTTGCTTTGCAATTCTCCAAAGTTGTTTTGACCGACCGATTGTCCAAAACCCAGACATTCGGTTCACGACGACTTTTGAATTTACGGTTTTAGAATCTTAACTGACCCTGCCGGTGTTTGTAGAGCTTCAACTGAATCCTGATTCACTACTCACTAATCTGACAGCTCTGAAATTGTTGGTAACCATCTTGTTCCATTCAGAATCTACACGAACAGGTGAAAAGATGCAGAGAATGTCAGGATTCTCTCATGTTCACTCAATCCTGGTTTTGTTCTTCTATTGATTGTGCAGCCTGAAACTGAATCCTGACTTGCAGTTTACTACTCTGGATGTAACTGCTTAGGTGTGTTTCTGTGCTCACTTGTGCTTTGTGCCGTCTCCACCTTCGCATCACAGTTCTTGTTTTTTAAGAAACTCAACGAGGGCGGTTGTTGCAGTCACTTTAAGCTAGCTTGAGAGAGATGTACCCTGGCTCCTGTTCTCATGACCTCACCCCAAGAAGTTTGAAAAGGTGGTGTGGAATCAAAGGGTGGAATGTCACTGCTCAGGAGGGTCATATGTAGTGTTAAAGGAAGTTCAATTATTGTGGTTACCATTGAGTTGTGCAGATTACTGTGTTGAAGAGAGAACACTATGTTCAATTTGAGTCCTCAAAAATCCAAACTGAAGCCATAATGTGCAACAAAACAAAAAAACAAAAACAATGAGTGGACACTTAACCCTGAAGTAATATTTAGACTGAAACCACAGCATTTCTGACAATGTACTGTTTGGTTGTTTAGAATAAAACTGAAGCAATTATGTTACTGATCAGCTGATAGGAACTGTTAATAAAGGAGCAGTATGTAAATGTACAGAAGACAATTAGGGCCAAAAATGAAGTTCTAAAATTAATGTTACAAACTGCTAAAAGAGTCCAAGATTAAAGTTGTGCTTATTCTCCAAGTAGTGATTCATTCAGAACTTTAGTTCATGTGGCCGTAATCCTCTACTGTGATGATGCAGAACAGAAGTGATGTTTTTGATTGTGAAATGAATTGTCACCTGTCTCAGCTTTTACATTGTTCGTTTTTGTTCCCCCTGTTCGTACCATTATGAAAGGGTGAGTACTAATAGTTGTTAATTGGATAATTATAAAGCCTGTGAATCCCCACAACAGTGAGGTGTTGCACTGGTTTTATATCACATTTGGTCCCAATGTGGGCTTTGTAATGTTAAAAAAAGAAAAAAGAAATTGAAGTAAGTATGTAGCAAATACTAATCTGTAAAGAAAAGTGGAAAACTTTTAAACTTTTTTTTACATCTAAAGTGTGTAATTCTGCTCCAGTCTTGTGGAGATGGCTCTAATAGGCGACTGTACATGTGAAGCATTGCTCTCCTTAATAGGGTAGGAGGAATGGACATTTGAACCCGGGGCAACATTCAAAAGGGACAGGGTGCTGACTTTTGTATGATGGAGAGACAAACATGCTAAAATTGAAACTTTTTCTCAAGTGTTTTCTATTCCAATGTCTCTGTATCCTTTAATGTATCTTGATACGGCGAGAAATAAAGATTTTTTTTCTTTGTGGTCAGTCATGGAATTTTTCTCAACTGCATTTCCTCTGTGTTTGCTAGATTCTTAACAGAAAATATGGAGCGTTTTTACTGCCAAGACAAAAAGACTAAAACATGTTTTAAAAATACACTGTGAATAATTAACAAACACTACATGCTTTGCAAAAATAAAACACCATTCACAAACAGATTATTTTTGTTTTCCAAATGCAATGCTTGTCTATAAAACAACATATAACTAATAAATCATGCCTCAGGAACAAATACAGAAAAAAAGTTCATTCATTCCATTCTGTATATCTTTTAACAGCATATCCCTTTAAAACCTGTCAGAGGTTTCACTGTTCCGTCTGCTCGCCTCAACCTCTGGTGTGTTTACACTGAGCAGAGTGCACTCTACTGTTATGGAGGGTGATGGAATCATAATAAAAAAATTCTGACCACAATCACAACGAAGAGTGTGACATAAGTCACGTGCTATTTTTTTTTATTTGTAGGAAATATGTTGTGTACTTGTAAGACATGCTGCATTTGAATTTGTAAAACATGTTTTTTATGTCTTGGCAGGAAATGAAGTCCATAAAACTGAACTCATGTCCTTTCTCACAACTCTACAGTTCAGCATTTAAATCAACCAACAGTAGAAAAAGCATTCTCACATCTCTTCCACTTGATGTTTTCTTGTACAACCTTGAATCCCGCTCGATTAGAAGGCCTCTAAACTCTGGGCATCACTTTCATTTTTTTTTTTTGATTTATAACTGCTGATGGAATGATAAGACATCTGAGCGACAGATCATAATAATGAAGGAAAACTTCCAGCATTCTGGCAGGATATGCGACTAGATTGAATCTCAGAAAGATGGTCAGACAAAGAGCCAAGATATAGAAATAAAGGAGACACAGTCCTGAAATGAAAATACAAATCTTCATGAAACCTCAGAGCTTGAACAACTTTGCAAAGGTAATAATTGGAGAGGTGTGTTTTTAATCTGACTTGGATGTCTTGAAATATTTTCTGATATATTCTCCGAGGACACATGAAATTAATCCCTGTGATTAATCTAGTTTGTGAATAAAATCTTAGCTAAAGGAAACAGTCTGTGCTCCGATCAGAGGGCTTTTAATTAGAGGGTTTGTTTTACCTCCTTCCGACTGGGGTGTTAATTTTAACAAATCTTTTACAAAGCTGTGACACTGGTGTACTCAGTGGGGATGTTTATTGACCTCTATATACACATCACTTAGCACATGAAATAAAATAAAATAGAAAGTATAAAGACGTCACTGAGGACCAGTATTCTGCTGTCCCACCGTGAGTCCACATAAAGTGTGTATAAAGCATACACATAAACACATTCTTTTTTTTCTTTACGCTCGTAACATTAATGGACATTAATTTGACATGAGGCAAAAATTAGTCACAGCTGCGGACGGGATTGGTTCGTCTGTCATCGAGCGCGTTCCCTGCACGTGGACGTGATTGGCTACGTTGAGCTCGAGCGCACCTGATACTCATTTTTAGTGGAAGGTTTAAAAGACAAACGGAGGGACGTTTGTCTTTGCTTGTGACTCCATAACAGAGCAGGTGTTTTAGGGTCCATGCCACTTTACTAACACGCGTCTTTCCAGTAACCCGCAGGCCTTCCAACTGGTTTGGAAGCTGATTTCTGCCAAGACTCACCTCCCAGAACACCACAAGCTAACGTTGCTCCCTGTTTGACACCATGTTTGCCACCATGTTTGAGGTAAGTCCAACAATCTTTCCTAACACAAGGCTGTCTTTCTAAATTGGTTTTTAAAATATAAGCTTTCTTTACACTGTATTGAAGGTGTGCAAGTATTGCTGATAAGGACTGGGCTGCTCTATTCATACTTTCTGATATTATAAAATAATTGGTAGCCTATATTATTTGATTAGGTTGATATGAATTGATCTGATTTTAATCAGAGCAGCTGAACTATGATGAATATAATATAATGTAAAACATTCTTGACTCTGGTTTCTCAAATGTGAAGAATTTCTGCTTTATATTTTACATTTAATGATTATCTGTGCGAGTGAGTATATTGAGTAAATGTTTAGTAGGTAAGAAATTTTAAATGGTTTCAGCTCTGGGAAATATGCATTTTGTAGAGTAATTGCTTAAATTAGAGTATAATTGGATTCAACCTTGTAAAAATCTGATATGGCTCTTTTGCCTCTGATTGTACATTTGACTGGCACAGAGTTTTTCAACAGAATGCAGGGTCTAGTAGTTGTATCAAGTTAAGGTCACGTATCGGCATAGTAAAGCCCAACACTTTGATAGATGATTAAACCTTAATGAGAGCGACTGGAGGTACAGACATCAGCCCACATGACGTCACAGCTGTGTCTGAACCAGCTCCTTCATTCATTCTTTGGTCTCTTCTCACAAGTTTTTGACACTCATATTGTTTATAATCACTAGCAGATTGTTGCAAATGTGATGCATGGGTTTGTTTGTAGAGACAGTGGAATAAAATATACTTTTTTATAAGTATTATAATATATATTTATACTTATACATAGAGGGCACTATAGACGGTACTATACACAGAATTTGTGCACTCGTAAAATGTTGGACAGTAATGTAGTCCACATAACATTGCTGGAGCTTCACATCAAAAAAACTTTGCAGCATTCTCCTTAATGAATGAACATGGTGACTTGTTTTAAAAATGTGAAAAAACAAACACAAAATGCTTCCATACAACTTGTACTGTGTAATCCAAGTCTCCAGAAACCCTAAGGTCCCAAATTGATTTCAAGACATTATTTACACCCTTTCTTCTTTTCTTTTTTTTTAGAAGCTTAAACCTTCACTGTGGCATCTGAGCTAATAGCATTAGCGCACACCCTGTCTGAGGAAGGTGTTTGAGCTCAAATGGGTGTGTATGTGCCACATGTGTCAGTGAGGGACTTGGGATCTTGGTAGTCAAACAAATGTAATGTTGCATCCCTCAAAGTTGTTCCAAAAATGCCAAGTGTCTCAACTTCTGGGTAGCAGGTAAATGCTGAGATTGCAAGTATGTCCATGAACATGCATTTGAGTTAGTGCACGTTTCTCTGGGTGTAATGCTGAAGATTTCAGCTTAAAGGGTCTAAATGTGTTCAAATTTGAGATGTGTGAACTTCTGGAGACTTGGACAAGGACATAGGAGCTGTATGGAAGCAATTTGTGTTCTGTTTTTTACATTTTAAAATGGTCCCCATCTTCAGTTTAGGAGAATGCTGTCAAGTAACAGAAATGTTTTGTGGCCTAAAACTACATCCTCCTTTCCATCAGCACTGGGGTGAGAAGATCATGACTGAAATTTGTTTTTGATTAACTGTTCCTTACAGAGGCTAGTAGATCAGAGACCAACCATATTAAACCCAAATTTAAAATTTTTTTTTCTTCCCCAGACCAGTGTGGATGATTTGTTCCTGCCATCATACCAAGATGAGGAGATGGTGGACAACCTGCTGTCTAGTGAGGAGTCGGCGGGAGATGGTGGCAGTGTCTCCCTGGCTAAGGCCCTACTCCCCCTAGTTGAGTCCTCCTCCCCTCCGCTCATCCCCTGGGTCTGCTCCACTCGCTACAAGACAGAGCTCTGTACCAGCTACGCCACTTCTGGTTTTTGCAAGTATGCTGAGCGCTGTCAGTTTGCCCATGGCCTCCATGAGCTCCATGTTCCCTTCCGCCACCCAAAATACAAGACTGAGTTATGCCGTAGCTACCACACAACCGGCTACTGCTACTATGGCAACCGCTGCCTGTTTGTCCATAATCCCACTGAGCAGCGCCCCGCCCAGCGTCGCCGCAGGAATGTTCCCTGTCGCACCTTTCGTTCCTTTGGAGTTTGTCCCTTCGGTACCCGCTGTAACTTCCTACATGTTGAGGGTGGAGATGTTGCCAAGGGTTTGGAGTTGCCTGACATTGGCGAAGAGAAGACTCGGCCTGCTCCCAGTCCCCAGCTCCCACCACAGACCAAGGAGTGGAAGCCCCGTGGAGCTCTGTGCCGCACCTTCAACTCCTTTGGTTTCTGCCTATATGGCACACGCTGTCGCTTCCAGCATGGCCTCCCCAGTAAGATCAAAACATCTGACCGCACTGTAGGAGGATCCTTATACCCAAAGCCATCCACTGGCAGTTCAGGTTTACCCTCTCCCACCTCACCTAGCTCTTCAACCTCTTCTCATCCATCAACATCTTCTCTAGAAACCCCACCTGCCGAGGCAACAGCCCACAATGCCTTCACTTTCTCTAGTCAGCATCTGAGCGATCTGCTGCTGCCGCTGGCACTGCACCTGCAGCAGTTGGAGAGCAGCAAGGCCCAGGAGATCTGGGACAACAGGGCACTCTAATTGGCTGTGGTTGATAGAACCAGCATTAGCACTCAACAAGACTCCGACTGAACCAGCATTAGCACTCAAGACTCCGACTGAACCAGCATTAGCACTCAACAAGACTCCAACTGAACCAGCATTAGCACTCAACAAGACTCCAACTGAACCAGCAGTAGCACTCAACAAGACTCCAACTGAACCAGCAGTAGCACTCAACAAAACTCCGACTGAACCAGCAGTAGCACTCAACAAAACTCCGACTGAACCAGCAGTAGCACTCAACAAAGCTCCTTACTGAACCAGCAGAAGCACTCAACAAAGCTCCTTACTGAACCAGCAGAAGCACTCAACAAAGCTCCTTACTGAACCAGCAGTAGCACTCAACAAAGCTCCCGACTGAACCAGCAGTAGCACTCAACAAAGCTCCCGACTGAACCAGCAGTAGCACTCAACAAAGCTCCCGACTGAACCAGCAGTAGCACTCAACAAAGCTCCCGACTGAACCAGCAGTAGCACTCAACAAAGCTCCGACTCAACCAGCAGTAGCACTCAACAAAGCTCCGACTCAACCAGCAGTGGCACTCAACACAAAGCTCCCGACTGAACCAGCAGTGGCACTCAACACAAAGCTCCCGACTGAACCAGCAGTGGCACTCAACACAAAGCTCCCGACTGAACCAGCAGTGGCACTCAACACAAAGCTCCCGACTGAACCAGCAGTGGCACTCAACACAAAGCTCCCGACTGAACCAGCAGTGGCACTCAACACAAAGCTCCCGACTGAACCAGCAGTGGCACTCAACACAAAGCTCCCGACTGAACCAGCAGTGGCACTCAACACAAAGCTCCCGACTGAACCAGCAGTGGCACTCAACACAAAGCTCCCGACTGAACCAGCAGTGGCACTCAACACAAAGCTCCCGACTGAACCAGCAGTGGCACTCAACACAAAGCTCCCGACTGAACCAGCAGTGGCACTCAACACAAAGCTCCCGACTGAACCAGCAGTGGCACTCAACACAAAGCTCCCGACTGAACCAGCAGTGGCACTCAACACAAAGCTCCCGACTGAACCAGCAGTGGCACTCAACACAAAGCTCCCGACTGAACCAGCAGTGGCACTCAACACAAAGCTCCCGACTGAACCAGCAGTGGCACTCAACACAAAGCTCCAAACTGAACTGCGTTAGCACTTGTTTTGTTTTTTTAACCCCACTATTTCCCAGAGCATTCTATTTTTAAATTGCCATTGTTTGACTTGAGAGCTCGTCAGCAGGTCAAGCAGGCCTTGAGCTGTTCAGATGTAGACCACAGTCTAGGGCCTAATATAGACTTCTATATTACGAATACTCGCGGCTCTTTACAGGTGGTTAGTGGTCTCCTGAAACTTCAGTGTGGCTATGATTGTAATTTATTTTTTAACTATTGTAAATACTTTATTAATGAACTGAGTAAATGGAATGTCTGACAGCATGAATAAAGAAATTTTAATCTTTAAACCTATGGTGTGGTTTTTAAAGTGCGCTTTTTTTGGGGGGGTGCTTTCAGTACTCTTACACATGTTGATACTTGCTTGATTCATCTCGATCATATTTGAAGTGAAACTGAAGTATAAATGCATTAAAATGTAGGAAGGACTGCTGTTAGTGCTTGAGGCTTTGACTCAAAACAAGGTGAAAATTAGGATCTATGACCACCCACATAATCTATGCTGCAGTGTTCCACTGTCTATATTAAGGCCTTTGTGGTGGTCTTTTTATGTGGGCCTAACAGAACCTTCAACTCAATCTCCATCTGAGATGGGTGTTTACCCAACATCAGTATTGTCCCTCTTAGGGGTTTCCCATCTTGATAAAAGCATTATCTGAAATGTGCTGCTACAATAACCTCCACTGTTTATAACTCTGGAGGGTAACTCCAGTTGCTCCTCTTTAGAATAAAGTGGAAATTACAACTTGACATTCCATTTTCATTTTGGGAAGAAGTCATAAGTGGATCCATAAAATCCCATTCAAGTATAGTCACCGGTGTTTAATAACCAGTGTCCACAATGCTCTTCGACTGACTAATCAGGTCTCAATTTGCTGGTGCGTCACTGGGTCCGCTCCATTTCCGTGCACCGCACAGAGCATGGGTTTGGAATAGTGTTGAAACTGGAGCGTGATCTGCGGTCAAGGTAGGATTACATGCATATTTCGCCGCTTGATATAAGCCGACATTCGGTGTAAGCGCTGGTGTATATACCATTTTAAATGTTAAACTCCGTCTACTCGGCACCTCACAGGCGTACGCCGGCGTCAAAATTGTGCAGACCTGTTAGAAGACGGAAAATGTTAACATGTAGCTCTGGCAGAGTCAAGTTAGTCCCACTCCAACCAGACATTGTCAGTTTATAGTCAAATTCATTAACTTGGACTTTTTGGAAACCAATTCAATTCCAATATTTTACTGCATCTCTGTCGTATATTGTGTTCCGGTCATCGATGCGACCTAATATGTAACAAATAGCGCTCCATATGTGCCTTATTTTGAAGGGATTGACGGAAGTACTTTCTTATGCTTGCTAGTTTGATACTGTTAGCGGCGCGCTAAACGTAGACAGCAGCGCCACGATGCAAACTACCAGATAGACACTAAATATACACAACTTTGTATCGTTCTTGCTAAAAGGTAAAGTGAAGCGTCAGTGTTTAATAATATGCATTTCCCTGTCTGTCTTATACAGCGTGCTGTTAGCATTTTTGGGTGTTTTTAGCTAGCTACAGCCGGTATCGTAAGTAGTGGTTCAGGCTAGTAACATTATTTTGGTTTCTTCACGCCTTATTTTATCTATTCTAAATAATCCAGTAATAGACTCATACAACAAACATTTTTAGTGTTATTCGAGTCATAAGTCACTTTTAAATTTTTCCACTTGACACCTGAACCCAGATTTTATTTTATTAGCAGTCGGCGTTGGCCCTTGTGTTCTGAAAAAGCTATGTACCAAATCCCCTTGAAAAAGTCTGCGTTATTCTGGTGAACAGAGCCCGGGACTTCTAAAAGAGCTGTGGCCCTCTTCGTTATTGTCTGGTCTAAGAAAAGTCAAACCAAGCGTCAGTGCAAGTTGCTTTTACTTAGCAGCTTTTGAGTGGTCGCCGTGAGCATGGCGGACCGAGAGGAGCGTCGCTTCGCCGAGGTTTCCCGGGAGTCGGTCAGACTGATGGCCGAGAGTACAGGCGTGGAGCTCAGCGACGATGTGGCTTCTCTTCTGGCTGAAGACGTGTGTTACCGGCTCAGGGAGGCAGCGCAGGTCAGTGCTGGATGCAGGGACGGATGGCTAAAATATTTCTGTGTCACCCCACCAAAAATATAACTTTAGAGCATGAACAACCCATCCGATGTAAATACAAAGGCTAAGCGTCAACGGATGTTTACATTACATACAGACTCACACACACACACACACACACACACATCATGATTGCTCCTGAATGGATGTGTAGACATACAGTGTTATTTTGGATCCACACAGAGCAGCTCTCAGTTCATGAGACATGCCAGGAGACGGAAGCTGACAGTGGAAGATTTAAACAGAGCTCTACGCTGGAGCAACGTTGAGGTGAGAATGTTGTTATTCTCACAATGTCCTCATCCTGTTTGCATGGTCGGTCATTCTAATATGACAAGACAAGAACAGGCAACAGATCACTGCCTTCAGTTCAGTTATCTCTTGTGTGTTCATTAGGCCATCTGTGGCTATGGCGCCCCGGATGCTCTTCCTTTCCGCTCAGTTAAGGAAGGAGAACTTTTCTTTGTTGATGATCGGGACATCAACCTGGTTGAGTTGGCTCTGGCCACCAACATTCCCAAGGGCTGCGCTGAGACAATGGTCCGAGGTATGACCCACTGCGTATTACAAACTGGGGCTGAATGTTCATTATTCCGATCTGTGAAAAGAGGAGTCGTTATTTACTCATAATTTTAAATTTTCTTCTGTCTTCAGTGAATGTATCTTACCTGGATGGGAAAGGTAACCTGGAGCTGCAGGGTACAGGTAAGACTGAGCCACAGTCTGAGCCCCTTGACAGCCGGTTTGCAGCACCACACTGTTGTGTATAAAAGTTACAAAGGTGCACCACGTCGTCTGAGTAAAAGGAGAGAGCTGGCAGGCCTCCGTACTCTCTGTCTGATGTATGGTCTATCATACAGCAGTTCATTTTCAGCTGAAAATATTTTCCTCTGTTGTCATAAGCAGGCCCACATTGAACTGGAGATATCACCACAATCACCTGCTAACATCACTAAGAGCCTCCTGTCTCTCATTCTGTGCTGCTTGCTACACTCTTGCTGTCAAAATATGATTTGTGGCGCAAAAAAACAAACAGTAGAGCATGACATGAAGTAATTAAGCTTTTCTACTGTCAGAGACAGATATGGTCATATTGCACTACTCTAAATGGAGGATGTATTGGCAAACTATCCACCAAAACATCTATGATACAGATAACTCTGCACAAAGGGATCCTCCTCAGGATATTTAATGTTTCCTACCTGTTACATTTGTGCAGGTTAGGCACAAAAACAGCTCACGTTGATTTTGTAAAGTCTCTGACATGCCAGCTTGTAGCACCTTGGTTTTGTTCAAAGGACATAATCAGTGATTCCTGCTTGGACATGACTTCTGCCTCTAACTGGATGTATCAGTGTACCCCTGATGGAGATTGTCAGTGTTTGTGCGTCGTAGTCTGACCCGACTGTCGTCTCGCCACAGTTCCCACAGCAGTGCAGTCTCTGTCAGACGACTTGTTGAAGTACTACCAGCAGGTCACACGGGCCATCCTGGGAGAGGACCCCCACCTCATGAAGGTAGACTGGTGCTGATGAACACAGGCAGACGTTGTGGGTGGATGAACAATGTGTTTCTGAGAACATCCTTCTCCTATGTGTTACAGGTGGCGCTGCTAGACCTCCAGTCGAACTCCAAGATCGCTGCCCTCCTGCCATACTTTGTTTATGTCATCAGTGGGGCAAGTTTGTCCTGTGATCATTTGTTATACATTTACCATTTCATTTTGATCCCCCCTGGTGTATTGTATAATGTGGGCAGATGAAGCTGTAGCTCTGTCTGGAAACATTTTTTATCCAGGGCCTAATTCAAAAACCGTTCAGTATTTTTTCCTGAAACTTGGCTAAAACACAAAACATATGCAAGAGTAGAGTTTTTTTGTATTTTGGTATTTTTAACATTTTTATTTTTCTAGTTTTGTGTAATGTGAAATAAAAAAGTACAAATAGTGTGTCTCACTCTATTACTTCATAATTATGTTTTAACTTACAGGTTTTATGTAAAACTAAACTGACTGATCTGTAACTGAAACTGGGGTTTATTCCATTGTTTGTCTGTTTTCATCCAGGTGAAGTCAGTAAGCCATGATCTGGAGCAGCTCAACAGGCTCCTCCACATGGTGAAGAGCCTGGTCCAGAACCCCTACCTGTACCTGGGCTCATATGTGCGCAGCCTGGTCTCCAGTGTCATGTACTGCATCCTGGAGCCACTGGCTGCCTCCATCAACCCACTGAATGACCACTGGACCCTCAGGGACTACGCTGCCCTGCTGCTCAGCCACATCTTCTGGTGAGCAGATCAACAATGGATACTTATGTAAGGTTTCTTAATTAAACTGATTGATTAATCTGGAATAATTAATAAAATCAATTTGGAAGTATCCTTGAGCAAAGATGCTGAACCCCAGTTTGCTCCCCGGGTGCCGTAAAGGCAGCACTGCTCCTCAGGGAGGGGTCAATGCAGAGAGAGAATTTCCCCCCCTGTGGGATGAATACAGTATCTTCAACAAAATAATAAAAATAAAATGTATTTCATTTTGAAAATGAGTTACAGCTAGGTGAGACTAATTGGCTGGTTCCTGAATTTTTAATGTTTGTGGTTCTTTTTAGATTGAAATGGACAAAACTTTCAAAATAAAATGCTTTTGGACGACTGAGAAAGCTGAAAATATACCTGACATATTGTCACCCTTCAGACAGATATCTGCACAGCCACCTGGTGATTGTCCAGTGAAATTATTTGTACTCATTGTGTTTCCTCTCCAGGACTCATGGTGATCTGGTTAGTGGTCTCTACCATCAGATCCTGCTGTCGCTTCAGAAGGTCCTGTCTGACCCAGTGAGACCACTCTGCTCCCATTATGGAGCTGTGGTGGGACTTCATGCTCTGGGGTGGAAGGTATGTTCACTGCTTCTGTATGTAAATCTTAACAGTCTTGTGTTTCTGCATTAAAGTAGTCTATAGGGATTAAATCATTTAAAGCGGCCAAGATGGAAGTCGTGGCTCTCTGCCTGTTAAAAGGCAGTTTGTATCCATGTTCTTTGGTCTCTATAGAATTAAGAGTCAGTCTAGACCTGCTCTTCTTGCAAAGTGCCTTGACATAACTTTTGTTGTGATTTGGTGCCATATACATAAAATGAATAAGAGTTTTTTTGCATTAATACCGACAGTCTATTCCAGTTCATATTATCAGGTGAAACCTAAAAATGAGCCACATCAGAACCAAATTCAGTTTCCCCATTTTGTCATTGAATGTAAATGAGTCTAATAAAAAAACCACCTCATAGACTTTGGAAGCACAATGTTATCATTATTATTTAGATAGTTATTGACAGGAAAACAATGTTTCAGTAATGAGGGTTTTCTTCAGGATCTATATCAGAAGCTTTTGAAAATACAGTCAAATTCGACACCAAACTGAATCAGCACAGTTTCAGCTACAATGTGATGGTAGTTCAAGTCTGTATCTTTGTTATTTATCTGACAGTAGGGAATTTTCTATGAGCCCTATAAATTTAAACAGTCTGGATCACCAGATCCAGATCATACTTTGATATGTGCTATAGATCTTATAACCATGTTGTGGTGTAGTTCTTGTCTAAGCATTGTGGACATCATCCATGAAGCTAGAAGCAAATGTCCAGGAATTTCTCCTATATATTTCTCCTAAAAAAAATCCAGTTGATGGTCTGGATCACCACCAGAATGTAAAGGATTGTTTTTGGGGCATACTCCACCTCTCCAGTAAATGTGAACACAATCTGTGCTTAACGTTTTAGTAACAGACAAACTAACAAACCAGTAGCAGCAAAAACATTTCCTCCTCGGTGGAGGTGAATTTGTAGAATCTTTGGAAACAGAGTGACTCCACCTGACTGATTGATTCTACATTGTATTGTAATCAGTGTTCTGCTCTGTGCTTCTTGTTTCTCCTCTCTACTAAATGCTTTCCTATCAGCATTAGTCTGTGTGTCTCTCTGTTGGCAGGCTGTTGAGAGGGTGCTCTTCCCTCACCTTCCTGCCTACTGGGCAAACCTCCAGGCCGTGTTGGATGACTACTCTGTTTCCAATGCCCAGGTCAAAGCAGATGGACATAAGGTCTATGGAGCCATCTTGGTCAGTACTGCACTGACAGAACAGTCATTTCATACAGGGATAAGTAATCATTGTTCTAGTCTTTTACCGCTTCTGACACTGTTGCCTGTTTATCATGTAGGGTTAGGTTCAGCCTTTTTAAAGTGAAGGCATGACAATAATGTCTCCAATTAAAATGCATACATATATTCCAGAATGTGGTGCATCCCTGAGAAAAATCACTTAGGATCTAAAATAAATCGTTTTCAAATCATAACTTTATAAAGAAATGTAGTGAGAGGATGAGTTGAGCCACATGGGGGTAAATTGTGATATTGATTAAACTTTATTACCCCACTCTCACCATTTATCAAACTTGTAGCATCCAGCAGTTTCGAGCTAACGTCATGCTTACAGTGTAACCTCATATTGTAACTTTCTACAGCAAGAACACACGTTTGAGATTCATTGTTCAGACACAACAATCATGACTGCTTGAACAAAAAAACAACAACCAGTTTTTAATGTAAATGTGCTGACCATACATTCTATTGCCCCCTCTCCATCACAGGGTAAGTAAAATGCATCGATGCACCCATCTGCCACCACCATTATATTAAAACAGTCACTCCCTGTCTTGTACAACATTTAAATGTACTTATAAGCTATTGCAAAGTAAAGGTGTCACAACGCCAGAATTTTAAGCTTCAACACAAAACTAGTCAAATCTAGGATGGCAGTCAGTGGAGCTAATGCCTCTGCCAAGGCTGAGCTAACGTGCACCGTTCTTACGAAGTAAAGATCACACCTACAAATACATAGTTTGATCCAGCAGACCTGGATTATGGTCTGGATCTGCACCACAATGTAACACACTCATAGATACCAAGTCCATAAAAATACACACATGGGATTTTTTAAAGTTGTTTTATTTATTTATTTTCATATATCACAATTTATGGATGATATCCTGAGAAATGAGGGAAAATGTCGTCTTTGCAGTGCTTGGGAAAGTTTGAAAAAGATTCCTGGAGCCGCCCCTCTGTCCGAGTCTGGACCAAATTTAATGGGTTCTTTCCCGCTCCATGCCCCATCCTTCTTCGAGGTTTCATGGAAATCTGTTCAGTAGTTTTGTGTAATCCTGCTAACAACCTAAAAGGACACTAAAGAGAGTGCATTCCTCTGTCAAGGACGTAAAAAAATTCCAGGATCTGCACCTTTTTCCGGATTGGCCTCAAAATCAACAGTATATGATGGTTTCAATATGGCTACATCTTGAACAAAAAGCTTCCAACACAAGCGGCTCTCCTGCTGTTGTGAAAACTCAAATCATGAGTGAAAGTCTAAAACACAAGTTGTGTTTGTTGGTCAACTTCAACAAAGACTAAGAAAGTCAACAGCAGATTTATAGAGAGAAGCAGAGGAGTGTTTGTGTTTATGTCCTATATTTTATTACATGTCTAATTTCAAAGTGCCTTTTATTGTTGATTATGTCATTCAGTACGTAATAAATACATAGGCCTTTCTATTTGGTCATTTTATATGAATCACACAGCCTGAATACGACATACAGAGTATAGTCAGCCTGGCTGTTTGGGTCATTATCTTACTATCATTAGCAGTCTGTGTAGCCACTCAGTGCTAAATAGGCCCCTGAATAGGTAACAAGAAGGGGCTGAAAAGAATTTTGCTATATTCTCAGACTAAAATCTAAAGTCTGTGCTCAGGTTGGCACTAGAGCAAAGGTTGTTAAAGTGGTTTCTTATTGGGAGAATGAATGTCCCCACAGAGCACAAGGCAAGTGCAAAGGTCCCCCAGCAGTTTGTATACTGACGACTCTTTACCACAGGACATTTCAGGTGCTTGCAGTCATACCAAGTTGTCCTTTGTGTCCTGCAGGTGGCAGTGGAGCGCCTGCTGAAGATGAAGTCTCTGTCTCAGCCAGCAGAGGGAGGCTCCAGTGGTCAGACGGGCTCTGCTACGGGTGACATGGGTCACAGGGTGAGCTCCCCGGGCCTCAGCCCCCCTCCAGAGCCTCTGTCAGAAGCTGCCCTGGGAATCGCCAGCCACCTCCAGGCAGGTGGTGCTGGCTGTCCCTGGGAGGAGTGGACCCCCGTCCCTCTGCCTGCCATGTACTGTGAACTCTACTCCTTTTTTGGGGACAGCTTGGCTGTCAGGTTTAGCACAGGACCTGGGTCTGGCAGCTACCCCCCCTGCACCCCATCCCAGCTCGGTGATGACAGGAAGGAACCTCCTGGCCCTGCCTCCAACCCTGACACCACTCGAAAGATGCCGCAGCTGACTGCTAACCTCAACATCAGCCCCAGGCAGGATGGGAGTCCTCGCACCGATCCACCGCCACCGAGCCTGGCAGCTCCTGGATCAGGAAGGTAAAGAAAAGCATGGAACCCTTTCTGAACATAATGAGTTTGCAGTAGTGAATGCAGCTGCCTTTCTTTTCTCCTTCAGGTCCCTGGCTCGCTCTTCGTCCTCCTCCACCTCTGTGCAGCGCTCCAGATCTTCCTCATCACGTTTGGGTCAGCGTTCAGCAGGTCTGTCTCGTGATGTTTTCCCCAAAGCTCGCTTCACCTCTCCTCAGACAGGACCTCCGGTGTTCTCCTTCCTCATCGGTGGGCGGCAAATGGGGCGACGTTGTCAAGGCCGCCGCCCCTTCCAGACCACTTTTGCCCCGACCCCGCCTCTTTCTGCCATCCCACCGCGTGCCTACGCCCACAAACTTCCTGTCATCGGCCGGGTGGGCAAACCTGTGCGCCGCTGGGCGTGTTCCCATTACTCCCTTCACCTGCCTCTCTAGTCTCAGCAATGAGATTCAGATTGTAAATGACCAAATGTAAAATGACCATACATACAGCGCCTTTCACACAGACATTCAGACTGGTGGCAGAGACGAGCATGTAAGGCTCCACCTGCTCATCAGGAACGATGACCAAGCACCTTCTGATGAGTGGATGATTTACCTGCTGAGTCACAGCAGAGATTCACTACTGCAGACTTTAACAGGCCCTTAAAAATATTTTCTGCTGAAACTGCTAATGAAATCTTTTGTGAGGATATTTTTCATGATTAAAAAAATTGCAAAGACTCTGTTTTATTAACGAGGTGTATAACAGCATTTGGACATTTATTCACAGTGAGCCTGTCAGGACCTGGTATTCATATTTGTCCTCAGTGATGCAGTGGAAAAGTAGACAGCTTGAAGTACAGGTGTGAATGCACTCAAGATGTATTAAGTAGTGAAGCTGCTTCACTGTAATGTAAGTTAGGTTTGATCTCTGACCTTCCCAGATGAGCAGCAGATGAGTGAACATCTGTCTGTTTTTACCTGATTTCACTGAATTTACCAGAACATCCCCAGACTCTTAGAAATTATAACATTTTGAGAGTTGAGTAAGGAGAAACTTAATAAACTTTGCTGAACAGCTATGGCAGATTCAAAATCATTTTTGTCTTGTAAATTTAGCATTAAATGTAACACATTAAGTTTTTCTTTCCTTGTATAAAGTGTTGTTCCTAGCATCACTGCATCAGCCCATCTACTCTGTTTAAAGTGTCTTTCAGCAGCTGTTTGAACAGTTTCAACTGATTTCACAATTTAGACCAAATTTATAGAAGACAACACTTTATTGAGTTTTTTTTTGTGTTTGAAATATGACATTTGTCACATTTTAGAAATGCACAAAATCAAAAGGTACTGTGATTACTGGCTGCTACACCAGTGAGACAAACTGAAGCCAAGGCTTCACTAACGCTGTGAGGCCATCACTCGAGACCAGGGTAGTCCATGTTTCACTCAATGTCATATTTAGATCTGACTCAAGTCTATTTTAGATACACCTTCCTGTCCAGACTTCAGTTTGACCATCATCCGATGGGAAATTTCAGAGGTCTAGTCTCAGATTGCGTAATGGTCAGTGCTGCTGCCCTTATTTAACAGTGTAATACAGCACATTGCATTTCTTTCTGTGTGTCCTGAATCCAACTAATGGAGAAGATCATATCCAATACTAAAGTGTCCATACTTAACATTTGTGGGGTGGAGCCTCAAGACCAGTGCACATAAAATGTCTGGTTCTTAAAGGAGCACCTGAAGATGTTGCATAGTGCTCAACTTTTGTACTGCTTGAAACAAATATGTTTTAGGTCAGGGGTTCTAAAGATTTTCACTCCTGAACCCCAAATTAATTGTACCAGAGACTCCAGACCCCCACTTATCCCCAGAGGTGGTGCGCAAAATCGCTTCTTGTCCTAATATGTGGCAGACATCATTTATTTTGATCACGCATGCGCAAACCTGTCTTTTCGGTGTGTGCTAAATTGATGTCACGTTAATTGCATTGAGTCAGTAAATGAATCAGTTTTGTATCATATTTATCGATACTTTAACGGACTACATCTTGTAATGATGGAGGAGTAACAGTGACGTGACGTGGAGACACTTTTTTGGAGTTTACTCTGTGTTTTGTCGTGTCGTCAATGGCGCCTGTTGACCCTCAACTTTCTTCATCTCAGGTGAGTTTCTCAGGAAACTTGTCCATCTTATTCAAGTCACTTATTTTAAACGCCTTTGTTAGTTTACGATTGCAAAAGAAAAAAGGAACTTTTATGTCATTGTTATAATCAACCAAAATAGCCTGTTATTCTTAAACCACACAACAGTTTGCCGTCGCATTTGTTTTTTATCAAACAAAATGTTCACTCACTAAAATAATTAACACTTAAAGTTATTGTTATTCTTTGCAGTGTCTTTCAAAAACGTGTTGGTCAACGACAATAGTTCTATTTAATGTAATCACATATAATGGGTAAAAACGATAATACGGCCTTAACATTTTTAAATATATTGTTAGGTTTTACACAGCTTTCCTACCAAAACCAACCTCTTGTTCAAATGAATGTTAATAATCTGCTCAGATTTCGACGCTTTTGTTCATTTGTTAATGTCGGTCTGTTTCGCAGTGAATCTGCTGCAGCGGCCCTGACTGTCTATGTAAGGATGTAGTTCATTTATTCTCCACCAGATGGCACCAAAGCGCCTCTTATATATATATATGATCATTGTAGAAACACATTCATGTGGTTCTTCGTCCTTATTTGTCTCTGTTTTGTTCCTCACGTGTTTAATCTTCAGTAGCAGTGGAGGCGCACACAGCAACCCGCTTCATTCAGATTCAAATCTGCTTCTCTCGGCAAAGTTCCTTAAATATCCTGTCATTTTTACTCCGTTATCAGAGAGATGGTTGGTGTGTCTCTGTACAGGTGACCCTGTAGTCAGCGAATGAAACCAGAGATAAGATCTGAACGGACTCTTATGTCATAACAAGAGAGACTAGAACAATAAACCATATGGATCATAGTTTGAGTGCAAATGATTGGATTGTTTTTAGGAAAGCGCAAACGCGGAAGTAGCCTACCACGTGACATAAACAGTGCCGCAAAGCATGGTGGGATGTCTGAAAAATACAAACTAGTCATACTAGATGCGTTTTGTTCGAGACTTCCGTTTAGACGACTTATGTCTGAGTTTAATATCAGTCGATCATTAGGTTATTATTGTAAAGGAGTCGTGGTTTGATTCCGGACACCGTCAGTGTGATCGATACGTCTCTGAATGAGTTCCCTCTGTGAGGCGTGTACAACTCATACTTACCTGGCAGGGGAGATACCATGATCAAGAAGGTGGTTCACCCAGGGCGAGGCTCAGCCATTGCACTCCGGTTGTGCTGACCCCTGCGAATTCCCCAAATGTGGGAATCTCGACTGCATAATTTCTGGTAGTGGGGGACTGCGTTCGCGCTCTCCCCTGATAAATGTGTGCAAAAAAAAACATTGAATGATATTTATTGGGTGGACGAGGTATTACATAGTGATAATAGAGTTGTGATATTCCACGAACTCTACAGTGATATTGAATTGTAAAATGACTACCAATTGTTTGTCTGTCTCACTCACTGTTTGAAGGAGACATAAATTTCATTCAGGCTGCGTTACCTGCCTACATTTTATAAATTCCACTTCAGTCTTTCTTGATGTCGTTTCTTAAGGTACATTTTCACATAACTCTGGCCACAGAAACAGTCTGGACTGCCGTCCACAGTGTAGCTCTTTGGTGGCTCCCAAATTCTAATAAGTCATTTATAAAAAAGAAACATCTGTAAGTGTGATGAGGTTGGAAACCTGAACAGGAACAGGGAAATATGTTTCCCACAATACAGTTGTTAAGTGTCCATACAGTGTCCACACAGATTATCTATCTATCTATCATCTATGTCTATCAACCTCTATTAATTAATTGATCTCTCTGTTAGACGACGTACACAGTGCTGGTGCGCAAAAGCGCTTCTTGCCCTAATATGTGGAGAAAAACATTTATATTGATCAGGCATGCGCAGCAGCTATGTGCTCAAGACATGTAACCTGTCTTCTCACATATATAATAATACACAACTTTTCACTGAGCGTTAGCTAGATAGTGAAGGTATGATAGAAGTGAAAATTAAAACATTAACCTGAGGACTGTGAGGAAAACAGCTGCTGTTTGACCTGACTTTAACAACCTTAACTTTGCAGCTGAAATAGGGAACCTCACATTAACACACCTCAAAGAGTTTCTATGGACACTTAACAATTGTATTGTGGGAAACATATTTCCCTGTTCCTGTTCAGGTTTCCAACCTCATCACACTTACAGATGTTTCTTTTTTATAAATGACTTATTAGAATGTGGGAGCCACCAAAGAGCTACACTGTGGACGGCAGTCCAGACTGTTTCTGTGGCCAGAGTTATGTGAAAATGTCCCTTAAGAAACGACATCAAGAAAGACTGAAGTGGAATTTATAAAATGTAGGCAGGTAACGCAGCCTGAATGAAATTTATGTCTCCTTCAAACAGTGATTGAGACAGACAATAAACAATTGCTGATCATTTTACAATTCAATACCACTTTAGAGTTCGTGGAATATCACAACTC
Organism: Chaunax sp. Z400; assembly: GCA_037577475.1. Classification (NCBI taxonomy): domain Eukaryota; kingdom Metazoa; phylum Chordata; class Actinopteri; order Lophiiformes; family Chaunacidae; genus Chaunax; species Chaunax sp. Z400. The sequence continues at coordinate 5,493,997 of CM075183.1, forward strand.
TATTATCACTATTTAATACCTCGTCCACCCCATCAATATCATTCAATGTTTTTTTCTTTGCACATATTTATCAGGGGAGAGCGCGAACGCAGTCCCCCACTACCAGAAATTATGCAGTCGAGATTCCCACATTTGGGGAATTCGCAGGGGTCAGCACAACCGGAGTGCAATGGCTGAGCCTCGCCCTGGGTGAACCACCTTCTTGATCATGGTATCTCCCCTGCCAGGTAAGTATGAGTTGTACACGCCTCACAGAGGGAACTCATTCAGAGACGTATCGATCACACTGACGGTGTCCGGAATCAAACCACGACTCCTTTACAATAATAACCTAATGATCGACTGATATTAAACTCAGACATAAGTCGTCTAAACGGAAGTCTCGAACAAAACGCATCTAGTATGACTAGTTTGTACTTTTTAGACATCCCACCATGCTTTGCGCCACTGTTTATGTGACGTGGAAGGCTACTTCCGCGTTTGCGCTTTCCTAAAAACAATCCAATCATTTGCACTCAAACTATGATCCATATGGTTTATTGTTCTAGTCTCTCTTGTTATGACATAAGAGTCCGTTCAGATCTTATCTCTGGTTTCATTCGCTGACTACAGGGTCACCTGTACAGAGACAAACCAACCATCTCTCTGATAACGGAGTAAAAATGACAGGATATTTAAGGAACTTTGCCGAGAGAAGCAGATTTGAATCTGAATGAAGCGGGTTGCTGTGTGCGCCTCCACTGCTACTGAAGATTAAACACGTGAGGAACAAAACAGAGACAAATAAGGACGAAGAATCACATGAATGTGTTTCTACGATGATCATATATATATGAGGCGCTTTGGTGCCATCTGGTGGAGAATAAATGAACTACATCCTTACATAGACAGTCAGGGCCGCTGCAGCAGATTCACTGCGAAACAGACCGACATTAACAAATGAACGAAAGCGTCGAAATCTGAGCAGATTATTAACATTCATTTGAACAAGAGGTTGGTTTTGGTAGGAAAGCTGTGTAAAACCTAACAATATATTTAAAAATGTTAAGGCCGTATTATCGTTTTTACCCATTATATGTGATTACATTAAATAGAACTATTGTCGTTGACCAACACATGTTTTTGAAAGACACTGCAAAGAATAACAATAACTTTAAGTGTTAATTATTTTAGTGAGTGAACATTTTGTTTGATAAACAAATGCGACGGCAAACTGTTGTGTGGTTTAAGAATAACAGGCTATTTTGGTTTATTATAACAATGACCGAAAAGTTTTTTTTTTCTTTTGCAATCGTAAACTAACAAAGGCGTTTAAAATAAGTGACTTGAATAAGATGGACAAGTTTCCTGAGAAACTCACCTGAGATGAAGAAAGTTGAGGGTCAACAGGCGCCATTGACGACACGACAAAACACAGAGTAAACTCCAAAAAAGTGTCTCCACGTCACGTCACTGTTACTCCTCCATCAGTACAAGATGTAGTCCATTAAAGTATAATTTTTAAAGCTTCTGTTGCACAATGAGGCTGAATCCTTGGAGGACATACGTAGGTAGTAACTGTCTTTGACCAATACTGAACTGGTGTGTTGGTGGCTTCACCAGTGAGTTTTCCCTCTGATCCCGTGATATTTCTCCATCTCTAAGTAAATTAAATATGTGACAGCACCCTGCCTTAATGACACTCTAAACTCACGTCATAGCTCTCATACATTTACACTCCCTTTAACACAATGTACACAAGCACATACACAAACACATTACAAACAGTGAATGGGTAAACAGATACAAGATAGGAAGTACTACACTGACTATAACAAACATTCAATTATTGCATGTTTTTTCATAGAAAAGGGATAAATTCTAATTTTTCTGTTGTTTAGGAGAAAACTGCAACACCGTTTTGTTGTGAAACTGTAGAAATGTTTTGAGGACTGAAACTTTTCGACTGAGTTTTCATTTTTGGGTGAACTGTTCTTTTAAATTACTTTGAGCTGTCAATCAGAGGCAGATGGGTTATGAACAGTTCTGTGCGAAAGTCAGTAGGTTTCAGAGCCTCTAGCTCTCTGAAGGTCTGTGTCAGCAGGCAGGCCTGAACAGGGACTCAGCAGTTCTAATGGAGTGGAAGAGATGGTAGAGATAAACTGGGAGTACTGGGGCTCCACCTCAGTATTGTCCTGTTGGACACCATCTGCATACTGAGGACCAGACAAGAACCTCATCAAAGCAGAGACCTGGGGAACCTGGAGGACCGCATCCTTTAAGGTAAGGATGACCACCAGGCCCAGCAGCAGGTAACCTGTGGAGAGTAAAGAGGAGTTTTTTTATTTATTGAAATCAACGTCCAATCTGTAAACATCGTCTTGTAATTTTGGGGTCAGGTCAAAATTATTTAAATGTGTTTTCTTTTGATGATATGGTGAATTTATAATGATTTTAATTTATAAGAATTTATTTGTATTTATTTATTTTCTCCAACTACACAGAAAATGACCCCTTTTATGACATTACTGGTAATATTGAAACTGTAAGCTCTATCCTCACCCATCACCCCGACATTATTTCATGTACTGGTGCCACCCTGTGCTCCCAGGTCAGTAAATGACGTGTGGTCAGGAACATTGTTGTTTCATTGTTATTTTGAGGCAGCAGACAGTGATTGTGCCACTGACCAACAAAAATGATGCAGTCTTTTTCCTACTATTTCAATGATGACCTACATTTCATCCACCTGCCAGGATATATCGGAGGGCAGCTGCTTTACTCCAAACAGTTTCACTGTGTAATCCTTGACTGGATGTGTAGAAGAACACAGAACATGATTAATGTGAACATTAATTAACATCAGACCCTGTTGACTGAATTTAGACACATTTATTGTTTCTGCTGCTGGGGGGGTCTGCAGACTGTGATCCATGCACATTTTAGACCTACTTCACAGACAGGAATGTGCAGCAGCACTACTCTCCTTATCAGTATCCAGTTAAATGAAGTTGTTGATTGGACAGAGGGTTGGGAGACAGCAGAGAAACAGGGTCTCCTGGCCAATGACCACATACCTGTCCCACAGTGACGAGAGTTGCTGTTTAAATAGCAATGTCCCAGTCGCAGGCACACTTGGCTTTTAAAGGGAATAGGAGGCGACACTGACATGGTGTTGGTGTCGTGTCAAGCTCAAAACACATCTATGAATAGTTAAGGGGATAAATACAACCCTTTGAGTCTTGTGTGCAGATTTGCTATTTAACTAATGAAAGGTGAAGCTTTTGTGTTATGGACTTTAGACAATAATCTTTAGATCACTAAAATAGGGGCCTGAATCTTATACTTGCATGTTTTTTGCAGAGCTGAAGCAACAGTAAAAATGTGATTGAATGAATAAATAGAAGTCTTTGGATTCAAGTCCAAAGTATGTTTAAAATCCTGATGATGAAAGTGCCTTTTTTTTGGTCGCATTGTTCCAGAACTTTTTCACACTACTGTCAGATCCAAATATTCCAACACGACACATAACTGTCATTAAAAAGTGTAGAACTAACATTTTTGTCGATTTAAAGCTCAGTAAATGTGTTATTGTGTTTTTCATTTTTGGCCACTTTGGGGCAGAATTCTTAAATAAGTTTACAATGTTTTATAAAGCTGAGGTTCACAGTGCATTACTTGTACTCTAATAATACAATTATAAAAATATACTACAATACTCTTAGTCAGTTGACTCAAGCATGATTCTTACACATTATTCTACTTACATGTGGTGATGAGTTCAAGTGTCTCCTTGGCTCTTGGACCCCAGGTTCTCCCCAGAGAGTTTCCTCCCTCACCAACGGTGCTTAGGACAACGAAGCAGAAGAAAAGAGCATCCAGGAAGGTCCAGTCTGGCTCCACTATGCAGACCAGGAGGGCAGGGAGCATGAAGAGGAGTGAGAGGACAAGCACAGAGAGGAGGCCGGCATGGATGAGAGTGGCCTGGCTGTAGGGCAACCCCCAGTAAGTGTGAAGATAGTGGACAGGAGCATGGGTGAGGACAGGGAGGAGAAGGTTGGAGAGGAGAGTGAGGAGGGACAGGGTCAGGGGAATCCCCAGAGCACAGTAGAAGATACAGAAGAGCTTGGCCTCGTCTGAGTTGGGGGTATAAGTGTCAGAACCTGAGGGAGAAAGGGGAGAGGTTACAGGGAGCTCAAGCTTTCAAACTTTTCAATTAATCAATTTGGTTGATCAAATGTCCACAAATATTGAAGAAATATCAATCATAATTTTACAAACAAACAACCAATATGAGACCAGTTTAGGTAGATCAAATTGATCCATCATGGTAAACAGAGAGAAGTGATGTTCATGCCACTGAGGAGCTGACTGTTAAACACACGTGAAGAATTCTAACATGAATAATAATAATATAATAATAATATAATAATATAATAATAATAGTAATAATAATATAATAATAATAATAATAGTAGTAATAATAATATAATAATAATACAGCTGCCAAAACAACAGAGACAAAGACTGAAAAACTGCTGATTAACTGAATGCATTCATAGCAATGTCATTTAAATGTTCTGGCAATTATTTTGGTGCCTGTGCGTCCCGTATACTGAGAGGCCATTTACACGACAACAGTTTTACCCTAAAACGGTACATTTTTGTTACGTTTGTTTACATGACAACAGCCTGAAAAATGCAAACTTTTGAAAACGCCACCATCGCTGGACGTGCCATCGCCACGTAAACGGGCTCAACGCGACTCCTCTGAAAATGATGCTGACACAGCGCCGCTTTACGCATGCCTGTTATGGTTCCAGGCTAATTTGTGCGCGCAGACAGAACAACAGCAACAAAATCTTTGCTAACAAAATTTTACCTGTTGTGTGGATTTCTGCTTTGAACCTTTTGAATTTACTGTTCTCTGTCATGGACTTCATCTCAACTTGCATTGCAGTCTCTGCTACTACTGTATGAATGTATGTGTAAACGGGTGAATTGTTTTGATTGGTCAGTCAGTCTAGAGAGGCCCTATATGAGTTCAGTCCATTTACCTGGGTCCTCACTCTTTAACTGCTCTCTATATGTGACAAAAATATGTTAATTAAAGCAACAACTACAATATTTCAATCATTATCACTTCTGATTTATTATTGATGCTCATGTCTTCTTCAAATGTAAGTCTGTGGATACGTTCTCTATGTTTGCATGTCTTGTTACATTCAGGTTCTTGCATAATGCCCAAGTGTTTGACATCAGAAATGACAACACAATCTCAGCTTTCTGTAAAGAACAAACAGATCAGTAATACAAAATGTTAATCAAGTAATGCATGATTGAACTGATAGTCATTCATGTACCCTTATCATAAAGTGTTATCCAATGGTTTGATCACTAACTACTGTTAACGGGTCTGTATTCACTGTCTTGTCGTCCTCATGTCAGTGTTTTGCGTTTTGTCTTGCAAACACTGTATAAAAACAATCTGTGATGACTGTATCTTACCCATGGTGGTCAGAGTGACAATAACAAAGTAGAGTGATGATGTGAAATCGTAGCGTCTTTCATCGGCGTCAGCCTTCAGCAGAGCCACATCACTGTGATGAGCAGAGAGAGCTTTCTCCAACAGCTCCCTCAGCCTGCTCTCCTCCACGCAGGCGTTCTCCCGCAGGAAGGAGAGACGCAGCTCCTCTACCTCTGTCCTCATCTCCGTCTCCACCGGCTGTTCCGTGGCCATGAACACCACCCCTCCCAGCACGATGAAGAGCAGGTAGCAGAGAACCAGGCCGGTGAACGCATGGACCTGACGGAAGAGACTCAGTGAAGACACAGAGTTGGGCATTGTTGGTTCTGACTTCTCTGTTTCTCTTTACAGACTGAAATCAGACACTGAAAGCTGGGCAGGCTTTAAATATTTACAAAGGTACAGCAGGTCGGAGACACAGTCAGACGTAGAGTCTTGGAAAACACAGGACACATTTTGGACTGAAAAGCATGAGGTTTCAGAACTACAGCACATTTTTTATTCATCTATCTATAGATCTATATCCTGTCCATTTGCTCCAAAACTGTCCTCTGATTTTTACAGTTGGTTGGAGGCCAGGTGTTGTGATCATTTTCAACATACATTTGGTAATTTTTACGGAAAAGGTCTTTATCCAACTCATCCCAAATGACCACTCCCTTGTTAAATTAACCCACCTCTACAAAAAGACACAAAGACTGGGGGCAAAATAACATCTGCAGAATGTTACAACTGGGACAGCATGACCAGGATCAGGTCGGATCAGTCTCTCCTTAATATCTAACCTCTCAATGCCTTTTCTTCTTGTTGGCTCTTCATTTTAAAAGTATTTTGTCTTTCCGTCTAATTAAACCGGACATAGATTAAGATGGATTCTTGGCTAGCAAGACTCTTTGTCTACAGCTCGTTGATCAGCTCATCTGCAAATTGAGCCGTGATGTCATGAACCCAGATGTCCCTTTCAACCTGTGATGTGTCATCCAGAAACACCTTCAACTTCCTGTCCCAGGGGTTAGTGGCTTCATGTACGGCATCAAGCTGGGCCACAAGTGGTTTCTTCACCACATGGTTCCTGAAAACGATGGAATCTTCCTTTGACCAGTGGCTGGGCTTCAGTCCTGAGAAGGAAACCGAAACTTTGAAATGAACAAACCACATTCACATATATAATAATACACAACTTTTCACTGAACGTTAGCTAGATAGTGAAGGTATGATAGAGGTGAAAATTAAAACGACATTAACCTGAGGACTGTGAGGAAAACAGCTGCTGTTTGACCTGACTTTAACAACCATAACTTTGCAGCTGAAATAGGGAACCTCACATTAACACACCTCAAAGAGTTTCTATGGACACTTAACAATTGTATTGTGGGAAACATATTTCCCTGTTCCTGTTCAGGTTTCCAAGCTCATCACACTTACAGATGTTTCTTTTTTATAAATGACTTATTAGAATTTGGGAGCCACCAAAGAGCTACACTGTGGACGGCAGTCCAGACTGTTTCTGTGGCCAGAGTTATGTGAAAATGTCACTGTCCCCCCATAAAAAATCATGAGTGTTTTTCTTTTTCTTTTCACATATTTATCAGGGGAGAGCGCGAACGCAGTCCCCCACTACCAGAAATTATGCAGTCGAGATTCCCACATTTGGGGAATTCGCAGGGGTCAGCACAACCGGAGTGCAATGGCCGAGCCTCGCCCTGGGTGAACCACCTTCTTGATCATGGTATCTCCCCTGCCAGGTAAGTATGAGTTGTACACGCCTCACAGAGGGACGTGATTCAGAGACGTATCGATCACACTGACGGTGTCCGGAATCAAACCACGACTCCTTTACAATAATAAGCTAATGATCGACTGATATTAAACTCAGACATAAGTCGTCTAAACGGAAGTCTCGAACAAAACGCATCTAGTATGACTAGTTTGTATTTTTTAGACATCCCACCATGCTTTGCGGCACTGTTTATGTCACGTGGTAGGCTACTTCCGCGTTTGCGCTTACCTAAAAACAAGAACTTTGCCGAGAGAAGCAGATTTGAATCTGAATGAAGCGGGTTGCTGTGTGCGCCTCCACTGCTACTGAAGATTAAACACGTGAGGAACAAAACAGAGACAAATAAGGACGAAGAATCACATGAATGTGTTTCTACAATGATCATATATATATATAAGAGGCGCTTTGGTGCCATCTGGTGGAGAATAAATGAACTACATCCTTACATAGACAGTCAGGGCCGCTGCAGCAGATTCACTGCGAAACAGACCGACATTAACAAATGAACGAAAGCGTCGAAATCTGAGCAGATTATTAACATTCATTTGAACAAGAGGTTGGTTTTGGTAGGAAAGCTGTGTAAAACCTAACAATATATTTAAAAATGTTAAGGCCGTATTATCGTTTTTACCCATTATATGTGATTACATTAAATAGAACTATTGTCGTTGACCAACACATGTTTTTGAAAGACACTGCAAAGAATAACAATAACTTTAAGTGTTAATTATTTTAGTGAGTGAACATTTTGTTTGATAAAACAAATGCGACGGCAAACTGTTGTGTGGTTTAAGAATAACAGGCTATTTTGGTTGATTATAACAATGACATAAAAGTTCCTTTTTTCTTTTGCAATCGTAAACTAACAAAGGCGTTTAAAATAAGTGACTTGAATAAGATGGACAAGTTTCCTGAGAAACTCACCTGAGATGAAGAAAGTTGAGGGTCAACAGGCGCCATTGACGACACGACAAAACACAGAGTAAACTCCAAAAAAGTGTCTCCACGTCACGTCACTGTTACTCCTCCATCAGTACAAGATGTAGTCCGTTAAAGTATCGATAAATATGATACAAAACTGATTCATTTACTGACTCAACACAATTAACGTAACCTCAATTAAGCACACACCGAGAAGACAGGTTACATGTCTTGAGCACATAGCTGCTGCGCATGCGTGATAAAAATAAATGATGTTCTCCACATATTAGGACAAGAAGCGCTTTTGTGCACCAGCACTGTGTACGTCGTCTAACAAAGGAGAGATCAATTAATTAATAGAGGTGTGGGTCGAACGGCCCGGGACAATGTAAAGGAGCTTCTGTGATTCTTCCATGCTTGCGGTTTATGGGTTGAGTGGAAGATGAAGTTGGTTCAGTCTGCAGTCAGCCTTGAAATTAACGGGGTCGTTCCCAAATTGCGTGAGATGGCAGCGATCGGAGATTCCATTGTTCGTATTCTGTGTACCACCTGCTGGTCGCAGAGTCCCATAGATAGATAGATAGATAGATAGATAGATGTTCATTTAAGAAGAGACAGAAAACACAGAAACAGATCTCTGCTGCATGTTGCAAAAAAAAAAAAGTTCATGAAGCACATTCACTAATATGACAACACATTCATGACTAATAAAATTACTGCAACTCAACTGCAAATTACTATAACATTAAACTTTCACCAAGGACCACAATATGGTCAATATGAAGTCTTCCACTATTGCAGAGCTTCAATCATCTTTTGTTTTCTGTGTTTGCAGTCACTTCTTCACTGGGCACCATTCATGATTGGATCCCACTTCCCTGCTTTATATGCAAATAAACAAATATACGTAGGTTTGTAGTGTTTCTCCTGACTCAGCAACTCACAAAACTGAACAATTGTTTTAGGGGAGTTGGGAACTTTCCACACAGACAACAAAGAATTATCGCCTACATTATTTAGTGCATTTGTAAATGTGACAAACGTCATATTTCACTAAAAAACTCAATAAAATGTTGATGGGAAACGGGAACAAACAAAAAAACGGGATCAAAAACAAGTTATACTTTTGTGGAGAATACATACACTTTACATTCGATAAGATAAGATGAGATAAGATAGAAGATAAGATGATTAGATAAGATAAAATAAGATAAATTAAGATAAAAGATGAGATAATATAATAAAATAAGATAATAAGATAAGACAAAAGATAAAGGTGATCATTTCAAATGAACGTGAGCTTACCCTTGGTACTGTTTCCTTCTCAGGACTGAAGCCCAGCCAGTGGTCAAAGGAAGATTCCATCATTTTCAGGAACCATGTGGTGAAGAAACCACTTGTGTCCCAACTTGATGCCATACAGGAAGCCACTAAGCCCTGGGACAGGAAGTTGAAGGTGTTTCTGGATGACACAGACCTGGCATGACCTGTCCTGGGACGCCCCCATGACCCAGTGGAGGTGGTGGGAGGAAGGAGGATGATAACAAAACTGTCATCCATGATGGACAATGACTCCCACCCTATGCAGGACAACATAACAGCATGGAGAGCTCCTTCAGGCTGCTTCAGCCTCAGTGTGTGAAGGAGTTTATCACAGGTCTTTCCTTCCTTCCACTGTTCCCAGTAGAACACACAAGATTTTGTCTGTGCAATATTCCAATATATTTTTTATATCTCCTCTTGTTTATAGTGTTCGTATTTTATATTTTTCTCCTCTGTTTATATTGTTCCTATTTTTCCTTATTCTATTTTAATATCCACTGTGCTACTGTAACACTGAAAACGTCCCTGTTGTGGGACTAATAAAGGAAAATCTTTCTTTATCTTATCTTATCTTATTTTATCTTATCTTATTTTATCTTATCTTGCTGGTACTTCGTGAAAGTTTAATGTTGTAGTAATTTGCAGTTGAGTTGCAGTAATTTTATTAGTCATATATGTGTTGTCATATTAGTGAATGTGCTTCATGAACTTTTTTTGTTTTTGCAACATGCAGCAGAGATCTGTTTCTGTGTTTTCTGTCTGTTCTGTTCAAGCGCTTCTTGTCCTAATATGTGGCGAACATCATTTATTTTTATCACGCATGCGCAGCAGCTATGTGCTCAAGACATGTAACCTGTCTTCTCGGTGTGTGCTTAATTGAGGTTACGTTAATTGCATTGAGTCAGTAAATGAATCAGTTTTGTATCATATTTATCGATACTTTAACGGACTACATCTTGTACTGATGGAGGAGTAACAGTGACGTGACGTGGAGACACTTTTTTGGAGTTTACTCTGTGTTTTGTCGTGTCGTCAATGGCGCCTGTTGACCCTCAACTTTCTTCATCTCAGGTGAGTTTCTCAGGAAACTTGTCCATCTTATTCAAATCACTTATTTTAAACGCCTTTGTTAGTTTACGATTGCAAAAGAAAAAAGGAACTTTTATGTCATTGTTATAATCAACCAAAATAGCCTGTTATTCTTAAACCACACAACAGTTTGCCGTCGCATTTGTTTATCAAACAAAATGTTCACTCACTAAAATAATTAACACTTAAAGTTATTGTTATTCTTTGCAGTGTCTTTCAAAAGCGTGTTGGTCAACGACAATAGTTCTATTTAATGTAATCACATATAATGGGTAAAAACGATAATACGGCCTTAACATTTTTAAATATATTGTTAGGTTTTACACAGCTTTCCTACCAAAACCAACCTCTTGTTCAAATGAATGTTAATAATCTGCTCAGATTTCGACGCTTTCGTTCATTTGTTAATGTCGGTCTGTTTCGCAGTGAATCTGCTGCAGCGGCCCTGACTGTCTATGTAAGGATGTAGTTCATTTATTCTCCACCAGATGGCACCAAAGCGCCTCTTATATATATATGATCATTGTAGAAACACATTCATGTGATTCTTCGTCCTTATTTGTCTCTGTTTTGTTCCTCACGTGTTTAATCTTCAGTAGCAGTGGAGGCGCACACAGCAACCCGCTTCATTCAGATTCAAATCTGCTTCTCTCGGCAAAGTTCCATAAATATCCTGTCATTTTTACTCCGTTATCAGAGAGATGGTTGGTTTGTCTCTGTACAGGTGACCCTGTAGTCAGCAAATGAAACCAGAGATAAGATCTGAACGGACTCTTATGTCATAACAAGCGAGACTAGAACAATAAACCATATGGATCATAGTTTGAGTGCAAATAATTGGATTGTTTTTAGGAAAGCGCGAACGCGGAAGTAGCCTTCCACGTCACATAAACAGTGCCGCAAAGCATGGTGGGATGTCTAAAAAATACAAACTAGTCATACTAGATGCGTTTTGTTCGAGACTTCCGTTTAGACGACTTATGTCTGAGTTTAATATCAGTCGATCATTAGCTTATTATTGTAAAGGAGTCGTGGTTTGATTCCGGACACCGTCAGTGTGATCGATACGTCTCTGAATGAGGTCCCTCTGTGAGGCGTGTGCAACTCATACTTACCTGGCAGGGGAGATACCATGATCAAGAAGGTGGTTCACCCAGGGCGAGGCTCGGCCATTGCACTCCGGTTGTGCTGACCCCTGCGAATTCCCCAAATGTGGGAATCTCGACTGCATAATTTCTGGTAGTGGGGGACTGCGTTCGCGCTCTCCCCTGATAAAAATGTGAAAAGAAAAAGAAAAGCATTCATGATTTTTTATGGGAAGACAGTGACATCTCACATAACTCTGGCCACAGAAACAGTCTGGACTGCCGTCCACAGTGTAGCTCTTTGGTGGCTCCCACATTCTAATAAGTCATTTATAAAAAAGAAACATCTGTAAGTGTGATGAGGTTGGAAACCTGAACAGGAACAGGGAAATATGTTTCCCACAATACAATTGTTAAGTGTCCATAGAAACTCTTTGAGGTGTGTTAATGTGAGGTTCCCTATTTCAGCTGCAAAGTTATGGTTGTTAAAGTCAGGTCAAACAGCAGCTGTTTTCCTCTCAGTCCTCAGGTTAATGTCGTTTTAATTTTCACCTCTATCATACCTTCACTATCTAGCTAACGTTCAGTAAAAAGTTGTGTATTATTGTATATGTGAATGGGGTTTGTTCATTTCAAAGTTTCTGTTTCCTTCTCAGGACTGAAGCCCAGCCATTAGTCAAAGGAAGATTCCATCGTTTTCAGGAACCATGTGGTGAAGAAACCACTTGTGGCCCAGCTTGATGCCGTACAGGAAGCCACTAACCCCTGGGACAGGAAGTTGAAGGTGTTTCTGGATGACACATCACAGGTTGAAAGGGACATCTGGGTTCATGACATCACGGCTCAATTTGCAGATGAGCTGATCAACGAGCTGTAGACAAAGAGTCTTGCTAGCCAAGAATCCATCTTAATCTATGTCCGGTTTAATTAGACGGAAAGACAAAATGCTTTTAAAATGAAGAGCCAACAAGAAGAAAAGGCATTGAGAGGTTAGATATTAAGGAGAGACTGATCCGACCTGATCCTGGTCATGCTGTCCCAGTTGTGACATTCTGCAGATGTTATTTTGCCCCCAGTTTTTGTGTCTTTTTGTAGAGGTGGGTTAATTTAACAAGGGAGTGGTCATTTGGGATGAGTTGGATAAAGACCTTTTCCGTAAAAATTACCAAATGTATGTTGAAAATGATCACAACAACTGGCCTCCAGCCAACTGTAAAAATCAGAGGACAGTTTTGGAGCAAATGGACAGGATATAGATCTATAGATAGATGAATAAAAAATGTGCTGTAGTTCTGAAACCTCATGCTTTTCAGTCCAAAATGTGTCCTGTGTTTTCCAAGACTCTACGTCTGACTGTGTCTCCGACCTGCTGTACCTTTGTAAATATTTAAAGCCTGCCCAGCTTTCAGTGTCTGATTTCAGTCTGTAAAGAGAAACAGAGAAGTCGGAACCAACAATGCCCAACTCTGTGTCTTCACTGAGTCTCTTCCGTCAGGTCCATGCGTTCACCGGCCTGGTTCTCTGCTACCTGCTCTTCATCGTGCTGGGAGGGGTGGTGTTCACAGACACGGAGCAGCCGGTGGAGACGGAGATGAGGACAGAGGTAGAGGAGCTGCGTCTCTCCTTCCTGCGGGAGAACGCCTGCGTGGAGGAGAGCAGGCTGAGGGAGCTGTTGGAGAAAGCTCTCTCTGCTCATCACAGTGATGTGGCTCTGCTGAAGGCTGACGCCGATGAAAGACGCTACGATTTCACATCATCACTCTACTTTGTTATTGTCACTCTGACCACCATGGGTAAGATACAGTCATCACAGATTGTTTTTATACAGTGTTTGCAAGACAAAACGCAAAACACTGACATGAGGACGACAAGACAGTGAATACAGACCCGTTAACAGTAGTTAGTGATCAAACCATTGGATAACACTTTATGATAAGGGTACATGAATGACTATCAGTTCAATCATGCATTACTTGATTAACATTTTGTATTACCGATTTGTTTGTTCTTTACAGAAAGCTGAGATTGTGTTGTCATTTCTGATGTCAAACACTTGGGCATTATGCAAGAACCTGAATGTAACAAGACATGCAAACATAGAGAACGTATCCACAGACTTACATTTGAAGAAGACATGAGCATCAATAATAAATCAGAAGTGATGATGATTGAAATATTGTAGTTGTTGCTTTAATTAACATATTTTTGTCACATATAGAGAGCAGTTAAAGAGTGAGGACCCAGGTAAATGGACTGAACTCATATAGGGCCTCTCTAGACTGACTGACCAATCAAAACAATTCACCCGTTTACACATACATTCATACAGTAGTAGCAGAGACTGCAATGCAAGTTGAGATGAAGTCCATGACAGAGAACAGTAAATTCAAAAGGTTCAAAGCAGAAATCCACACAACAGGTAAAATTTTGTTTGCAATGATTTTGTTGCTGTTGTTCTGTCTGCGCGCACAAATTAGCCTGGAACCATAACAGGCATGCGTAAAGCGGCGCTGTGTCAGCATCATTTTCAGAGGAGTCACGTTGAGCCCGTTTACGTGGCGATGGCACGTCCAGCGATGGTGGCGTTTTCAAAAGTTTGCATTTTTCAGGCTGTTGTCATGTAAACAAACGTCCCAAACGTAACAAAAATGTACCGTTTTAGGGTAAAACTGTTGTCGTGTAAATGGCCTCTCAGTATACTTATTATATACATACATATGTATATATAGTATACAGTATATATATTGGTGCACAGGCACCAAATATACCAAGTATAAGATTCAGGCCCCTATTTTAGTGATCTAAAGATTATTGTCTAAAGTCCATAACACAAAAGCTTCACCTTTCATTAGTTAAATAGCAAATCTGCACACAAGACTCAAAGGGTTGTATTTATCCCCTTAACTATTCATAGATGTGTTTTGAGCTTGACACGACACCAACACCATGTCAGTGTCGCCTCCTATTCCCTTTAAAAGCCAAGTGTGCCTGCGACTGGGACATTGCTATTTAAACAGCAACTCTCGTCACTGTGGGACAAGTATGTGGTCATTGGCCAGGAGACCCTGTTTCTCTGCTGTCTCCCAACCTTCTGTCCAATCAACAACTTCATTTAACTGGATACTGATAAGGAGAGTAGTGCTGCTGCACATTCCTGTCTGTGAAGTAGGTCTAAAATGTGCATGGATCACAGTCTGCAGTATTCCATTATATATTTTATATCTCCTCTTGTTTATAGTGTTTGTATTTTAGATTTTTCTCCTCTGTTTATATTGTTCCTATTTTTGCTTATTCTATTTTGCTATCCACTGTGCTACTGTAACACTGAAAACGTCCCTGTTGTGGGACTAATAAAGGAAAATCTTTCTTTATCTTATCTTATCGTATTTGATCTTATCTTGCTGGTACTTGGTGAATGTTTAATGTTGTAGTAATTTGCAGTTGAGTTGCAGTAATTTTATTAGTCATATATGTATTGTCATATTAGTGAATGTGCTTCATGAACTTTTTTTGTTTTTGCAACATGCAGCAGAGATCTGTTTCTGTGTTTTCTGTCTGTTCTTTAATGAACATCTATCTATCTATAAACCTCTATTAATTAATTGATCTCTCCTTTGTTAGACGACGTACACAGTGCTGGTGCACAAAAGCGCTTCTTGTCCTAATATGTGGCGAACATCATTTATTTTTATCACGCATGCGCAGCAGCTATGTGCTCAAGACATGTAACCTGTCTTCTCGGTGTGTGCTTAATTGATGTCACGTTAATTGCATTGAGTCAGTAAATGAATCAGTTTTGTATCATATTTATCGATACTTTAACGGACTACATCTTGTAATGATGGAGGAGTAACAGTGACGTGACGTGGAGACACTTTTTTGGAGTTTACTCTGTGTTTTGTCGTGTCGTCAATGGCGCCTGTTGACCCTCAACTTTCTTCATCTCAGGTGAGTTTCTCAGGAAACTTGTCCATCTTATTCAAGTCACTTATTTTAAACGCCTTTGTTAGTTTACGATTGCAAAAGAAAAAAGGAACTTTTATGTCATTGTTATAATCAACCAAAATAGCCTGTTATTCTTAAACCACACAACAGTTTGCCGTCGCATTTGTTTATCAAACAAAATGTTCACTCACTAAAATAATTAACACTTAAAGTTATTGTTATTCTTTGCAGTGTCTTTCAAAAGCGTGTTGGTCAACGACAATAGTTCTATTTAATGTAATCACATATAATGGGTAAAAACGATAATACGGCCTTAACATTTTTAAATATATTGTTAGGTTTTACACAGCTTTCCTACCAAAACCAACCTCTTGTTCAAATGAATGTTAATAATCTGCTCAGATTTCGACGCTTTCGTTCATTTGTTAATGTCGGTCTGTTTCGCAGTGAATCTGCTGCAGCGGCCCTGACTGTCTATGTAAGGATGTAGTTCATTTATTCTCCACCAGATGGCACCAAAGCGCCTCTTATATATATATATGATCATCGTAGAAACACATTCATGTGGTTCTTCGTCCTTATTTGTCTCTGTTTTGTTCCTCACGTGTTTAATCTTCAGTAGCAGTGGAGGCGCACACAGCAACCCGCTTCATTCAGATTCAAATCTGCTTCTCTCGGCAAAGTTCTTGTTTTTAGGTAAGCGCAAACGCGGAAGTAGCCTACCACGTGACATAAACAGTGCCGCAAAGCATGGTGGGATGTCTAAAAAATACAAACTAGTCATACTAGATGCGTTTTGTTCGAGACTTCCGTTTAGACGACTTATGTCTGAGTTTAATATCAGTCGATCATTAGGTTATTATTGTAAAGGAGTCGTGGTTTGATTCCGGACACCGTCAGTGTGATCGATACGTCTCTGAATCAGTTCCCTCTGTGAGGCGTGTACAACTCATACTTACCTGGCAGGGGAGATACCATGATCAAGAAGGTGGTTCACCCAGGGCGAGGCTCAGCCATTGCACTCCGGTTGTGCTGACCCCTGCGAATTCCCCAAATGTGGGAATCTCGACTGCATAATTTCTGGTAGTTGGGGACTGCGTTCGCGCTCTCCCCTGATAAATGTGTGCAATGAAAAAGATATTGAGTCATGATTTTGTATGGGGGAGAAGGTGTCAGATCGTAACTATAGAGTCGTGACATTCCACGGACTTTACAGTGGTTCTGAATTGTAAAATGATCAGCAATTGTTTATTGTCTGTCTTACTCACTGTTTGAAGGAGACATAAATTTCATTCAGGCTGCGTTACCTGCCTACATTTTATAAATTCCACTTCAGTCTTTCTTGATGTCGTTTCTTAAGGGACATTTTCACATAACTCTGGCCACAGAAACAGTCTGGACTGCCGTCCACAGTGTAGCTCTTTGGTGGCTCCCAAATTCTAATAAGTCATTTATAAAAAAGAAACATCTGTAAGTGTGATGAGGTTGGAAACCTGAACAGGAACAGGGAAATATGTTTCCCACAATACAATTGTTAAGTGTCCATAGAAACTCTTTGAGGTGTGTTAATGTGAGGTTCCCTATTTCAGCTGCAAAGTTAAGGTTGTTAAAGTCAGGTCAAACAGCAGCTGTTTTCCTCACAGTCCTCAGGTTAATGTCGTTTTAATTTTCACCTCTATCATACCTTCACTATCTAGCTAACGTTCAGTGAAAAGTTGTGTATTATTATATATGTGAATGTGGTTTGTTCATTTCAAAGTTTCGGTTTCCTTCTCAGGACTGAAGCCCAGCCACTGGTCAAAGGAAGATTCCATCGTTTTCGGGAACCATGTGGTGAAGAAACCACTTGTGGCCCAGCTTGATGCCGTACAGGAAGCCACTAACCCCTGGGACAGGAAGTTGAAGGTGTTTCTGGATGACACATCACAGGTTGAAAGGGACATCTGGGTTCATGACATCACGGCTCAATTTGCAGATGAGCTGATCAACGAGCTGTAGACAAAGAGTCTTGCTAGCCAAGAATCCATCTTAATCTATGTGCGGTTTAATTAGACGGAAAGACAAAATGCTTTTAAAATGAAGAGCCAACAAGAAGAAAAGGCATTGAGAGGTTAGATATTAAGGAGAGACTGATCCGACCTGATCCTGGTCATGCTGTCCCAGTTGTGACATTCTGCAGATGTTATTTTGCCCCCAGTCTTTGTCTTTTTGTAGAGGTGGGTTAATTTAACAAGGGAGTGTGTGTCTGTATTAACTTGGCTTAGATTGAAATCCTCTTTCAACAATAAGTGTATGTATTTAGTTAGAAAGTATGAAATGCTGGAATCACAGTTGTTTTGTTGGTGTTGTGTTTTCAGCTCAGTTATTGAAGATGGATGCCCTCTTCCTTTAGTCAGCAGTGGATCGTGTTGTGCTCAGGCTGAGTCCTGCACAGAGATAAGTAATGATCATGACAGCCTTGTGATGGCCGGTCACCAGACACATGAGCCTCCTTGGAGCTGGAAAACACTCTCACTCAAATACCACAGACAACTGCTGTCCCAGTAATGCCTCTGAGACGCAAAGGTCACATGATCGACACCAGTTGCCTCAAGAGAAGTGAACTATTGGCTAAAAGCTGTTGGACAGCAACAACATAAGTGTAGCCTACTGCTACTTGTATTACTGTCGCTGTGGAGCTAACTTCTAAATAAACAGTGTGTTGATGTATATAAGGGCGCACACAACGACTGTGTGTAATGTTAAAAGTATTAATGCTCACAGTTTATCACTAATAAAATCAATACATGAGTGATTAATCATTAATATCTGAGTGTAAGAACTACAGTGCAGTTAAGAAACGATTACATTTAGGAAGATGATGTCATTGTGTCTGAGGGCAATTTTCTCCATTTTAACATATATTCCTAAATTGACCTTTTTTAAGGTACTTGCATTCAAAAGAATACCCCAGTGTTTGATATTAAAATTTAAAGCACAACCAAAAACAAAAAAGCCCAGGCATTAAAGCTTGTTACTTAAAGCTGCACTAATCAATATTCTTTTGTGAACAATGGATCTTTCTTTGATTGTGAAAGGAGTTGTACGTAGTTACAAACTCACAAAACCACAGATCTCCTTCTGCTTTTTAGCTTCTCTTTAGCTCACTGTTTTAATTTTGCTGCACTGGTACCCCCCCCTACTACCAGCTCAACAGCAGACAGAGTTTGTGACTAGAAACATAGAGCATTTAGCAACACAACATTTTTCTGTTTCACCAGATAGTTTTGTTTGTCTGTATAATCACAAGTCAAGTTTTTAAGACTTGAATTGATTCATCCATTTATATGATTAGTGTTTTGAGAGTAGCACAGAGAGGCTTCCACCAGTGTTTGACCATACAGCCCTGTGCTGTAGGATGATAAAGGAAGTTTGACCCCATCTTGTTTAGTTTTGTCGCATATAACAAAATATATTGATGTAAGATCAGCACATTTGTCAATAATCACCTGCACTTCACTGGTGTAAAGAGTAACACAGTATGTACTGTCATTTATAATGAGTAATGAAAATATGAGTGCACAATCAGGGCTGGTCTGTAGGACTAAAGCACCTTTACAAAACGTACTCCAACAGGTTCAGAGTAGAATAGCCTGTGTGCATGAAGCCCTACTCCCTGCAGAACGTCCTCAGCACAGAGCAGGCCGACCATGGACCTCTGGAGATGAAGAGCTGTGTAATGTGGACAATGAAATGATTTCTATTGATTTGGAATGTGTAAAAATGACGTGTATTGATCAAATATATTGATCCTGTCTATCAAAATTCAGGATTGAGTTCATGCAGTCATATTAGTGATGTTATTGACAGGGTTCATCATGATGCAGTACTTTGTGGAACAATGGACCACAAAACTACTATAAAACCATTATTATTTGATATAATAATAATAATAATAATAATAATAATAATAATAATAATAATAAACTTAATTTATACAGCACAAACAGAGTTACATACAGATTTGTGTTGTATCAACGAGACTTTAGTGTGTTTATGTAGGGTGTGTGTGTGTGTGTGTGTGTGTTATATAATATGATTTTTGTACCCTTGGACAGGCATTGGCTAAATATTACCCATATACACCAACTCACCATAGAGTGGCTTTAACATGTTGCAGTTTCTGACAGTAATGTGTGTGCAGTCACAAAGTATGTGTCCACCAACTGTAGCTTCACTCAAAGATTCTTTTAGAGAAAAGAGCAAAGTTTATATACAGGATAGACACAATACAGCGTGACGCTCTGTGACCTTATTCATATTATGGCCTACTCCGGCTGCCTGATGCTCTCTGTGCTTCTGACAGACAGCCCACAGGTGTTTGGCTTAGCCAGGCTATATTTACAAAGGTCACATGGAAATGTAGGTTATGATACTGGCAGGGATCTGATTACTAGACCATTGGTAAAACTCTAGTACATGTTCATCCATGTCTACAAAGAAAGTGATTGCCTCATGTTCATTTTGATGAGGTGTTTATTGAGCTCCTGTGAGTAAATATAATATAGTTTAAATATTTAAATATAGTTTAAAATATTTTTGTCAAATTTCTCATCATTTAGAATTTAATTTATGTTCCTGTCTAATGTCATCTGGATGTTTCTCCACACTGCTAGCAAACAAAAAACTGGGGTGTAGAAATGCTAAATCCATTTTGAATAAATTCTTTGTGCCTAAATATTGTGATCAGGCAGTTCTCTAGTGATGGAAAAACATCAACATCATCATCCACCACTACTCATTAACATCATGTCACATATTCCTCTGACAGGTGGAACTTTTCACCGCTAAGTACAGAATATAACTGGTAGCTAATGTCATAACCTTACAGAAAGATAACAATAACCTCCTTTTTAATGTATCAGAACCAAAAGAACTAGGAACCATCATGGTTCTTCAGAGTAGGTACACCCCCAGCACAAGTGGAATCCATCCATCTATCCATCCATTCTTTGCAGGGTCAGGGGCTGCTGGAGCTTCTCCCAGCTGACATTGGGCGAGAGATGGGATAAGTCAGTCATGAGTGAATCCTTTTTCTAATTATGCTAGTGGGGCTAACATAGCCACAGTGCATATTAGCCCTGTACAGCTAGCATAGTATTAAGAAAGAGGTTTTACCTTTATTGCTTGCTATGTATGTACTAATGAGAAATTCCTTAAATCAGTGTTTCTCAACCTTTTTCCAGTCACCCCAGTCTAAAATGTATTTACAAACGTACACTCTGCATCCCTCTGACGGTCAATGCACACACACACACACACACACACACACACACACACACACACACACACACACACACACACACACACACACACACACACACACACAGAGAGAGAGGAGGGGGATTCACACAACTGTTTTATTGGCAGGAATGGATAATAATAATAATAATAATAATAATAATAATAAATAATGATTATTAATAATAATAAATACAACAATAATGATATTAATATTAATACCAAATAATTAATGATACCAATAATAATAAATATAATAATAACAATAATATTAATATTAATACCAATAATAATAATAATAATTGTACATCCTCTTACAGTGAATGCTTTTAAGACCACACATGAAATGATGCTTGCAATAAAAGGCTTACTTCCTATTAGCAGCAGGTGTTGCTATCACTGTAACTGCATATTGACATGCGGATGTCTTCAGGTCTGGACTCTCATCCAATGTGATGTTTGGGGCATATTAGACCGTAGATAGAGGAATTATAACAACTTGCTGTTTGAGGCGACACATCAACATTTGCTCACTGCCATGCTGGATAAGCCTCAAAATCTAATCAGCTCCTCACCTTGAAATATCTAGATATCCAGAAATAATCCAAAGGAATTTACTGCAGCCTATAGTGTAGGAGAGGGCCTAGTTATGGAGGGCTTTGTGGGTGAGGAGGAGGATTCTTAATTGTATTTGTTGTGGGATTGGTAGCCAGTGGAGGTTCTTGAGGACAAGGGTGAATGTCATGAAATTATACATATTTCAGTTATGTAGTAAAATATAAATGTATCATATTACATATTTTCACTGGGCCTAGTGTGGCTCTTGCCACTACACCAGAGTTTAGGGCTCTGCTTCCTGCCAAATCCCACTTTAAACCCTGCTTAGAATCAATGCATCAGCCTCATACTAAAAAAAGGTTGTGCTTTCATAATGATTTTTTTTAACATCCCTCTGTGTGTTAGAAACCTAATATATGATACAGAGACACACAGAAACTATTTCATCTTGTCTGTTGCTAACCAAATTTAAAAAGTGTCTCTATAAAGACACCTTAACCTCCAGACCGAGTGTGATATGTTATCAACATGTAAGGCTGAGTTACGTACACTTAAACCTAGATATCGTACTTTAGAGATAAGGTACAAAGAAAGTAAAGTACTTGCCTGTTAAGCTTGTTCAGCCACAGCTTTCAAAACAGATAAAAAAACCCTCTTGAAAATATATGCAACTCTGTATCTGATCATTTCTGTGGTTCTAGACCTGATGCTGACCAATCAAACAGGCCTTATCCTTGGCAGGCATTCTTCTTTAAACACAAAGCTTTTGACGGGACGGTGGATGTACCTTTTTTATTCTTGTAAAAATGGGGTTTAGTAAAGATTTATTTTGTGGATTAAACATTCACACTTATTCCCTGGGCCTTCAGTTATCATTAATGTCTTCTTTCCTGTGACTTACTATCAATGGGAAACCTGAGCCTGAGAGGTGGTCCACAAGCCCTCAGTTCACACAAATACATAATCAAAAAAAAAAAAAAGGTGGCAGAATTGCAATGGTACTACTTGAAACCTGTCCTCTTGTATCCAGTTGCTCCTGTTGCAAGTGTGTCTCTGACTCACTTCATCATTACTTGCTCTTGTATGGAATTAGATTTGTGCCAAAATTGTCAAACAAAACCTTTTACTTATCAAACCAAAATTGGAATTTTTTTTTAATTGAAGCAAAGAAAAGTCATCTCAAAAGTAAGTGTTTTACAGTTCCCTCTGTTTTTCTCACACTGATCAGACTTAGGCTCTTATTCTCAGATTTGTGGGTACGCTGCCAGCTTTCTCCTTTGTGCTGCCTAATTTTTTATTTGCAATTCTGACACAAATCATTTGTTTGTTGGTTGTGTGGTTTGTTTGTAGAATTACTCAGAAACTACTGGATAGACTCCCACTGAATTTGGAAGGACAGGGCATGGACCAGAAAAAAAGCACATTAAATTCTGGAGTGTATCTGGATCCATGGTTTTTTTCCAGACTTTGCAAGATTGCAAGATATTTGGACATTTTGGCTAATCCTGCACAAAACTGCTGAACCAATTTGCACTAAACTTTGCAGAGGGGTGGAGCATAAGTGGGACATGGGACAGGTAAGACAAAAAGATGTGTAGGATTGTTCAGCCTTAATAAAAAGTGAATGACCATGACTGGCCTATAGCTTTCAATACTGTCCTTCTGTATGCATCAAAATTTGCACTGAATTAATCTGCAATGTCTTGGATTCCAAAACAGGGTGTGCAGCAACTGGTGGCTGGCCTGCAGACAGGAAATGAATCGTTTAGGAATGACATCACCGCATAGTTACGACCATGACCCCATCCCCAAAACCCATAACAAGGAAAAAAAAGATAATCAAAGCGGTTTCTTATTCGCTAAAAATGTCACATTGTGGTAGCACTTTACTCCATAGATATGTAATTTAAAGTTCTGTATATTAACTTCTGCAGGGAAAATCTCTGTTTAATGTGATACAATCATTCATGTCCAAATTAAGTGCTGTCACTGCACCATAGGAACCAGGAAATGCAATACCAAGAATAGTTTCTCACATAAACACAACCTCACTATGATGGAGCTTTGGCAAAACACCAGCTTCAAAAACAGCTCTTCCCACATGTGGTGACTTCCTTCTTTCTCACTTTATTTTTACATGCCCAAATGCAGCTGTTTCCCAGTGTGCCTGAAGGGTTAACTGCAGGGAGGTGGAGAGGCTGGAAGGACACTGACTGGGACTGAGGCTCAGTCCCATAATAGAAAAGGCTCAAGACCCGGATGAATCAATTAGCACTTATATAGACTGGCATAGCATGTACTGGGATCAGATCATGTGAGACTGCAAGTATGTGGAGCTGATGTGTTTTTATCATCAGCATCTACTCGGTGATTTCCATTATCAATGCTTTGATGCTGCCTGACCAATTTCAAAATGACCGTGACTGTGTGAAGCCCCTATGATTGCAACGAGACATATTGACTTAAGTCAAAGTTCATGTGAATATTTTCAATTTTAAAGGCACTATTGAAATTAAATAGTTTATTCTGAAAAGTAACAAAGAAAGAAGATTATTCATCCATTTATCAATGACATTTTGGAGTTGTATATGGAACTGCGTACTTTTAAGACTCCCAATTGAAAATAGCAATTCACATATCAACTGGAGCCAAATGTTGGTACTTTAGAGCAGATCTGGGGGAGAGAATAACTTCCAGAGTAAGGTTAGAGAGAAGGAGAAAAAATGTCAACACCGATCTGGATCCAAGTAACATTCTGGATCTGATGATCCAGGATGTTTAAATTTATAGAGTTAAAAAAAAGTTCCAACATGTGTGTTACTAATACTAATAATGCCAGGTAAACGCACAGTATGAATCTTCTGCCACTAGGGGTCTCAAAAAGACTCACACAGCATTGGATTACTATTATATATATTATTATATATTTTATCTTATTATTAAATGGCCACCATTGCTGATCAGATGAGACTCAGGCAGAAATTTCTCAGATGAGGTCATTTTTTAAAATTCAGGCTGGTCTTCTTTTCCTCACTCTATGACTCTTCTGGAAGTCATAGCAACAGGTGACCAAAGGATTTACTAATTTAATTTTATTAAATTACTGATTTTGCTGGCTTTGAACAATAATGTAAATACACAACTCAACAAAATATATAACAATGGTACATTCACTTTCAGAAATGTTCATGTGGAAATGCTGTTATATATATATTAGATTAGATGTGTGAAATATAGAAAAAACAGCTAACCTCACTGATGAAACTGTGCCGACTGTTTTCTAGGTGTTTTCTCATGTCCTGTTAAAACGTCCTGTTTAAACGTTGTCGTTAGGAACATCCCTGATGAAATCTGCAACTGTTTGCTATCACCGTTTCAATATGAACTTCATAAGGTGATAATATGACAGACATTGTGTTTGCAACTTGTTGTACCATATTGATACACAGTATAGATTCAAAGATTGACATTGTGTTGTGACACTGAAACCTCTCAACATTATGAGCTAACATTCATATACGTTTATGTATAAGCTTAGCTGATGCCTTTATCCAAAATAGCTATCCAAAAATGCTCCTTATGAAATCTTAAAATCAAGTGTTATCATTCACATTGTGAATGTTGTGTGTTTATCTGTTTGTGCTCTCAGAGGTTACATTGATGTACCAGCTGCTCTATGTGTCAGCAACAGATTATAAATAGACTCATGGCTAAACTGGAAAAGTCCCTTCAGCTGAGGAGGACTAAGGACAGAGGGAAACTTTCCCTGACAGGCCCACAGGTAATTGCTATGTTGTATTCATTCCCTGATAATATCCTAAACACAGCTTCATAGGAATCGTCTGAGGGCCATTTCCATAGGCCTGCACCTGTTACATCCCCAAGTCATCAGTAGCAGTTTTATTAAAGCAGGGAGAAATTGTTTGCATCTATTTGATTATATTTTATAAAAAAATAATTATACATTATAAATATGTACTCCTGGTAACCTAGCCCTGTATTATAGTTTTTTTTAATCTTCAGTACTGGTATCATTCGGTTATTATTGAATTTCTGTTGTATCCTTTTTCCATCTATTGGAGAATTATTGTCACTTCTGGTGGCTTCAGCTAAAGCATCCCATATCAATAACATTCCATTCTTATTATTAGATTGTCTAACAGAATATGAAGTCAATGTAGGGTGTGACTTCTGAATCATGTCAGTCATTGTTTACTAACCACCTCAGCTGCGTCAAGCCAGTCACAATAAACTGTAATGAAACAGGAAGTATTGAACTTCAAGAGTGAAAAAAATCCAATCTGAAACAGATTATTACTCTAATATTAAAATAGAGCACTTAATGCTTAATGTATCATCTCAATAATACAGGAAATTAATTACTGGCTTATTTTGCTTTGTATTGTTTGTAAGATATAATTATATAAATTAGTTGCTTCAAATAGATAATTGCTTTTATTTTCTGATATTAAGTGACAATTTATTTAAAATGTTGTATATAAATGGATATACAGTTAATGGCTGTATAATGGTTTTGAGTAGATATAATGTAAAATGTTTTTTTTGGCATATCTGTTAATGATACATGTTATAGTTTAAAAAAAAATATTTTAAGTGTCTTTTAATACTGCAAGGGATTTATTTTGAAAATCCCACCCTTCAGTGTTCCGGTTCACTTTGTTTGGTTTGACGCTCGCTCTGACTTGAGGCGTGTGATTCTGTTGTAGCCTGTCTGCGGAGTGGATGCCGGTCAGGAGTGGTTCACACCCCGCCTGAGAGGAGCTGTCTGCCAAACAGGTGGAGTTTCTCCGTCTAACTTCCCCCGGCGAAGTCCCAGCGGAGGGACGCGGCAGCGGGGGTCACACGATCCCCCGTTTACATGTCTTTTTATCGTCTTTGAGAGAACTGATAGAAAAACCGGATCATGACGTCGGTATGGAAGCGGCTTCAGCGTGTCGGAAAGAAAGCGGCCAAGTTCCAGTTTGCTGCTTCCTTTCAAGAGCTGATGATAGAATGCACCAACAAATGGTAAGAACGTGTTGTAATGATGTAATGATAACTTTAATGATGTGTACGTGGTACAGTCATCATTATGCTCTCTCCTGGGACTCAAACGCCTGATCAGCGTTATGGGAGGAGAAACAACATTCAGAAATATTAATATTTTCAGCATATTCATGCACGTCACAACAAAGTCGCCTTCAGAGAATCCTTCGCTTCGTGTTCAGCTTTAACCACACAGCTGTTCTGTATTATTCCCTCATTATTACTGGATGATAAACAGATGATAAACAGATGATAAACAGATGATAAACAGGGGCGGCGGCTTATCCGAAAAGTGACTCTGTAAGTGAAGCTGCTCGGTCTGTTTCCTCTGGCTTTCAATGGTTTGTTGGTTTGTGGATTGTGTTATGTAGAATAATGTGTTATCGGAAGCTTTATTTATGCTAATCATGTTTTTGGTGACGCTCCTTCAGGGACCGTCCCATTACTTCCGCCTCTGCCTCTTTATTCTTAGCGCATGTCGTCGGTATTAAACGTCCATGTTGTAACCATGTGGTAACCTTCATGTTAACGAGGGCAGCGCGCAAAAAGAGAGGATGACCTCCAGAAGAACAAGCATCAGGTTGACAGGTGGAGAAAGTTACTGGTCACCCCATCAGCACCACCATGGAGATAGAGAGAAGTCCGAGGGTCATCGATAAAAACCCGACAGATAGAGAAATAACGAATGTGAAACAGCCTTTTATGACTGGTGTACTGACTTACTGCTTTCTGCCCAGTTGAATAATAATGAACCATTTGTAATATTTGACAGCATACTGAACACAGCAGACCTGCGAGTCTGTAGCATTATTATCTCTTATCTCACAGCCGCAAGTTTTCATGAGCCTTATAAATGTAAACATTCTGGATCACCAGATCCAGAATATGACTTGGGTCCAGATCAGATTTTGATGTGTTCTAGATCTCATCAGGTCATTTTTGTCCAAGCATTTTAGACATTTTTCATGAAGTTGGAAGCGAATATCTTGCAAGTATCACCAATGATAAAGATTCTGGATCCAGATGATGATCTGGATCACCACCGAAATCTAGTCTAACTTT
Source organism: Chaunax sp. Z400 (assembly GCA_037577475.1). Taxonomy (NCBI): domain Eukaryota; kingdom Metazoa; phylum Chordata; class Actinopteri; order Lophiiformes; family Chaunacidae; genus Chaunax; species Chaunax sp. Z400. The sequence continues at coordinate 5,521,592 of CM075183.1, forward strand.
TTAGTAATCCTGCTGTCCTGTTTTTGAATGAATACACTTTTAATTTGCTAATGTTGTCTTATTTTGTGTGACCTCAGCTACGGTGTAGAGCCGTTGCTCACTCTTGTATCTTTAGCCTAACTAGCATATTTAATCTGTTGCTGATATGTTTTGACCTTTACTTTTGTGGGAGCTGGAGACTGATGTAGAGTTTTTGGAACTAATCTGGAATGTGTGCAGTGGTGGTTTGTGTTCTGTCAGGTTTGCCTTACAGGATCGGTCTCATCGTGACTGTCTGCTGTATTTTCTCTAGATCCACCTGCTGTGTTCTGATAGCTGGTGTGTGACGCGCACAAAATATGAGGAACTGGTAGCAGATGGGGGGGGGGGGGGGGGGGGGGGGTGTCAGGGCACACAAACACACACACACACACTTTTTGGCCCTTGCAAACAAGAGTCACTTGGGGTCCCTGGACCCCCTTTGAAAGCCCCTGATCTTTACCACAGCCTTCATGAAACATTTTGAAATCAGAGGTAGATTTAAATTGATAAACAGCTTTAAAATAATAGCTAATAATTATAAAGCCAGTTAGAGTCTGTCAAGTTTAACTTGACTTCACTTTCTAAATCTACTATATACTTGTATATTTGAATAATTGCGTATGATGTCAGAGACAGGCTTAGCAGCAGGCTTCAGCTGTTGTCTGTTGACAGTGGTTGGGAACAGTGGGCTACGCTCACAGTCACATAAACACTTGACATTCGGCCTCGTGGCACCATGTCGCTAACCACGAGCTACACAAACCAAACATCGCATGCTGGTGACGATAAAGGCAAAGGTGCACAGGAGCAGAAAATGACAGAGCCTTTCTCCATGTTGCCTTAGTGGTTCTGTGTAACTCTGACTTGCACAGAGCTCCAGTGACTGTTGTGGGCGGAGACTGTGTCAACAAAAGTAGTCCGTTAACCAGCAGAGCAAGTTATGCATGAGCTTTAAGACAACAATCTGTGCTAATTTGACTATTTGCACAGTTTTACACTCACATTTAGTTGGGTGTCAAAAAAGTTTTGAGGTCAATATCTGGTCCTGATCTAAGGGATGTTTTCCATCCGATAGATAAATGGTCTGCATCATCAGGTGCAGGTCACTGATGGGAAACTTTGGAGCAAAATCTCCCCCCCCAATGTGAGAGCATTGGTGTAAATCCCAGGGTGGTTCTGTGGAAGGTGACACCAGAGTGTTTGTTAGCAGACTTGCAGCACAACCTTTAAGTGTGCACATCAGGACTTGCACTTTTATGTAGTTGTCTTCTCCAGAGTAGGCGTCAGATTTTGCCCCTGGGTGATGGTTTGGATCAGAATCATTTAGTCATATGTTACTGTGTTTGAAACCTGAACACTTCAGTGTTGGCACTGCAGAAGTTCCTTTAATTCCATTATCATTACTCACAGTACAGGCAGCTTGAGCTTAGAATCCTCCGGCCTTGGCTTGTATAGTGGCCTGCCTGCCTCCCTGTCACTCCATTCTATACTTTTCAACAAGTGTCATGCACACCGACCAGTACCAACATGTTTCAGTCCCTGCCATAGAGGGTATTCAGCCACACAGTGTGGGAAATGACACACTTTTCTTGTTATGACTACAGCTTTTGCTTAGGCACACAACTATATGACGTTACACATAAAATGTGATGGCAAGTGGCAGCACACTGTAAATGTAGCACATATAGAACAATGTAATATGTGTATGATGTGGAGAGGGAGCGTTTTATAAGAGGGTCTGGAGTTGAAATGATATATCATATATAGTCATAGATAATATTCTCTAATGTGTGTCTGATGTGGTTTTAACAGAAAAAGTATAATGCCACATTCAAATCTTAAAAATATTTTAATATATATTTGAAGTTTAACTGCTGGTGTCTCCTTCTGAATTCCATTCTCTACATATGCTCTGAAGTCTTCAAGTTATCCTCATTTATTTATGAATCTCATCTTATTTTGAATGTTCATTGATCATAATTTGTCTCAGGATTTCACATATTCCAACAAAACCAGACAAAATAATTGTTTTAAAACTGCAGTATGGTCCACTGGCCACAATGTGCTCTTTAAAAAAACGACCTTTTCTGAATGCTGAGGCAGAGCTCATCCGTGCTCTGTCTGATCTAGGGTCAGATTTTTACTCTGTGTTTCATGATCACACTGAGCCTGCCTCAGCTCTCATGTCTATAGTTGTTCCAGGTCATGTGGCCTGACAAATGCTCCTTCTTGCTCTCGACCACGCTCTTCTCTGGCCAGCTAGCAGTAGTGTGTGAGTCCGTATGCTGAGTGTTGGAGTGAGAGCTAACTGATCTGAGATCAGAGTTGCCATACAGTCAGAAATACAGCCTCAAGTCAGGAACACAGCCTCTGATTACCTGGCAATAAGGAAGATGGACAGCTAGTTGATGACTAACAACAGTAGCTGTTAAATGATCATAGCAGATTGCATTCTGGGAGCTATTTAAACCATCTAAAGCTGATGATCTAAACCTTTGCTGGTTAAACAGCACATAAGACCCAAAAGGGTTATATTCATGTTTTGGGCATAATGTGAATTAAATCAATCAGAGCTTCATCTCGGTCGGCATGGCGACGCAGTGGGTAGCCTCACAGCAAGGAGGTTCTGGGTTCAAATCCATTCTTCATGTTCTCACCACTAAAAACATGCAGTAGAGATGAACTGGTGACTCTAAACTGACCGTAGGTGTGAATGTGAGTCTGAATGGTTGTTTGTCTTTCTATGAGATGAACTGGTGAACTTGTCCAGGATGAAACCGCCTCCAGCCCAAAGTTGGGATAGGCTCTCTGAGTGATGCATGACAGCCAGAGAAAACATGCAAATAAAATATAAATATGTCTTGTAAAGCATTGGCTAATGTGTACCGGGGGATTTTTTCCCCCCAACGGTGATTATTTATCATACAAAACAATGCCTGAAAATATCACAACATGCATCGCAATTTGTGAGAAAAGCTGAAGTGAAATCTGGCATTTTAGGCCACAACAATCCTCAAAACAGCCTGCAGAATCCTGGATGAACTGATATTTTTCATTTCAAAAGGTAAACTTCTGGACACAGGATAGATGTCTCCTACTAACAGTTCATTCTTGGTGTGTGTGCAGAGGCTTCAAGGCTTCTCTTGTGTGTGCTGAGTATTTGACTTACCTTCCATGTGACAAGTCAAGATTTTAAGCCCGCCTCTTAAAAATTGTGATATTTTGTCAAAATTGATCGTAGAGACAATTAGTTGATAGACCAATTTGCTGATACTGTTTGATAACTTTGATTTAATAATTTATTTATAAAATATTAAACATTTAGCCCCAGTTGTGGCTGATTGCTATGTCATATCTCTTGTCTATCAAGTTCAAATTTGGACCTAGTATCTCATAATTTAGAAAGTGAAAAAAATATGCGTCTGATAATTGTGATGACAACATTTAATTTATTATCATGATTTTGATGAAAAAGAATTATTTTATTAATAATTACTTTGTCGCTATTGAAGATAACAGCTCGTAATTTTTAGTCAGAAAATCCAAATATGGACTTTCTACTGGAGTCCAAACAATAAATTGTGTGATATATAATAGATATTTAAAATATATATAATATATTGTCTGATCTTTGCTAGTTTCAGATAACATGTCAGCTGATAAATTACAAGAAGTAATAGAAATGCCAACGTCTTGGAACAGTGTCACCATTCCGTAGTTGGTTCAGCAGAGAGTTGAAAAACAGGAAGGCCTCAGGAAAAATGTTTCTTCATGTTTTGGGTTGTGCAATAAAAACTAATTTTGGCTGATATATCTTTATCTATTCTTTATGAATGTATAAATATTCATTTTGCCATGTATCACTTAGTCTGTACTTACACTGTTTCATAATTATTGTATATAATTACCTTTAGTCCAGACCTTCCGCACTGTTAGGCTGCATGTGATGTCTTGGAAATGTTTAGATTGGAATGTTTACAGTGGTTTCAAACCCAGAGTAGTTTTTTAATTTCTTTGACAGCGTGAACCAGAGCAGCTCCTTGTGTTTGACAATCATCACCATGACCTGAGCTTTGCTCTAATTTTACAGAGTGACCGTCCCTGTAGACAAGTTCCCAAACTCAGAATGAAGCAGCGTGAAAATCCAGAGAGCAGAAGAAGTCATGTCCACTGTGCCAGTCTCTTTTTCTCCAGTATATCCAGTATATCCTGTATCTTTGTTGTTATCTGAATGATTTGTTAAAAAGAACCACAGAATTGTCAACATGACCATCATTCATTAGTTCTAGCTGGAATGTGTATTTTATTATATTATATATATATATTATATTATATATTATATTTTATTGGTCAATTAAATTGCACCTTATCAGATGCAGTAAAGCTCATTGGAGAGTGAAGAAGAGATGTCAATGAATCTTTTTTTAAAGAAGAAATAAAACTCATGGTGACATGACATACAGTATGTCTGTGACGTGACAGACAGTGGCAGTATGTCTGTCACGTCACAGACAGTATGTCTGCCTGTGACGTGACATACAGTATGTCTGTGATATGACAGTATGTCTGTGACATGATAGACAGTATGGTTGTGACATGACATACAGTATGACTGATGTGACAGTGTCAGTGGCAGTCACAGACAGTGACAGACAGTATGTCTGCCTGTGACGTGACATACAGTATGTCTGTGACATGACATACAGTATGCCTGTGACATGACAGACAGTATGTCTGTGACATGATAGACAGTATGTCTGTGACATGACAGACAGTATGTCTGTGACATGACATACAGTATGTCTGTGACATGACATACAGTATGTCTGTGACATGACAGTATGTCTGTGACATGACATACAGTATGTCTGTGACATGACATACAGTATGTCTGCGACATGACAGTATGTCTGTGACATGACAGTATGTCTGTGACATGACAGACAGTATGTCTGTGACATGACAGACAGTATGTCTGTGACATGACATACAGTATGTCTGTGACATGACAGACAGTATGGTTGTGACATGACAGACAGTATGGCTGTGACATGACAGACAGTATGTCTGTGACATGACATACAGTATGTCTGTGACATGACAGACAGTATGGTTGTGACATGACAGACAGTATGTCTGTGACATGACATACAGTATGTCTGTGACATGACATACAGTATGTCTGTGACATGACAGTATGTCTGTGACATGACATACAGTATGTCTGTGACATGACAGACAGTATGGTTGTGACATGACAGACAGTATGCCTGTGACATGACAGACAGTATGTCTGTGACATGACAGACAGTATGGCTGTGACATGACAGACAGTATGTCTGTGACATGACATACAGTATGTCTGTGACATGACAGACAGTATGTCTGTGACATGACATACAGTATGTCTGTGACATGACAGACAGTATGGTTGTGACATGACAGACAGTATGTCTGTGACATGACAGACAGTATGTCTGTGACATGACATACAGTATGTCTGTGACATGACAGACAGTATGGTTGTGACATGACAGACAGTATGTCTGTGACATGACAGACAGTATGTCTGTGACATGACAGACAGTATGGCTGTGACATGACAGACAGTATGGTTGTGACATGACAGACAGTATGGCTGTGACATGACAGACAGTATGTCTGTGACATGACAGACAGTATGTCTGTGACATGACATACAGTATGTCTGTGACATCTGTGACATGACAGACAGTATGTCTGTGACATGACATACAGTATGTCTGTGACATCTGTGACATCACAGACAGTATGTCTGCGACATGACATACAGTATGGTTGTGACATGACATACAGTATGGTTGTGACATGACAGACAGTATGGTTGTTACATGACATACAGTATGTCTGTGACATCTGTGACATCACAGACAGTATGTCTGTGACATGTATGGCTGTGACATCACAGGCAGAATGTCTGTGACATGTATGGCTGTGACATCACAGAGAGTATGGCTGCATCTTCTACAGTCTATGACAGGAATGTGTAAAATGTGGATCAGCCAGACTGGCTGTCTGATGTTCATCTAGCATTTCCTCATATGGTGAAAGTCAAACACCTCACACTTGAAACCAACACAAACACTTGTTACTCTCCATATCATGAATCTAGACCTGTTGTGTTAACGACACTGGTACATTTGTAGGTCAGCCTGTAGTACAGCTCAGGATCAGGTCTGTGACAAATAGTGCAGCAGGTGTAGGACTGATATTCAGCTTTGTGAAGTGCAGCGTGGCAGACGTCTATTTCTGTTCTCTCTCACTCTCACAAACATTTGCACCAATGTAGACATCGGTTATTAGAGTCATGCAACACTGGCAGGAGGCCCAGGCACACTGTCACACTACGGTGTGACCAGTAGGCTCTGTAAAGGCCTACGCTGATAATAGTCAGTGCTTTTAATGAAGTAGAGGGTTTTTTGCACCAGTGTTTGATTTATTCTCTGCCCTATCTTTGCTCTTAATTTATTTTATTTATAATGTTATTTATAATTACAGCCTGCCTCTATTCCCTCTTCCATGGTGGTTTTCATCTTTGCACAGATTTCCATTAACCCTGGTAGAAGGACTGAGCATGTGTCCAGAGAGAACCCAGTAAATGTAGGTGTGGATCCAAATAAAGGCCCAGATCCACAAGTTTTTGTCACTTTTTTCTTGGGATTTCTTCATTTTTTCTGCATTTTCTTTAATTTGTCTCAGAATAATGCAGAGGTCTTAATAAAAAAATCAAGGCTTATATGCTGTCTACTTGTGATCAGATCACACAGGATGGATGCTGATATCAGGTTTTTGTTGCTGACTTCTGTTCAGATGTCAAGAATAGATTTTCACAGTCATATGTTGAAGGTATCCAGATGTTTTTTCTTCTGTGGTCATGGTTCAAATACAAATAATGAGCTCATGAGTTACCTTTAGACATAATGTTGTCACTGGAGTTTCCTCAAAGACTTTTAAAGTGGGGTTGAGCAGTTTAATTTAGAGGGACTTTATTTACACATTCACACTGCAAGACTATAAACCACAGCATTACATACACTGTTTATATTGTGACATCATTCTGATCAATGTTTATTTATTATACAAAAGGGGACATGACCTCGTTTTTTCAGGTGTTGGGATGTGACCATTCCTGAAGCCGTACTCACAGCTTCATTCACATCTTAGTTGTGTTTTTGCTGAGTGTGTTTGCACAACTAGCTGCTGCTCTATTGTCATGTGCACACACACACCCGCACACACCCACACCCACACACAATAAACTGTGTCGCTGAAGAAAAGCTGCTTGTGTGAGTCTGTCCTCAGGCAATGAAGAGAACTGATGACATATATAATAGTGTAGAAATGATCTCTGGGTTAACAGTGACGTAAATGACATAACATTACCATTATTAAATATTCATACAGGTTGTTTAAGCTGTGCACAGTCTGACACCGGAACACAATGTTCACATTTATTGCTGAAAGTATACATTTTCTCTTTGCTCTTTGAAAATCTGAGACCTACGTTCATGATTTTGTGACGTCACAAATAGTTTGGAAGCCAGTGAAAGTGAAACGTGAATCCTCCAGAGGTGAGAAAGGACTTTACAGAGAAGCAGGAGATGTCTTGTGTCCAGCAGTTATAGTAGTTATATCAATATTCACACTGTGTATTCTGGAAGTTTCCATAAGGGAGAAGGGGCTTGTTTCTTTGTTAGGGTTTTAATATGTTAATTCATTTTTTGCATGCCTTAATACATGTGCAGAAGGGATCTTCAAATATCTCTCAAATAAGATATATTTATAAGACACTAGAGAGATATTCCAACTGTAGTGTCTTTTTGAAACATTTTAAAATAAATCCACAATGATAAGTTCATCATTGACTTTTTTTCTGTCATGAGTTAAAAACATGTTTGTTAGTTGTCATCTAGTTGTTCATGATATCTTTGAATTGCTCTGTTGACCAATCTGAGTGTTCCTAACTTGTCAGCCAATCAGAGACTGTGTATTTGATTGTGAGGTAGCTCTGATCTCAGATCAGTAAGCTCTCATGATAACTCTTGGCATACACCCTCACTGCACTGCTGTCATGTCCCATGACACGGAACAGTTTGAGGCAGTCTTGATCTGAGACTCAACGTTGTTCATTAAACACAGGTTATGAACTGACTCTAAATGTGCAAAATGCTGACCCCAGATCAGAAAGAGCTCAGATAGCATCTGATGTATGTAGGAAAAGTCATCCATAGGAGCAATAATAAGCATACCATGGTTTTAAAACAACCATTATGATTAATTTATATGTAATCCTGACACAAATGATGAATAATTGAACATTTTGTTATTCAATTATTATAAAAAACAGTTTTGCGGAAATCGGTGTAGTTGTTTTTGCATAATTAGGGAAAATGTTGAAAAATGGCATCTCTTGTAATATTAAGGAGTGGGGGGAAAAAAATTCCTGGATCTGCACCAAACTTTGGGTTCTTCTCTGGCCCATGTCCCATAATACCAAGATTAGTGGAAATCTGTGTTGCAGTTTTTGCATAATCCTGATGAAAACAAACCAACCAATGGACACAAGTGAAAACAGAACCTTCGTGGTGAAGATAATAAAATATAAGAAACTCATTAAATGAATACACATAAATGATTAAAGACAGAACTAGAAGGTACTTGGGCAGTGTATACCTCCACCAAGGCTGCAAGAAAGGTTCTGGAACCACACCGTGTTCTAGATCCACCTCAGAATCTAAGCACCTCTTTCTAAATAACGAACAGACAGACAAACGGAGACGACACCGTAACCTCCTGGGTGGAGGTAACAATCATATAATCTCACTGCCTACACTGATGAATGGGTCATGTCAACATCCTGCTGCTGCCTCTCCTTCTTTTTGAACTTTTCCTGCATATGTTTGTACTGTACTGTGAATGTTCTCAAATTGTTGTAAATGACTATAAGATACAAGTTATCCCACTCAAATGACATAATACAAAATACATGAATATCGCACTCCATTTAGTATGATGTCATTTTATCAACTGACCATCTCTCAGCAGCCTCATGGTGCCTGTGATAGGCTGTCTGTATGTTGCCTTCATGCTTATATACAGGTGGCAGGGATGACAGATGTTTTATAATCCTGACTTTTGCATGTATTGTTTTGATTTAAGTTCTAAAAGGACATTTGTGTTGTGCTGTGATCGCAGGCAACCAGACAAACTGAGAGTGGTGTGGATCAGGAGAAACAGACGTCACAGTACAAAGGTAATAATGCAGGAATGACGTATGTCTTCACAGAGCTCCTTCAGTAGAAATGGATGTAATGCTGTGAAACATTTTGGTGCTTCCAATAAAATGAGCTTCTCTCGTCAAAGGCTAAACCAGAGACCACAGAAAGCTTTTGAGGTTAAATCCTTTGTTTCTGTTGTCATTTCTGTCAGCTCCACAGCTGGCAGCCAGGGATTAAGAACCCCTACAGAGGTCTGGTGGTTTGGCAGGTTCCAGAGAACTTAGACATCACAGTCACTCTCTTCAAGGTATGTATGCATGTAGCTGCTGATAAAGATACAGATTTAAATTTGTATTTTAGTTATTACTCTGAATGGGCAATGGCACGGCTAAGGCATCGAGCAATTCTCTGTCAACAGGAACCTACTGCTGAGGAGTTTGAAGACAAGGACTGGACTTTTGTCATTGAAAATGTGAGTCCATTTTTATTCATTTTGAATGATTTATTCATCATTTATTTTTTGATAATAGTCGTCAGTCTGTCCAAAGCAGTGGAGAATATGTCCGATACTGATGGATTGGTTGTTAAATTGTTTGGGGGATGTCTTCTCCAGATGACTGATGTTTCCTTTGTTGTGATTTAATTCAATGTTCTTTTCATTGGAAAACTCAGATGGACAATAAAAGGGTTCATTTGTTTTTGTAAGTCATACTTTTTAAGTGTGTAATGTGTGTAATGTGTGTAATGTACAATTCTCCTTGATGAAGAGGGAGCTAAGCTGGAAGGCAAAGCTCTTGATTTACCAGTTGATCCATGTTCCATCCTTCACCTCTGGTCATGAAATCTGGGGAGTGACCAAAAACAAGATTGTGGGTTTATGGATACGATCAGCTGAAATCAGCTTCCTGTGTAGGGTGGCTGGGCTCAGCCTTAGAGATTGGTTGAGGAGCTTGAACTTCTGGAGGGGGTTTGGGGTAGAGCTGTTGCTGGCTCCCGTTGAAATGAGACAGTTGATGTAGTTCAGGCATTTGATTAGGATGCCTCCTTGACATCTCCCTTGGGAGGTTTTCCGGGCAATTGGGAGGAGATACAGAGCTCGCTGAAAGTATTACGTGTCATCTGGTCTGGGAACATCTCAGGACGGATGGATGGACTCCATGGAATGTCAATCACTGGTGTCTCAATAAGATGAATACTTCCCCTTTAGGCAGTCAAGGAATTCCATCCATCCATCCCTCCATCATTACCCATTATACATTATCCTGTGCAGGGTCTTAGGGAGCCTGGAGCATATCCCAACTGACATAGTGTGAGAGGCAGGATACGACCTGGACAAATCACCAGTTCATCACAGCGCCACACACAGAAAGACAAACAACAGCCACTTTCAGACAGGTGTTACACAACAGTGGCGAAACAAATTCCCTTCTCTGTGACCCCTTTGGTTTGTTCAAACTGGACCAACCCAAGGCGTCACAATGCCACCACGGTGTGTGCGTTCACAGTGTATGCCGGCGTTCTGCGATATTAAGTGACGTATGATGCAACAGCGAACATAAAAGCTGATATATTTCACTATCTCCACATTAAGTGGTCATTTTCTGTGCTTGTTCTTCAAATAACATACTGCCTGTTGCCACAGCATAGTTAAACCCCCTGGCGTAGGTCGCACACCTGAACATGTTACTACAACATCACATCTGTTCCGCAACACCTCTTCATTCATACAGACGCCCGTTTTGGCGCTGTTATACCTCCTGAGGGTCACAGAGGTGGAACAAACTGACACCACATTACACCTTCATTGTGTTCAGACGGACATCAGGGCGGAATAAAGGTGCAACAGACCTGGAATGAAAACACTGTCAGAATGGGACTAACCATCACAACTACGGGCAATTTAAAGTCCTAGGTCCTCAGATGCAGGAGTTCAGTACCCGCTATGCCACTGTGCCGCCCAAAGAAATATTAATTAATATATTGATTGATATCAATCAATATATTAATTTGTATTTCTTTATTCATTTTAAGACTGGCTTTTATCTGTTTTTACAAATGAACTCTTCATATTCTCTGGAAGGAGAAAATGGTGTTCTGTCTTGACCTTCTTCTGCTTTTTATTTATTAGGAGACAAAAGGCCGTAGGAAGGTGTTGGCGTCAGCTGATATCAACATGAGGAAGTTTACCAGTCACACACCAGCCCAGTTTGATGTAACACTGACGCTCAAACCGCTGTCCGTCAAAGTGGTGGAAGCGACGCTGAAACTGAACTTGTCCTGTGTCTTTCTCAAAGAGGGCAAGGCTACGTAAGTTATCAATGCAGTCGTATATCAATATAATTTACAAAATCAGCATGTCCTCAAATGTATATGGTTGTATCTGGGGTTGGGTCCTGAACTTAGTACTTATAAGGGTACCAATCAAATTCCATCAGCATTTCCAAGTATTCTTGTTAAATCAATCAGGCCAATTTCTGTTACCTTAGAATGCATCTGGGTAGAGAGAGAGAGAGAGAGAGAGAGAAGAGACAGACAAGAGACAGAGAGAGACAGACAAGACAAGAGAGAGACAGAGACAGAGAGAGACAGACAGGAGACAGAGAGAGACAGACAAGAGACAGAGAGAGACAAGAGACAGAGAGAGAGAGAGACAAGAGACAGAGAGAGAGACAAGAGACAGAGAGAGACAAGAGACAGAGAGAGACAGAGACAAGAGACAGAGAGAGACAGAGAGAGAGAGACAAGAGACAGAGAGAGAGACAGAGAAAGAGAGACAGAGACAGAGAGAGAGACAGAGAAAGAGAGACAGAGACAGAGAGAGACTCCACCTCTTGGCTACACTTTTGTCAAACCATGGACAACACTTACTGTAATATATGTTATGAATGCAAAGCTAGTGAATATAATACGTCAAACCTGGTCAAATACAAAACACATCCAGACGCTGAACCTGAAAGCCAAGACCCCTCCAGCAGCAGGAGCTTTGAACCCTCCGTGAAGGATGAAACTTTATGTGAGGCATCGACTACTTGATGGACATCATCATGTCATTAATTAGCCTGCTGGATAAGTGGTTTTTGGAGATGACTGGGCTTTTTTTCTTTTTCTTGGAAGCTGTTAGTTTAGCATTTTTACTAGCGTAAACACTTCATCTGAAATTCCTGACCACCATGATATTTTGTATGCTTAATGAAAACTAAGTATGAAAACAGTAAAATCTGAAAAGCATACTATATACGGGGAAATAATGGCTGTGTAGTGACAACAACAACAACAACAGAACAGAAGGCAGACTAGGTGCTGTAATCGTATGCTGCTGCCCTCTGCTGATTGTTATTAATCATTAAGTTTATTGTTTTTATTCATAGTTTTGTGCTGATTTTCCAACCTTTTCCTCATTTTACTCGTTATCCCTGTTGAGTAAAGTGTACAGAGTAATACAGCTTCTCCAGCCGTTTCCAGCCTCCCCCTTGATGCATCGCCGGGATTACAACATATTTGGTGACATTTTTTGCAACCAAAATTGTATTTTTTGTTATTACAGTGAAAGTAAAGTACCAAAAAAAGGAATTCCAGGTACTGGTTCTAGTTCAAAAGTGAACAGGACCCAACCCCGGTTGTATCCCCGAATTTAACGCAGTCGTTGAAACAAAGGTTGGAGCATCATGGGGTTTTTAAAGACAATCATATTTGTGTTTATTTTTGAACATCTAATGTTATCAGAGGATTCTGCTACTACTCTCCACAGAGATGAGGACATGCAGAGTTTGGCCAGTCTAATGAGCATGAAACAGAGTGACATTGGAAATCTGGAAGACTTTAATGACAGTGATGATGAAGCCGGTGAAGACAGGCGGGCCAGCTTTGGACAAGCTACTCATGTTACTGGTAAGGCTGGGGACAATATTGAGGGTCACTGGGGTGTAAAAACCAAATGAATCTACATTTGCAGTCTGAGAAGGAATCCTGATCGGAGGTTTTAATTGAAAGCAAAGGCTGGCAGATACATGTGTGTTTTTTTTTTTTAGGTATCACACTTGAAGTAAGCATTGTAGGCAACTGGCCCACCATGGGTCCTAATAGGTCCTAATACTGCTATGCTGCTACAATAAGCTGCTAACATATGCTGTTATGTTGAGCTGCAACAAACGGTGTGAAGATTGTGAAATGTTTCCTTAACAAATTATTAATTGTTTGAGCATTTTTGAAAATCTGGCACATTTTATACATTAAGGTATTCCTGACTTGGAGATGGAATTTATTCCATCACAAAAATCTCAGCAAACTACAGAAACCTGACACCTGCTGAGTGTAATTTTCTTCTGTCATTAGGTTACTCATTAACGATAATTAGCTTTAGTTGATATAATCCTAATCCTTTCATTTGACTTTCACCCTCATTTTTAAAGATGACAGTGAAATAAGAAGCTGCTGGCCGGATGTTTTGTATTCTGTTAATAATAAGAAAGACAAGTTGAATAGTTTGGAATCTGTATTTTGTATGCATTACTGCACTGAAATGATTTTTCACATGTACACATCCTAATTTTGACTCACATATACCAGCAAAATAGATAAAAGATAAAGATTGTGTAATTTGTCTAAAATGTCATCTAAGTCATTTCATATCCGTTTACATATCACAATATAGCAAACATATTGCATCCTCATAAACATCCTTCCTTTACTTCTAACCTTTGTGCTGATTGCCAATCAACTATGAATGTATAGAATAAAAAAGTGGCCTTGAGCCACTGGATAAATGGACAAATTGCTCCAAGTGGCTGTTCTGTGAACGGTTGTTGCTCCTGATGAGTAAGTGATGTCTTGCATGGTAGCCTCTGTCATTGTGTGAGTGAATGAAAAGTACTATAGATACACGCCTCTGCCCCCGTTGTCAACCTGAAATCTGTATTTTCCCCCTCTGTTTTTCTCAGACTGCTGCTTCCTCTTTTGTTTCCGATTTAAAACTCAGTTCTCTTTTCACCTAATTGTTGGTTGTGTTCTGCCTTTTTCTTTTTCTGTAGCAGTTTCTGCCACAAGAGTATATGATCTGGCTTGGAGGCCTGCAATTAAATTAGGTCCCACAGGTAACTGTTTTCCCCACTTTAACCCTCCACCTTCATCTTTGGTCCATACCCTTCAGTACTTTTATTTGACATATGTCCTGGCATGTTACCCTTGTCCATCCATCCATTCATCCATCAATACGTCTTCTCAAAACCACTGGACACAATTCAATGACATTTGTAGGAGCCCCAATAGTGTGCATCTCATGATTGGGTTCTTTAACCTACATATAATTTAAAAACCCCCATTTTTAAGCAGATTTGAACTTAGGTTACTTTTCATTAACCTATGTTACAGGTTATGATAGAGGCTATCCCAGAGTAGTTTAGCATAAATTTAAAGACATGAAAATGGCAAAACCTTTAATTGTTGTGATTTTCTCGTTACTTATTCTCACTGTTACTGTGTAACTTCATTATTTTGAAATCAGACCCTTTTCAAAAATCCACTCTTTTCTGATTCCTCCTCCCCCTTTCTCACCCACTCCTCTCTTCTACTCAATATACTGCAAAGCCTCATTTTCATTGTCATCTCTACATATGTATTCTGTATTTGAGAGCTCCTATCTCCTCCTCTACTTATTCTTCTTTTGTTTCAATCCTTGATTTACTCTCTTTATCTCTATCTTTTCTCTTCAGCCAATCCATCCATTCATTTCATCTCTTTTCTTTCAACCAGTAACCTCAGAGATGGATTGGAAAACATCCTCTGGCATTTCGTCCACCATCTCGGTCCCATCTTGTCCTCCTCTGCCTGAACCCCCAGACCCCTCTGCTCCATTCTCTTTAAGTCCACAACCACCAAACACTACAAAGCAGGCTCGGCCCTCGCCCTATGCCTACTCATTGCCTGCCTTTACACGTGCTCACCCTCCTGCACTTCCCAAAATCTTTCAGCCCAGTGTTGGATCAGGTATCGATCAACAGATATTCCTCATCCTGCATGGCCTCTTAGAGCTGGAGTAAGGCTGTGGTAAGCCTATCATAGCATAAAGACTGAAAGCATGGAGAAACAACTGGAAAAAAAAATCGAAATATCAGCCCCTCTAAAGCTCATCTGTAAACAAACAGACTTCCTGAAGTCATCACAGTGGGGCTGTGACATTTAGTACCACCATATCTGCACAAACCACAGTCTGTGCTCACTGACTGATGGCTCACTTCCTGGTTGTCAAGGAAGAGTTCCAGAACAGAATTTCACGACTGTTTTTCATTTTCAACAGTGCCAGTCCAGCTGCTTCCCTTTGCTTTCTATCTTTATGCTAAGCTAGGCTATCCACTTCCTGATTTCATCTCTCTACTTAACACATATCCATGAGAATGGGATCCATCGCACCTCACTGTTGGAGAGAAAGTGGATATTCCCAAAATGGCTTTAAGGCTAACAAAGTGGCAGAACCACTTTTACCCAAATTTTATGGAGAAAACAGGCATCTCAACCAATCGTAGTGTACAAACACTACACTACGTTAGTCTGTTAGTCTGTTATCGCAGGTTTCTAAAATCTTAATTCTGACTTTGTATTTCAAGTTTCACCCACTATTTTTTTGTCTGTTGGTTTGTTTTCCCATTCTCCCTTTTCTTCTACTTCCTGTTGGTCTTTTCCTCTCTCTTTAGTGCCCGTTTCAGCTCCTCGAAGGCCCCATAGCTTCCACAGTGACTCCTCTCCAGCTGAGGGCTTGGAAGCCCAGGCTTTCTCTACCTTCACCACTTCTAAAGCCCTTTCCACCTCTTCTCTCTCCTCCTCACCCTCTTATCCAATTCTCCATCCTCCCGCTTCCTCTGACACGTTACAAGCAGGTATTACATCATTCCCTTCAAGATCGAGATTGGTTTCTAATTGACTTTGAAACAGCCGAGGACATTATATATACAGTATGTTATGTTAAATTTTATTTTAAAATGAATAGATAAATTATTAGAATATTGCATTTTAATACCCAAATGATTGATTAGAATATAATATATTTTATTATATTATATAATATATTTAAATTATGTTTAGAAAATAGTTTCATTTGTTCAAAATCACTGATAATTTCCTTTTTTTCAAAAAATACATTTTCTTCTTCATTGCTTGACATGATCATCAACTTTTCTCACTTGTTTACATCTTGTTAAAATTGAGGCTCTTGAAAATTGCAATTTTCTAATTTGGGTGCAACATTAGTCTTGGTTTGCCTTCCAACCTTTTTCATAGCTACCATCTTTTATTTTTTTTCCATTTTCCACTCAGCCTGTCCCAGTTCCTGGAGAGCACAATGTGTTGCATCCCTCTCCTCTGCCTCTTCCTCTTCCTCCTCCTCAGCTCCTCTCAGCTCCTTCCCTCCTATACGTCCACCGCCTCCTGCTCCCAGACAGCCCAAAGATCGCTGCACCCCTCTGGGGGAGCTAGGCTCCTCCCTGACCAGGCCCACCAGTTTGCCATCTGCCCCTGAGACAGGTACAGGGACAGGAGATCTTTTATCCTGCTGGTGGCTAGTTCTCACCTTTACGTTCACACAGTACATCTGTTGCCTTTACTTGTGTTTCTCCCTCTATTCTTCCATTATTTTTTCTCATTTCCCCAGCTTCCTGGCAAACTGAATGGAGGCCTCCCAAATCTCAGGCCCCTCTAGCACAACCTGCCCTCTCTCCTAAGTCTCTGCATCCCTCTGCCAGTGATCCTGGACAGCCTGCAGTGCTGCAGAAAAGGCAGAGAATAGAGATGCCATGTAATGCTGCTCCACCTGTAAACTAACAGCCTGGCTTCCTCCCTGTTCTTTAGCATCAAACTCTCTGCTGCACTCTAGTGTCCTTTCATTCTGATCTTTTCTAAACCCAGCGCATCTTCTCCTGCCTAACATTTCATTTACTAATATGTCACGTTGATTCATCATTTAGATGATCTAATTTTATGTAGTCTGATCACCTATCAAGACATGAGATTATTATGATTATAATTTAATTTATATTTGATCACATTCTCTATGTTAATCCCTTTACTAGATTGATATAAACCACTTCTACAGACTAATTTAAATCTTCCTCACAACTAAAGGGTGAATAATAATAATAATAGTAATATTATATACTTTCCTTCAAAATATTATATTCAGAGCTAAACTAAGACGGAATTGATCCTTATTTTATCCTCTTTTTTGATTTTGGGTTGCGGTGGAATCATCTTTTTTGGTTAGAAGTATCTAAGTGGCAGCTATGATAAGAACTGATGATGTATTTTAAATGATAAGGAAAGGTGCTTCAATGCTTCCTTTCATATCTCCTTTAGCATAGGATATACTGGACCATCCTTTACTGAACCAATCCTTGCTGAGGCAACATTTAAATCGGTGCATCATTCAGCGGTTCACATGCACTAATGATTAACTTGCCAAAATACAAGAACGCTTGATTGCCTATCTACCCAAGGCTGCAAAAAAATATCCTGGATTCGCACCTCAGCATGTATCCACTGATAAATTGTGAATGGCATTCGGCTGAGGGAAATATGAACATAAACTGCAGTGATCCCCCAGGAGCAGGAACGATAAGTGTGTCTCTGCTGTCTGTGCCATATTCATGAAACACAGAAGCTTAAATTCATCTTTAAAACATGCACAGTCCACACAGTCCAGTCCAGTCATCCCCCTGATAAATGATGAGGAAAAAGGTAGAGGTGCAGCAAACTGTCCATGTGGGTGCAGGTCTCTGAAGTCCTGCTGGCTCAAAATAGCAATGTGCCTAAACACGCCTTGCTTTAGAACCAAGACACTCATGGGCACACAGATGGGTGCAAGTACATTTACCACTTAGACAACATGGGTGTGATAATAATAACTGTGGACACTATCAGCGGCACTGTGCTGTATGGGGCTAAATACAGCCTTAGATCTGATCCCGTGAGATCGCTCTTATGACTGTGAAAGTGAATCATTAAAAACATGACACAGACATGCTACAGTACCGGTTTCATGGTATACCACAGTATAACATTTGAACATGTGTTTATTACCCGTGTTACTAAAATGATGGTAATTTCAGATGCTCCTCTCTATTACTCCTTGACTGCCTGTCAGACTCAACAATGGGAGCTATTGACACACATGCAGCCGAGATAAGCAAGATAAATATCACTAATCTCCATCCCCTCAAAAAGGAAAAGTAAAATCAGGAGGCTGGGACTGTTTTGGATATCTGGGAAACCAACAAGGATTTGTCCTCGAGGATGGATGACCTATTTGTAAGAAATGTTCAAAAAGGAGAATTTTTATTCACGCTTCCGCTTAAGGAATGTTTCATGATTCCACTGTAGTAAAGTGTTTGTTACAGCTGGGTATTGCTTGGACCCAACGAGCAGACTCAGAGACTGAAGTCTGGTATTTGGCTGGTCCAGCTTAGGCATGGCTTTTCTGAGAGATGGTCACGATGAAGCTTAGCGGTTGAGGACAGGATCCTGAACTCAGGGAGACGCAGGTTAATGCAAGGACAAAACACTAGAAAAGCAATACTGTTGCAACCCTATTACTGTACCAACACATTTAAATAATGACCTCATGTTTGACTTACAGGACAAATCTGTCTTTGACACTTTCTGTGTCCGAGCTGTCATCTGTCTTATCTTCTCTGCTTCCTCCTCTCTAATCTGCATCCATCCCACTCCTTTTTCCTTCATGGTTTCTATGTCTAGCTTTTCATGTGTTGCCTCTGTTGGTCTTTTTTCATGTACTGCTCTACCTGTTCTCCCTGTCACCTCTTTGTTACCCACTGAGCTAGCTTACTAACATTACAAGCAGTAACGCTAAAAATTCCTGTTCAAATGATTTTGGAAAGCGTACTATAGTCTTGAGTAATTGATATTGTACTTTCCATTAACTCTGCTGTTCCCTCTTAATCTCCTCCTTCCTCTTATCCCGCTGTCCCATTTATGTTTCCTCTCTGTCAGCTTCATTCTCTCTGTCGTCCGGTCAGTCTTTCGAGCAGAAACCCCAGGGAGGCTCTGGATGTGTTTCTTCCTGGAGACCCCAGGTCACCCCCTCAGTAGACACCCACTCATCTTCTCCTTTATGTCCTGCCTCTGCTCATGTGCTTTGTGGCCATCCTCCTCCTTCTTCTCAGCATCATACACACCAAACTGCCTTAATCCCCCCAAGTGAACATGATGCAGGTATAGAATCAACAATGACTCATGTTGTTTCTGCTTTTTTAGAATTAGCACCAACATTGAGTGACTAAACCCCACCAATATACAAGCAACATGTCCCCCTGTTCTTGTTTTTTCTTTTAAGCAGCTTTTTATATCTCTGTCTCTGTTTTTTATGTTTTTTTAAATTTTAGAATTCAGAAGACACTTGTGCACTCTGAATGAAGAGGATAATCAATACACAACACCTACAGGTGAGTGTGAATACAAAAAGAGGTGCAGTGGAGTGTATTATATCTATATTGAATTGCTACATGGCTAACTGTATTTCTGTATATTGTTCAGTCCAAGATCCCAGAGTTCCAGGCAGATGGAGGCCAGAGTCATCCAGGGCTACAGAACAGAAAAGAGATGCACATGGAATCATGGCTGTCAAGGGAACAGCAGGGTGAGTAAACGAAAGGCTGCCTTTTATCATGTTTGGTGTTTTGTTGTTTTAATATTTTGAGTAGCATGGATTTAAGGAATAATACAGTCTCAGATGCTCCAACACATGTTGACAGGTGCATGCCCAGGACATGGGTCTGGGGGGGGGGGGCACTGGGTACCCCTGAAATCTGATTGCCTACACCAAATGTCACCTCATGATTGCTATATATGATTGGCTCTCTGCCCAGTGAGAGGCGGGACTTTTTGAAGCAACTGTTTGATAAGTATTGTTGAATGTGAATAGTTTACTTTTTATGTTGCCTAATTTTGGAGGTACAATTTGTTTTTTAGGATGGAAAGAATAAAGTATAGAAACTTAAGATTATATGTTCGGATCCACACTGTTGTGTTGTAATTGTTAGGACTGTTCATTGTTTAAATGAACTTATTCAGTCACTTTGGATAAAAGCATTAGCTGTAAAACATATCAGCTGAAACACTGTCATGTTGGCAACTGAAGTCAATTAGAAATTGCAAATTCATAATACTCAAATGAACTTCATGCCATACAACTTTGTTCAGTTTCAATTCAATTGTTTTGGTTTGCTAGTTTGTATAAATTGATAAGCTACATCTACCTTCGTTCACAAGCTCACATGCTGGTTACATGTTGCCTAGTCTGTGCTCAATGGTGGATCCAAAGTAAATGAGTGGTTGGTGATGAGCAAAATACTATTTTCAAAAGTAAGTGGAACAGAAATAGTGGACTCTAAAGGACTGTAGTGCATGTTGCATGAGTCTCCCTGTCCTCCCTGCATCCATTTTCAACATGACCTTATGAGAAACGTTCTCATATTAGTACTAAAGTGTAGACTGAAACATGCTTCTGAAAAACGTTTGAAGCTATGCAGTAACAAAGTCTTGATTCCAACATGATTGTTAATGCATAGTTGGACAGTTTTTGATCTGAACCTTGCGTCCAGTATATGTTCAGATGCCACTTTTTCCCCTTGATTTTATTGAGTAAACGATGCACACATTAGCAACGTTATTGAGGTAGCTAATGTAGTGTACTGTAGCATGTTTTGGTGTGGATTTACCATTAAGGGGTATGCTTGGATTAGTATCTCTATTTTTAAATGCAGTCCAGAAACAAACAAACTCTCCATTTGTTTGGCCTTAGAGCGTTTGTAGTGTTTGAAAGAGTCCATGTTAAAATTGAGAATTCTTAATTAGAGAAATCTGTTTGTAAAAATGTCCAGAAAAATTAAAATACACTTTCATTGAATTATATTTGTAGTGCGGGCTGTATTTCTATGTCTTTTAAGGAAAATCTCTTTAAGTATCAAAAATCCTTAAAAAGTCCTTTATTTTCTGGTCCCACAGTAGACAAATTTGTACTGCTGATTTTCTTGTTGGAACTTTTCTGCACAGTAAAAAATTGCTATTATGCTGCTTTGTATTAACTGCTTGTATTATCACAAGGAAATGTAAACAAAAGCAACTTGTAGCAAGTGAAAGCCATGTTAATGTAGCAAGTGCCTGATCTGGCAGTGTTGTTTCAATATGTACTGAGCAACAGTAGAAACACATATTATTTTTTTATGTCATGCCATCCTGTTCATATTAAATATCAAAGGCAAATTATAGTTCACACATCTTTATTCACCCTTAAGCCATAAAGAAAAATCTTTTTTGTACAAATTAGTGGTTTTGCCTTAGTGTTTATAAAAGCTATACTTTATTGTCCCCGTGGGGAAATTCTTTCTCTGCATTTG
Organism: Chaunax sp. Z400; assembly: GCA_037577475.1. Lineage (NCBI taxonomy): Eukaryota > Metazoa > Chordata > Actinopteri > Lophiiformes > Chaunacidae > Chaunax > Chaunax sp. Z400. The sequence goes on from CM075183.1 coordinate 5,543,268, forward strand.
ACCCATCCCTGAGGAGCAGTGGGCTGCCTTTACGGTGCCCGGAGAGCAAATTGGGGTTCAGTATCTTACTCAAGGATACTTCGACTTGTAGACTTGCAGGGGCTGGGGATCGAACCACCGACCTTTTGTTCCGTGAACGACCGCTCTACCTCCTGATCACAGCTGCTTTTTTTACAAGTCAAGAAGTGTGGATGGTGAGACAGAGAACAACAATAGTCACTACCGTGCGTGTGTACCTCCAGCATTTATCACTACTTTACACCTCCTGAATGGATAAGATGTTATTCTGGACTTGTAGGATGACGTCATTCTTCCTGCAGAGCTGTGACAAGTTGTTCATGTGTTGCTGGGGCAGGATCTCTCTCTCTCACCCGGTGATCCTGAACATCCCACAGATGCTCTATTGGGTTGAGATCTGGTGAATATGCTGGTCAAGGAAGGACAGCGACATTGTTCTGGTCCAGGTAGGCTCCTCCTGACAGACATGAGCCACATGTGGTCTGACATTGTCCTGCATGAAGGTGATGCCTGATTGTTGTATCCTGGGAATGACGTGTGGACCTAGGACCGTATCTCGGTAACAGATAGCTGTCAGTGTACCGTGGAGACATGGTCTGACCGTCATCCATTAGCAGTGGCACCCCCACATCATGACATCACCACCAAAACGGTCTACTTCCTGGATGAATGCTGCAGGATAGCTTTCCCATGGAGACGATACACACGCCTACGACCATCAGCTCTGTGCAAGTTAAATCTGGACTTGTCGCTAAATGTGATCTGCCTCCACTGTGCAATGAGCCATAACATCTGTGTTTGCAGATTTCAGGCCATCAGCATCATCAGCATCCCAACTGCCTGGTCACATAAGTTTTGTGGAAGTTGTGACATCATCAGTTGTTTCAGTAGGACATTAATTAGACCTGGTAAATTATCACCTTGGCCAGGTCTTTTCAATCATTCAGAAAAAAATCTCACCAACATCATCGTTTGCTCTGAAATGCACCGATGACTGTTATTTCTATGTTATGACTGAATGATGGTTATTAATTAATGTGGGTACTTAAAAAGTCTATTCAGTGAATCACATGATTGTTTGTTTCTGTAGATTAGGGCTCGTGAAAGGAAAATATTGTTTTTTTTTAAATTATGTGTTTCTACTGTTGCTCAGTATAGTACTTCAATGATTGCTGCTTCTTGGCAAGAACCTGGTTTTGTTTGGTTGGCGGCTGTGTGGTTTGAATCCTCTGTTGTATGTTGTGGCCCGAAATAATTATGTGGTTCCATATCACATTGCTCTTTTGCTTGTGTGCTCTTCAGTGGAATTCTGTAAACATGGACTGGACTGCATTCCTGCAGTTGAGCCTTAATGTCATAACTCTGATCTTCATTTGTTTGTCCCTTAGACCTGAGAGCATGGCCTCACTGCAGCCCCTTAGCCCCAGAATGTACATAACCCCAGGGCTAAAATATTTTGAGATGCCAAACTCACAGATGGATCAGACAGAATCAAGGCCAACAACGACATTCCCTAATGTCCAGTCAACATTTCCTCCCTTTACTTCTTCACATACGCAAAACCCTGATTTTAAAGATCACACACCTGCCTCATTCAAGGAACCTCTGCCTAAACCAAGAAGTCACTTGTCCAAGATGTCCATGCAGTTAGGGAATCCAATTGCTCAACCACAAACTGTTCAACATAGATCCCTTTCTCCCACCAAACCCCAACCTACTTCCAGATCCCTCCAGGAACCTTTGTTGCACTTCCCTCAAATTGCTACAACCTCAGACACAAAACCGATAGGAAGGATAGCAGTGCCCCATAAAAAAGAAGCGATAAAAAGGGATTCGGGGTAAGTGTGGTATTGTGCTCTCTCAGTTAAATTCACATTCACTAGGATTGAAAAAGCATCTAAATTCTTATTAGTGTTATAGACTTCAATGCAAAAGTGAGTCATCAAAAGTGATTAAAGATTAATAGATTTGGCTTATGTTTTTTCAACAGCTTTGTAAAGCACTTTAGTCTTTTTGTTCTTACATAAGCTTTTGGTATACTCTACTCCTTCAGAAATGAGAAAATGGCTGCCTCGGTGTCATCTTGTGTCAGAGATGCCAATTCTGCTTGTTCTCCAATGGTGATAAACAAAACACCTGAAGTTCAGTCTGGAGAATTGTCCATTGAGGAAAACTCACAAAGGGAGACGCCACAAGTTGACAGTCAAGAAATCTGCCCTACTATTCCAATACCCACTATGGATAAGAAAATTGTATGCAACACGACTGCCTTGGACCAAGTCACTTCAAGATTGGACACACAATTTGGATTTCTCTCAGCAGAGCAGGCCACAAGTGACAATTCGTTAAAATGGAGAGAAGAATCTAAATCTGATTTGGCATTGTCTTCCACCGGCTTGGACCAAGAACGTTTTATGGAGAAAGAAAGTATGGAAAATATGGCTTGGTCTATGGATAAAAGTCCTTTGTGTGAAAGACATAAGAGAGTTACACAGGAATTTGTGTTACCAAGCTCTGCAGTCGGTATAAATGAAAGGTGTGTGTATGTATCTAAGGTGGAACTTGGTCCATTGTGTCCAAGAGGGAGTTCTATTTCTCATCTACCATCCACTTTACAGCCTGAAGCTGAGACTGAAGTAACAGAAAAAGTGCCACATATGATTAAGTTACTGCCAAGTTGTTCACAGTATTCCAAGATTCCTGGCATGCCGTGTTTACAGCAGTCACAAGTTATAACTTTGCCTGATGATTGGGGGTTACTGTTTCAGAAGTTACCCAGCAACAGATTTCCATCACTCCTGTATTCAGATTATGTCAGGTCCCTTTATAAGGGTAGTGCAGGAATTGCAAAAATGGTGAACTTAACACCATCTTGTTCCAGGTCTGCCAGTATTCCTGGATTCCCATCTGCTTTAAAACGGGAGCCAAATATGACTCATCTCTTACCTACGTGTCCCAGAATTAGCAGGATTCCAGGTTTAGCTTCTACTGGATCAGTGACTGAATATGGAAAGAGTATTTGGGACAGATGTTCTCTGTGGAAAAAAACGATAAACATAAAAGAAGAATTTCCTTCACACATGTTTTGTCGTCAGGAACAGGCTGTAGGTGATACTAATATCATTAAAGACATGGTGGCCATGTTACCAACTTGTTCTACAAAGGCCAGTGTTCCAGGGTTTCCATCAGCACCACCGAAGAATGCTTCAAATCCTCCAAATATGGTCAATCTTCTCCCTACATGCCCCAAGCAGACAATGGTTGTGGGTGTGCCATTTAGACAAAGAGTTAAAGCATGTAATGACAGCTGGCATATTTTGAAAGAGTTCATTTTAGATAGACCATTGAGAAGTACTCCTATTCTGGTTCAGGAAAAGTTACATGAGGTTGAAGAGAATATAAAACATATGGTAAACATGTTGCCATCTTGTCCCTGGAAGTCAGCAATTCTAGGTTTTCCTTCTGTGTCACATAAAGAACCCAATGTGTCATGTGTTACATTAGCATCAACCCTAAATCCTAGCATGTCTCATTTTCTGCCTACTTGCCCAAAGAAAACCAGAGTCATTGGCTTGCCCTCTAAAGAGCACGTTACTTCTCATTGTGAAAATGTGGACTTCAACCATATTTTGATGGAGAAGCCCTTGAGTATAGGCAACATCTTGATTGAGGATATTTCCCTAGATGCTACTCAAGATCTTAACAAAAGAGAAATGTTCAGTACAGTGGCAATGTTGCCCTCATGTCCTGTGAGAACATGTCTTGTGGGAATGCCCATAGCACCCCAGAGGCTGTTACCAAATATTGTCAGTCTTGTACCTATGTGCCCTAAACAGGCACAAACTCCTGGTCTGCCATCTCTGGATCTAAATAATTCAATGACCAGAGATTGGCATACTTTGACGTGGTTAATAAACAAGCGACCAGAGAAGACAACACAAGCTTGCGTTGTTGAGTGGGTTTCCACAGAAATAGAAAGCCTTAAAGATATGGTAACTATGTTGACAAGTTGTCCACTAAAAGCCAAAGTTTTTGGCATACCCTCTGCTCCACGAGAAGAACCCAGCATGGTTGATCTAATGCCCTCATGCCCAAGACAAAGTAGAGTCTCTGGTTTGCCGTCAAAGACTGAGCATAAACTTTGTGTGTCCAGTTACAATGAATTGTTTTCCTCCAAAATCTTACCAATGGGGAGTCAATTAATCAAAACAGAAGTACAAATTCTAAATGCACATTCATGCATTGATAAGAACACAGCTGAGAGTATGAGTGAAATATTACCCTCTTGCCCTCAGAATGCTCGTGTACCTGGGTTTCCCTCTGCTCTGACCACATTAGCTAATGGCCCAACTATGGCAAAATTTTTGCCTAGTTGTTCAAAGGAAGCTAGGGTTCCTGGAATGCCACTTAGGCACACCACAAAACAATCAGAGTGGATAATGGTAGAAAAATCCCTGCTACCTCCTAAGGAGAAGTCTCCAGCTACATTACATTTACAGGATGTTAATGCATTCTATCTTGATTGTAATATGATGCAAAATATGGTATCCATATTGCCCTCATGCCCACAGACAGCTTGTTTACCAGGCTTTCCATCAGTACCATGTCAGATGTTGGCAGATATTCGAAGTGTGACCAATCTACTGCCTACCTGTCCAAACCATTCTAGAGTTTTTGGAATACCTTCTAGATTCCACTGTGACTCTGATGAAGCAGAATGGACTGTAGATGAAATGCTAGTATGGGAAAGGCCATTAAGAAAGACAGGAAGAATATCATTAATACATGAACATAAGATGTATTTTAGAGAAAAAGAGTTGGTTAGAATTATGGTATCGATGTTGCCAGCCTGTCCCACACAATCTTATATTCCTGGACTTCCCTCTATGGTAGGAAAGAGAACTGGGGAAGCTTTGTTGGAAGAGGCTCCCAGCATGTTTAAGTCCTTAGCCACTTTCTCAAAATACAGTAAAATCCCAGGTCTACCAGCAAAGAATAGTGCAAAAGAATATGATGGCTTGTATTTGGATAGAGATCCATTCTGGAAAAAAACATTTAATAGAAGGTTTGAGGTTGTTTACCAAGATATTTCAGTTATGAAAATGTCATACAGGGATAAAGAAATAATGCTGAGTATGCTTCCATCATGTCCACGACAAGCCTTGAACCCTGGATTTCCATCTGCTCCGCGAACCCAACATGTAGATGCCATTGAAGAAAAAAATATACACATGGTACAGTTGCTGCCATGTTGTCCAAGACAGTCAAATATCATTGGTTTTCCCTCAAGAGTATCAATTGTTTCTGATTTTGAATTAAGGGACTGGCCAATGGAGATAATAAGGATGCAACACCTCTGTCCATTGTATGAAAAGTATGGCTCTCCTTACAAAAATATAATGAAGACATCCCTTTTTCTTGAAACTTCCTGTACAAACATTGATCTAAAATCTGGCCTCATAGAAGTTCAACCACCGGACTTAGACAGGCTTCCAAATATGATAAATATTGTGCCATCTTGCCCAAAGAAAAGTTCTGCTCTTGGGATACCATCAACACATGTGCACCATTCAAGACAGGGATGGCCAGTTAAAACACTGGTGAAGTCAGGAACAAAGACAATTTCAAAGGAAAGAGAAACACAAACAACAACAATGAAGTCATCCACTTGTCCTCTCAAGGCCATTCTCCAAGACTTACCATCATCAAATTCTGAAATCCAAGTGGATCAGCCATCTTCTAGAGTTAATCTGACTGAGATGTTATGGGAGCCCACTCCAGCCATATTTGATCTAGACACAAAGAAAACCAAATCTGATGCATGTTCACCTTTGGAGATGGATAAAAATGAACTGGGCTTTTGGACACCAGTTGAGGCTGAAGAAGTAGCCGTTCTAGAAAAAGGGTGAGTGTGTTTGAGAGTTGGAGTTTTCTCTGTGATGTGGGTTAGTTTTTGAAACATATGCTGTCTGATTCTGATTTCAGAAAGATGCATTGCAGAATGTGGCACTCTGTTCCTGACATGCCACTGTTCTTGAGTGTTAGGAAGAGGTGGGTTGTCTTTGTTTGTGCTGTGATGCAACGCTGTGATGCAATTCCACAATGCACCTGCTTTATCTTAACAACATCTGACTGGCTAATATATGGCGAAGTTAGCATTTGCTGTGAGCCATGCTTTGTAGTTTTGAGTTCACGAAATTTATAGGCTTTTCCCCTCTTGTCACTTGTCATTGTTTCAGCCCATTGGGTGAAAAGGATAATCAAGAAAGCTAGATATCAATGTATGAGAAGGGTGATACTGTTGGCAAGGAAGCAGATACTGCTGATGTTACTGTGGAGGATAATGCTTTCATGCCTTCATAAGATTTAAATCAAATCTTGTCGGTAGAGTCAATGGATGTTAATACTACAAGTTATGAGACTGAGGATCAATGGTGTGATAGAAACACTGAGAGTGGGTGAGTGTGAGTGTGGCTAATACCTGGTACTTGCGGTTGTACGTTTCATTTAGGTGTAGTGACGTGTGTTTCCTTTATTTATAATGTCCTCTTGAGGTAGGCTTAATTTCTCAAAGGATTCGTGCTACTGTGCAAAATGGATTGACATGAGAAACAAAGTAATAACAAAATATCAATGGAATAATAAAAGTATAAGTCAATTTGAAAAAAATAAAATGAAATTAATAAAATAACAATATAAAGAATAACAAAGAAACCATGAAGCTAAGTGTAGAAGCCATATGGCAGCAGTAACACTTATTATGAAAGAAAACATTTGATTCTTGGAGTGTGTGTACAGCAAAATGAGTACAAATATTTATTTATTTTAATGGAAGAATACAGTTCAACATTGACACTTAAGCTTTTTATGAGTATATTGTACAACTCAGAGTACTATAGGGATATAATGTTAAAAAACATGTGTGGAGCATTAGTTTTTTTAACCCAGTAATAACACTGTAAAAGTACTTGTAGAATCAATCTGAGCAAATCCTGCAGCATGTTGTGTTGTTTGCAAGAGTGCAGCTTTTTTTTCTAGTAGAGGCTTGCTTTAACAAAGGCTGGAGTAAATTTGGAGTGAACAGCATTTTTTGAAATTGCATGGTTGAGAATAAAAAATATATCGTAAAAATTTAAATATGTAGTATTTTTCAATCATATGTGCAACATTATTTCCCAAAAGGATGGGACATGTATAATTTCAATTAAAACAGAGAGCAATGACTTGCAACTAATTCTTAACCTATGTACGGTATAAAAACAAGACATTTAATTTTCAAACTGATAAAGTATATCAGTATATTTTTTTAATAAATATACACTCTTTCTCAATTTGATACCTGCAACAAGTTTAAATAAAGTTGGTACAGGAGCATGTTTACCATTATGTTACCTGTACATCTCATTTTCTTTAAACAACACTCAGCAAGCTTTTGGGAAGAGAGGAGTTTTGAAAGTGTAGTTCTGTCCCATTATTGCTTGATATATGACTTACTCAACAGTCCGAGGTCTCTGTTGTTCTATTTGGCACTTCATAATACACCACACATGGGGGACAGGTGTTGCACTGCAGGTAGACCAGTCTACTACCTGGACTCTTTTACTCCGAAGCCACTCTGTTGTAAGGTGAATGTGGCTTGGCATTGTCTTGCTGGAATAAGCAGTGACATCCCTGAAAAAGACATTGTCTGTCTTGGTGTATGTACATTTCAGCATTCATGGTGTCTTCACAGATGTGCAAGTTACCCATGCCATGGGCACTAACAACCCCCCATACCATCACAGATGCTGGCTTTTGAACTTTGCACTGGTAACAATCGGGGTGGTCCTTTTCTTCTTTAAAGTGGAAGACATGGATTTTCAAAAACTAGTAGAAATGTGGACTTGTCAGACCAAAAGGACCCTAAAGTCCACCTAAAATGAGCTCAGGCCCAGAGAAGTCGATGGCATTTTTGGATGTTCTTGAGTTATGGCTTGCACTTTGCATGGTAGAGTCTTAACTTGCATTTGTAGATGCAGCATCAAACTGTGTTCCCATACCCATGTGGTAAAATGCTTCATAGAATCATGACGATTTTTAAGGCTGTGATGCCTGAGGGATCGAAGGTCATGGCCATCCATTGTTTGTTTTGGTCCTCCATACGTGCAGAGATGCCTCCATTTTCTCTTTAATTTAGTTGTAATTATACTGTGATACACTGATTCTTTTCTCAGTGACTGATTGAGAGACACTGTACCAGCATGTTTGATGAAGACATGTACAATCGCAGTTTGTTATGGCAGGGGTTCCCAAAGTGGGGCTTGCGAGACAACAATGGCAGGGTTGGAGATGATTTCCAGTTATCAAATAAAATTTAAAAATGATTAGAAATAGTCTATTTTAGCCAAAGTAGTATAGTATAGTTAAATTCTAAATAAAACCATCCAAATGAAAATATGTCTTCAGCCTTCTGATTTTCTTTCTTTATTTTTTCATCTGTATTGTTGTTCGGATGTGATTGGATAAGCCTATTAGTGCATGTGAACTTAATGCTTTTATGGTTCAACCATCTCTGGGCATAGTGGGGGTCACGAGTCTCTAGCACCATTATTTTTGGGGTCTGGGGGTGAAAACTTTGGGAACCCCTGTATAATGGGAAAGTACTCATATATTATTATTTTGTAAACTCAGACTACAACAATGACAATGTATTTATCTTCTCTTTAGACATGAAAATATGGCTTTGCTACAGCCATCATGCCCAAATGTTGCTGGTGCAGCAGAACCCCCATCCACAACCCAAATAAATACTGTTGAGCAACAGTTAGAAAAACATCCTACAAACAGAACCATACTATGGGAGGAGCTACCAAAGGCAACTACAGTAAAATGTCCTACCAACAAGACCATACAATGGGCAGAGCTACCACAGGTGACTCCAGAGGTAACGAGAAATGTATCGAAGGAAAAAGAGGAAACAACAGAAGAAATGATCAGTATCCTCCCATCGTTACCTGAGACTGCCATGATCACAAGTCTCTCTTCCACCATGCTAGAAAATGATGATGAAATGAAGATAAAGACTGAAGCTAGGATGACAGATCTGTTGCCAATATGCCCTACGGTTAGTGGCATATTTGAATTCACTCCCACTGGTGAACAAGCAAATGAATGCCTTCTGAACAGAGACTTGAGGGTACAATGTATGCCATATTTTGCAAAGCCTGAAAATGAGTACAAACAGTTCACTTCCTTGGAGAGCAATCCCACCGTGACAAACATCACTGACGTTCCATTGAACGTGACTGGAAAAGAAGCACCCTGTGTCCTGGATCAAAAGCCAATCTGGGAGAAACACTCAAAAAAAAAGAAAATATTGCAGCCATTTGCATCAAAAGATGATGAAAAGAACAAGAGGGAAGTGGATTTACTGGTAACAACTTGCCCAAAGGAGTCCAGAAATCCAGAGTCCCCATCTGTATCACAATACAGTTCATTTTTTGGTGGACCAAATATGGTGGATATTTGTTCCAGTTGTCCAAATGTATCCAATATACCTGGTTCACCATCTATCAGTGAAGCCAATAACAGATCATGGGTATCAGAACATGAACCACTTTTTGAGAGGCAAATGAAAACTGAACTTATCATGACAGCGTCACCATTTGAGAAGGATGAAATTAACCTAATGGTAGCGTTGCTACCATCTTGCCCAAAATACTCTATCATACAAGGCATCGCCTCAATTACACAACATACTGTAGCAGCTTGTGAATCAGATACGATCAGCTCTTCCTCTAAAACTTCTTGTATTCAAGGTATTCCATCATTTATGGATTTTTTCAATGAAAACATCGATACAGATGGCAAACCCTTGCCATTAACCTGTCCAAAGGAAGCTTGCATCACTGGACTGTCTTCTGCTATGGAACCCACAGTAAGCTGTAGTGGGTTTAGCAGGGTCAGTCTCCTTCCAACTTGCCCAGCTGCCTCTAGTATGGCTGGTTTTCCTTCAATGCAGAAAGCTGACAGCAAAGACTGGAACACTATTCATGTGCCATTATGGGAGAAGCTAATTAAAAAGGAGCATGTATTACTCCTTGATAACAATGCAAATGACAAAGACATGAAAGGAGTTGTTTCTCTTGCAACAAGTTGCTCAAGAAAATCAATCATATGTGGGTTTCCATCTGTAACAAAACCCAGAATGACTTATGATGTTGGCATGACAGATATGGTCAGTCTTTCAAGCTTGTGCCCAAAAGTGTCACAAATACCTGGATTTCAATCATCCCATCATTCAGAAGAGTGGATAATGAGCAGGGAGACCATATTTGAACCAAGAAAGAAAGAAACAATGCAAGACAAGCAGGTATCAATGACTGACATGAGCGAAAGTGTTAAGAGAGCAATGAAAGCAATGGTTTCCCTTGTACCATCTTGTCCTAAAGAGGCACGGGTGTCAGGATTTCCTTCCCATCCAAATCCCTTAACTGTGTGTTATGCTCAAAATATTGTCAGTCTTCTTACAATGTGTTCTCAAGTTTCAAAAATACCTGGATTCCCATCACTTGAAGTGGACATGAGTGTAGGATGGGTACCAGAAATGGGATCACTGCTGAAGAGGCTACCAAAAAAGGAGGTCATATTTGAGACATCGCATGGCAACGAAAATATGATGAACAATATGGTTTCCTGTGTGCCATCCTGTCCTAGAAAGTCAAGTATCACTGGTTTCCCATCTACTCTAAATCCCCAAATAGTGTATTATGGCCAAAATGTAGTTAAACTCCTTCCTTTGTGCCCCATAGTTTCTATCATACCTGGGTTTTCATCAGTGGAAGTGCATAAAGAAGAAGGATGGGTTACTGAATTGGGTTCATTAATGCACAAACCCCCAAAGAACATCCAGTTTAAGATTAACAGTTCATTAATTAACATAGACAAACCAAATAACATGTTTGCTTTGGCTCCTTCTTGCTCACGTGCATCAAAGATTCCAGGCTTCCCATCTGTCCCCCGATACAATATGCTGAGCCTTGAGCCTGTTTGCCCAAAGTTTTCCAGTTTGCCTGGATTTGCAACCTTTGAAAATGCCTCAAAATCCCAGTGGCTTTTTGAGCAAGACATTTTGTGTGATAAGCCATCAAAAGAAATATTTTTTGTGACACACAGTCCAAATCAAAATGTAGAAACGGTGAAGACAATGTTTGCTTTAGCACCATCTTGTCCAGAAACATCCAGGATCCCTGGGTTCCCCTCTGCACCTCAAACAAAATCCAAGACTGAACCCAATGTGTTAAGTTTCGTACACTGCTGCTCCAGTGCTTCAAATATCAAAGGATTTGCATCCACTACTACAAATCTAAGCACAGGGTGGCTAAATGAAACAAAACCAATTTTGATAAAGTCTCAGAAGAAGAAGGCAGAAATGGTTTTGTTGCTTGCTGTAAGGGACCAACCATATTGCGACAACATGAAAGGCATGGTGACATTTGTGGCATCCTGCCCAAAAGAGGCCAGAGTATGCGGCTTTCCCTCTGCTCAAGTTGCAAACAGACCACCAAACATGGCCAGCTTATACGCATCTGCTCCATGTGTTTCAAGTGTCCCAGGTTTTCCATCAGCAAGGATGCTTAGCGCTGAATATATAAATGTACAACCAAGGACAACACCCAGCAAGTCTCTGTTTGAGAAGCCGCATAATGTTGCAAAATTTCAAGTAAGGCATAATTATACACAGGAAGACATAAACTACATGGTAGCAATGGCTCCTTCATGTCCACTTTCGACTCAAATTTCTGGGTTCCCAAGTATTTCACAATTGAATCCTTCAGAAATAGAAACGATGACTATTCCAGTCCCTTGTTCTACCAAGAACCATACATCACTAGAGTGGCATCATGCACAGTCAAGTCAGTCGTATCTCAAAGATGCAGGAATTCCTGGTGGTCCCTTCACATCTTTTATCAGGCCCAGCACAGCAATTGTCTATGGTGAGACACTTACAATGTTAAGATTGATGTCACATTCGCCTTTTTGTATCTTGTTTCTTTTAATATATTTTACTGTTTGCTTTTATGACAGGAGACAAATTAAAAGGGGGTGCAAAACAAAACATAGATCTTTCTATAGATAAAGGGTAAGTAGAAGAGCCCAGTGCTCTTGCATTGTTTGCTGTGAAAGCGATAATTTTAGTGCTTTACTAACACATTTTGACCAAAAAATTAGAGCTTTAGTAAATTGACAGTCAGTGCATGGTACATTTCAGAATCTCTGTGAAGATAGGTAAATTGTATGAATTTTTTTTATTGTATTGCTCTATGAGTTCTGTGGATCATTCCTTACAATCCTTTATATGTGGACCTTCAGCAAATCACATATAGACAGCATAGCAGCAGTGGAAACCCAAACAAGTCAGTTGGACATATCAGAGCCAGCGGGAGTCTTGGGTTGGGAGTTATTGGAGGCAGAGGGAACAATAACAGAAAACCAGACAGAATCCTCCGTATCAACACAAGAGGAAGACACATCAGGATTATTAAAGACTATTGCGGGTGTTTTCCACAAAGGGTAAGTGTAAGACTGGTCTGACTCTAATAGTGTGATGCATGCCTGCAAGTGTGCATCAATTATTGGTTAGCCGAAATGGAGTCTGTGATATTTCATGGTCAGCTTTATCATTTTTCAGATTTATTCTATTTTGAGATGCAGATTTTGTCTTTTTAAAGTTTTGGGTAAAGTAAAATTTGGACTTAATTTGCATGGGACTCATTTTTACCTTCTCCGGTACTCACTGGTTTCCACTATTATCTCAGTGTTTATTTAAACCATTGTTTTTGCATGGTTCAAGATGTCACTCACTCACTCCAGTATCCATATTTCACAGTTATGAAACAGTAGCATCCATTTTGGGGCCGTCTAACTCTGCTTTAGCTGAAGTTGATCACCAACCCAAGAATGTCCCTTCTGTGGATCTGAAAGACAAGACACTGATCCCTTCAGATGTTTTTTGCCCACATTTTGTGGACAACACTTATCCCATACAGAAGACAGTGGACCAGTTTGAAGACTTTCTCACCAAACCTAACGTTGAATATTCAACAAGTGCTGAGCCTTACATGTTGGACTTGGCAGGTTGTAGATCAGCATCTCCATCATCAGCTACTGACAGTGAGGATGAGTTTTTGGTTTGTGCAAGCATGAAGAAATGGCCACCACTGACAGAGGCTGATATCACTGAAATATCAAAGGAGGACAGTGAACAAGTAGAGGAACAAGAGGTACCTCTTGATCAATGGAATACAAAGGAGAGGTCACTGAGAGGACAGGACTCATCGGTGTACATTGAAGGTTTGTTAGCAAGACACCAGACCGAAACAGAAAAGAATGAAGTTAGAACAGTGTCGACTTCTTCACAGCTGGATAAAGGGTGAGTGCTAAGGGACAATGATCTAGTGTGTGGTTGCACGGTGTGACAGTGTACATTTTCTGCATTGTTTTGGTAACATTGTCCCTTGCTTTGCTTATGAGTGCATACTACTCAGGATATTGTGATGGTCAATAGCTGTAAGGATTGGCCTTGCGATGTGGAATGGCAGTATTGTATTGTGGTAAGGTTTTACATAGGTGTTGCAAACTGACCTCTATGTGTTGCTGTGTCATTTCAATGACAGTGTGCATGTACACAAAAGCGGAATATTGAAATGATCTGTTTTCTTCTACATTGTCTATTAAGATTTGGTTGCTGTCTTTGTCATTGGGCAGATTAATGGTTGGTTGAACATAGGTCTATATGACAAGCCAAAGAATGGCAAATTCTGAAGCTTCTCCTTTCTTTTCCTTAAGCCTCCAACAAACAAGCATGGACATTTCGGCTACTTCTCTACAGCCTGCATCAAATGAGTCACTGACAGATGCCAATACAAATAAAGAGATACTTGTGGACAAACCTTCAGATTTTCAGCATATCAGTGGAGATGAATCACAAGCTGACATTGCTGTCCCACATCGAGGCAGAAAGCCTAAGAGAAAAGCTTCAGAACATCAACAGCAAGAGTGGGATCAAAAAGAAAACACCGTTCCATTACGACCACTCAGGAGGAAAGACAGTTTAACATCAGACCGTAAAGAAAAATCTGATAGTTTGTCTGTCAAGCTTCTCCCTGAGGTTATTCCAGTCCATTCTGTAAGGAAAGATGCCATTGGTGAGGTACTTCCCACACAACATGCCATTACTTCTTGCAACATAAAGAAAGGAGACATTTCTCTAGGTGCACCACAAAACATACATGTCCAAGAAAGTGCTGGTGCTAAAGTAGCGCAATACACTGGTGATGACGGACAAAAAGGGGAAGCTGAATCTGTGCAAATATCCATGGATGTTGTCCCTCCTCCTCGTGTGAAAAGAAGAGATTATATTTCCCCCCCTGAAACTCAACAGAGAACAGCTGCTTGCAAGCTTTTGGCAAGAAAAGATGATGTCACTAGAGAGACACCTGTTTCAGAAACTAATGATGAACAGAATTTGAAACCTCAAGTCAGTTCTGCTTTTAAAGCTTCAGATTCTATCCTTCTTAAACCTAAGGGAAGCTCTGATGTCTTGGATGCTTACGGAGAACCCTTACACCCTGTTTCCTTACAGAGGATTGTTAAACCCCATCAAACAGCCGCTGAAAGGATCCCTTTACAACCTGTAGGAAGAAAAGACGGAGCAACCATCAGTTTTATTGGGAGTTCATCTGAAGAGGCAGACACAGAATTGATTTGCTCGATGGACACAGAGCAAAACTCTTGTCCTGAGGAGCGGCCCAAGAAAGTCCAGGCATTGCAAACAAAAGGATTTGAGAGCATTGCCCCAGAGATATTTCATGTTGATCAAACTGCCTCTCTTTCAATCATTAAGAAGATACATCGTCCTCAACATGGCAAGTGTTTGCCTTCAAGCAAATCAACCAAGAGCGACAGTGACAAGGGAAGTATGGCACAGAATTTTAATGTTGTAAACAAAGAGAGTGAGAAACCAGTCCAGTCCATCAACAATGTTATGGATGATAGGGAAGAAATGAAGCAGTCAAATATAGTTGATGACACAGTTGTTAATACGATCATCACATCTTTTCAGAGATCAGGAGATTCATCAGAGGTAGAGAAGCATAAACAAATGACTATTCCTGTAGCAAGTTCTCGTATGAGTAAACCTCTCACTAGCTCTTTCCCAGATGATGTTACAACTATGGAGAGCACGTATAAGACTTCCTATGGTGAGGAGGAACAGGCAGCAAGGCTAAGTAGTCCTTTATCTATATCTTCAGCAATAACAGAGTCAAAGGTGCAACACAGTAAAAACTTGCCCCCACTTCCTCTAGGGGATCCACCTTCTACACCTGCAGGAGGAGTGGTCCCTGTGAAGTTGAGGAGAAGCAAATTGAATTCTGACAGCAGTGGGCAAGTAAATAATGGTACTATTTCAGAGACAGCAAGACATCAAGAAAATTCATACTTGCCTGTTCCAAAACCAAGAGTAAAGAAACGTCTCAGTGGTTCATTCCCAGATGAGATTACAAGTTCTGGATCACCACCTCTTTACCTACCAGACACAGTAGCTGACACAATCAGTCATGAATCAGTCCAACAGAATGAACATTCAAGCATGCCTGTTCCATTGCCTCGTGCCAAAAAACATCTCAGCGCAACTTATTCAGATAGTACACCACCAGTAGAGAATTTATTCCCCCTAAGAACGGAATCCCCTCAGAGAAGCCCAGAGGATTCATCTGTACCCAACAAGGAAACAAAGCAAGGCTCACCTTCACTTGATTCAAGTGTGATCTCTGAAGCAGGTTTTGTCACAATCCAAGGAGAAAATTATGTTTCATCAGGGCTGGAACAGGAAGTTTCAGCAGCAATGGCAGAAGAATTTCCTCAGGGAGAAGAATTTCCTCAGGGAGACTCTGTAGAAGATACAGAGAAAGCACTGGATGACATAATTGAAGGCTGGACCTTTACAGATAAACCCGTTGACAATGATGACTTAGAGAAGGTTGAAGAGCCAATGGCTGAGCTGGCTGACATTGAAAAAATCGTGGAAACAGATGGCGATAGGTCCATTGCTCCCACTGTTGCATCTTCGCAGGATGGCTGGTTACATGTAGAGAATAAAGACAGTGAACCGATGGAAATAAAATCTAGGAAAGAAATAACGGATGAAGAGTTGGACTTTGGTTTTGTGTCTGTAGATGTTGCTGCTGGTTGCTTAAAGGAAGAAAGGTAAGAATAATAGATCTACATTAAGGTGTGGGGTTGCTCTCATAACTGGAAAATGTGTATCTTATGCAGTGTCCTTACTCATCTTCACATCGAAATTTTAATTTCCATATATTTTCTAATTATTTAACACGTTTATCATTAGCAACATGGTATGCAAAATGTTGTGTGTAACAAACATACTTTCTAATTGATGTAATTTGTTACTTTGTTTTTTTGTTTTTACAGGCAAAGGGAGAGAGCAGAAGAATCCTCAGGCCAGCCTGAACCTGAGCCTTGTGGTGAGAAGCAAAAAGAAAACAAGTCAGGAGCTGCTGGCTTCCACCAAGCTGAGGAACCAACGACACCTCAGAAGAGACCTGCAGATGGTGCTGTTTCTCCAGAGGTATGTTACAGCTTCACCAGTGATCATTTAGGTTTGAACGAATGATGGAATCAGTGTTTGTTATCGCAAGATGTTGCTCAGGGCGAAGAGAAACAGAATTATCACCAAATCTGCTGCTCTTCACAGTATCAAGGAGAATTTGAGCCCCTCTTAGCTCATTATATTGGTTCTATACTAGAGATGGACCAATTAATAGATTTTGCTCATTAATTAGTCTCAGTCTCATTTTACAAACAACTATCAGCAGAGCAATGCTCAGACTGTGGCAGATGCACAGCCTCAACCAGTCAACCTCTCAACTGGAATTAGTCAATTTGAGGAATAATAATTGCTCAAAAGAAAAAAAAATCTAATTTTCAGATTGATATATTTATTACACTGAGTTTGATATTCACTGACCCAGATTTATTTTTAAGCTATTTACGACTTAGATGTTCATTTCAGCAGTTATTAAGTTTTTAATCAAGTCAAACATTTTTATTTTCAGACCGTGTTGAATTTTGTACGTGGGGGTGGCGGATTGATATCGGATCTTTTTTATGCCACAAACCATCATTATTCTGTCGTTTTTCCGAACATCCACTATTGATCAACCTCTGCTCTATACCGTGCAATTCCATTCAACCTCAATTCCAGCAGCAGTAATCCAGTGTTGTCTACCAGCCCAGCACCAAAAAAAATGTAGACAGAGACTGAGTATGAAGACAGGGGATAATATTGGTAAATATTGAACTTACATAGATCAGGGGAAAGAAGAAAAAATCCAAAATCAGTGCTAATATTGTTCAGTGTCTGTTGAATCTGTTTATTGGCAATGTTTTTTGTCACTCAAAAGTCAAATGTGTTATTCTTCTGTTATTGCTCTGTCAACAAAATGTCAAAAAAAGCCACTCAATGATTTCTTTATTCACTTCCAAGTTCCAACTCATGAGACAGGAGTAAATATGATTCATATTTCAATTATTCCCCAATATTGTGATTGTGTTCTAGAACCTTTTGGCCAGTCCCAGTTTAGTGACATCCAGTAAGTCTCTACTGGAATGGTGTCAGGAGGTCACACATGGGCACAAAGGAGTAAAGATCACCAACTTCAGCACCTCCTGGAGGAACGGCCTCGCCTTTTGCTCCATCTTACATCACTTCTACCCTGAGAAGATGTAAGAAACAGTTGTAATAGTTGGTCTGCAAATAAAAAACAAAAACAAAATTTTTTTTCTTCCTTTAGTCACTGAACGCATACACTGTTTATTTACACTGTTTTATTTTTGTTTATTCTGTCTTTTGTTTTATTTGTGTAGTAAATACGAAATGCTAGACCCATATGACATTAAGCAAAACAACAAAAAGGTAATTAACAATTGGTTATGTGTTCATTACATTATCAAATGGAATTATTTTAACTTGACACCTCATTCACCATCCATACATCTATCTTTTTGCAGGCCTTTGATGGTTTTGCTGAGCTTGGCATTTCCAGGCTGATTGAGCCTTCAGACATGGTCATGCTAGCAGTGCCTGACCGCCTCATTGTCATGACCTACCTCAACCAGATCCGCACACATTTCACAGGCCAGGAGCTCAGTGTGCTCCACATAGAGAAGGATAGCAGTGAGTCCAGCTATGCAGTAGCCGGGGACCTGGAGAGCCAAAAGGACACCGAAGCAGCTGTTCGCTACTGCGCTCAGAGGCTCCAGGAGGAGGGGATATGTCTTGAGACAAATGGGACTACTGGCACAGCAGAGAAGGACAGTAAAGCCGGTAGAGATGTGGTTCCACCTCCCAGAACCAAACGGCTGCAGGTTGCTGGGGCGGGTGGGGCTCCGTTACCAGTCGCACCACCAAGGACTCATTTCCTGTCCAAGTCAGGTTTCTCACATGTCAAAGACGCTGATCTGGTGAAGAAGCGCAGGTCTCAGAGAAGAAGTGGGTCAATAGAGGAAGGAGACATATCAGCGGTATGATATCTTATTCATTTATTCTTTTGAATTCTTATCATTACCTTTAAATTATTTGTGGTATATGAGGCATTTTTTTTGTCTGTAGGTTGATGCAACACAAGAAGACAGTGTGATTTCCAGGAGTAAGTCAGAAACAGGTCAGTTGTTCTCAAGAATGATTTTTTAATGTTAGAAACATCACTTTCAAAGTTGGCCTTTTTTCCCTGTTGGCCTGGAATGTTTTTTCCTTATTGAATTTAAAGTTGTTAAGCATTACGTCATTGATAAAAGTGGTATTAGTTCATTTCTGCTGGTTTCACAGAGAGAGCAGAGTCTCCTGTTGAGGAGGGGAGACCAGAAGGCCAGGTCAGTTACTGATTATCTGCTTCATTGTGGGTTTGAATTTCTACAATAGTTTATAAATTGTCTATGAAGTCCAAAAGATTTGTTAAACTCTTACCATTTCCATTTATTTTTAAGAATGTATACAAAACCAGATGATTGTTTAAGGTAACAGATTTCTGTGTGTCTTCATGTGTGTTAATGTATCCAGGACCCCAGCCAGTATGTGCTGAATCAGATAGAAGCCCTGGAAGCAGAACAGAACCATATCGATAACAGAGCAGGTGTGGTGGAGAGGAAACTCAGACAACTACTGGAAACAGGTGAGAAACAAAAAAAAAGTGCTTCCTGGCTGCAGATGCATGAAAACACATGTGGTTTACAAAAATGGGACAAAATCGGTAATTTCAGGGGATTGTTTTTGTAATTTGAAGGCACCAATTACTTGTTTTATTTTTTTTACTATCAAAATGACCAGATTATGGAATTAGAGGGAATGTTTACAAGACATTATTTAGATAATAGACACAAATTTGCAGTTTTTGTTGTAATGAATCAGACTTTAAGAAGGTGAAACGTGGAGTCCCAAAACTTTAGATTTATATATCAATGAAATCTGTGAAGTATCCAAAATGTTTCAGATTTGTTTCATTTGCAGAAATTACAAATATTTTTTTGTTCTTGGCATAATTTAAACACAGTTACAGATAGTATATCTATGAAATGGTCAAATTTAAGAAGTGGTTTGATGAAAATAAATTATCCTTAAACTGGAATAAAGCTAAATTTATGGTTTGTGGTAATTGAAATTAATATGATCAAATCAAATTGTTGTTCATATTGAAAGAGTTTTTGAAGCTAAGAGTTTTTGAAGCTTGAAAACCTCTTATAGAATACTGTGTTTAAAGAGAGAAGCATCCAAACTGCATAAATGTCAACACGTACATAAAGAGGACATAATAACAGACTATTTAAGTCATGAGTTGAGAGTTGGTTTAGAAATATTATTAGTAATGTGTAAAGATAGAAATACACTATTACCTTAAAATCTGCACAAGTTGTTTATATTCAGAGCAAATGATGAGGATCACATAAAGACACTTAATTTCAAATGTTTGTATCCATGCACTACATTAAAGCGGACGTGTATTCCAGTATTAAACTGTGGAATTATCTACTTTAACAAAGTCTTATAATGTTGCTTAAATATTGTTCCATTTAAAACAATGTCAAAAGAAAAAGTGATGGGACTTAATAAACTTTCTCAGTTACATTTATCTCAGGATGACTCTTATGAATATGTGCTGGTGAATTTTCATACAATCTGTTAAAAGAAACGAGGTGAACAAAGAAAGAGGAAGCTCATCATAATTTCTATAATTACGAACGGGGCTGATCATTTAACTTTATTATTCTTCTGCACCTTTTTCAATCATGGAATGTGTGATAATTAATTTAGGGCAAAGTGTTGTCTATGTTTTGTGAAGTTGCACATATTGAAAAACGATGTAATAGACAAATAATAACAATTTTAATGTAATGAGTTCTGATCTTATAATGTTTCACTCTGAAACTCTACAATGGACTGTAGTAATGAGACTCTCTCCTGCAGGCAGTAACAAGGAGGAGGAGGAGAGGTTGATTCAGGAATGGTTTACACTGGTCAACAAGAAGAACGCATTAATCAGGAGGCAGGATCATCTGCAGCTCCTGTAAGACATCAACACCACACTGGAGACAGTGTCGAGTACATCTCCTCTAGTGACAGAACGATCACATCACTACCATTCAGTCACAGCTATGGAACCGTTGATGTTTCTCAGCAGAGAAACCTTCAAATGTTTCATATTTTTATGATTTATCCATGTTTATATTCATCTTCAGATTCATTCTTCTGTTTTTTTCGGAGCCGTCTCATCCATGCTTTTTAGGAAGCTTTAAACTTCAAGGCTACAAGGGCAGAAACGCATTGAAGCTCAGAAACGTCTGATCAGCTGAGGGAGATGGTGTGATACAGTAGAGCTCTCTAGAACCGCTGCCTCTGAGATTGTTTTTGTTTCCAAGATCAAGAGTTAAGAAAAAAATCTCAGTATTCCCAAAGTTCTTAAGGAAGACAAAAAGGAAAAGTTCACCCTAAAATGAAAAAAATCATGAAAAGGCATTATCTTCTCAACCACCTGCCAATGCAATGTTGGTTGAAGTTTCTTATTCCACAAAACAATTCTGCAGCTTCAGAGCAAAACAGCATTAAAGCATTTTCCTAAACAACCAACGTAGAAATAACCCAAAACAAACTGACTAATAAAATGACTCCGGATCCAAGTTTCCAGAAGCCCAGAGATCCCAAACTGATTTGAAAATACTTTATTTATTTATTTATTTATGACAATTAAATCTTGAGTGAAAGTCTGTCTGAGGATGGTGCACACAGACGTGTGTACAGGAGCAGCGCACAGAGATGCTGCAGTACGATGCTGTTTCAATGTGAAACTCCAGAAGGGTTTTGTGGACTTCATGACTTTCCAATTTCCGTTCCTCATTTAGGGTTAACTGTTCTTTTAAAGCCATGCTTTGTGAGATTTGTCTGTTCTATTTTGAATGATGTGATCATTTTAAATCCTGACATGTGGTTGCTTTACGCAGCACGTCCCACCCAGTAAAATGCAATTGTTGGCTCAAATGAATCTAAAGAAAAACCAAATGTTAGACATTGATTTAAAATATGGGTTCCAGAGGAGCTCCTGGTGGAATGACTGAAAACTGCTTAATGAAATGGGTAAAAAAGAGAAAACAGGAAAGAGCAGCTGCAGTCCCTCAGAGCTGTATAAAAGCTGGCATGTCATCTGCTTTTACCCTGATGGTACAATCTGTCTGTCACATGATCAATCTGTCAGTCACATGATCAATCTGTCGGTCACAGACAGCTAGGGTTGGGTAGGTTTATAGTTTTGTCAGTCCAGTCCGGTGTAGGAGCTGCTGAAAGTTAAGAAATGGGACATTTGCCTCTACTTTTTTTTAATAAACTAACTACCCTCCATAAGCACAAATGTCTCACATCATGTGATGCCTCCCTTGTAATTGGCAGGCTGGAGGAACAAGACCTGGAAAGAAGATTTGAGCTGTTAAATAAGGAGCTGAGGGACTTGATGGCAGTTGAAGGTATGGCTTTTGTCACTGTTTATGTGCTGTGGGTGTTGGCTTCACACGTCTGGCTCAACTCACCTCATCAGAGCTGCAGTACGAGAACCCCAGCTCTCAACCCTTATTGGTCCGCGGCCAGCCGAGCCTCTCAGGACCTGTTAGGACCTTTAACATGAACATAAACTCCAAGATTTAGTGGACAAATTACAAACACCTACCTCCAGGTCTTCCCGGCTCCTACGCACATGGATCAGCCGCCCATTAGTCTGGGTGCAGCACCAGTGTTACATGTACATTCAGTGTTACATTGTTTTTATCCATGATGTCCCAGTCCATGATGTATCCATGATGTAACCAGTCAGATGAATTTTCTTCTTCATAAAACATTTGCATCACTTTTTCTTTTTAATCTAGCATCCTGGACTATACTTGTGCTTTTTTTCTTCTGAGCCTCTTTATTGGCACATCTCACATCCTGCCATGTTACAGCCACATACTGATCAGTGGAATAGTTTGACACCATTTGTGGGACTGTATAACACTTCACTGTGCCTCCTCATATTTATGCATGAAATAAACGAAGCAGGGACTGATAGAAAACTACCTCTATAGCACTACTGGGGGGCTAAAACTCCACAGGGAACCTTTGACACCCCAGCCATAAAGATGTTTTGGAGTTTTAAAAGGGTCAAAGACAATCTGACTCA
This sequence comes from Chaunax sp. Z400, assembly GCA_037577475.1. Classification (NCBI taxonomy): domain Eukaryota; kingdom Metazoa; phylum Chordata; class Actinopteri; order Lophiiformes; family Chaunacidae; genus Chaunax; species Chaunax sp. Z400. Next base: position 5,566,043 of record CM075183.1, read on the forward strand.
AACAACACAAAGTGCAATAAATGTGAATGTGAAGTTATTCATAATCACAATAAAAGCCAGTAATGAGCAAAATAAAAATAACAATCTTTCTTCACAATAAAAATAACAATCTTTCTCAGCTTTAAGCTCTGATGATGCCACCTTGTGTTTCTCGGCTGCAGTCGGGCTAAACATCCTCCTTCCTTTGTTTCTGTTGTCTTGTGGTGCAGAGTGGCAGAAGACTCAGGTTCATAAACACAGAGAGCAGCTGCTGCTCCAGGAGCTGGTCTCACTGGTCAACCAGAGAGATGAACTGGTCCACAATATGGATGCCAAGGAGAGAGGGTGAGACACACGTATACTGTGCTGTTTGAAGGTTGATCGAATTCTGTGTCTTGGCTTGGTTAAGCAATGCTCTGCTGTTGCATTGAAGAACTAGAGAAATTTGTCTCCGAGGACAGAGAAAAAACGTCATTTGTGTTGATGGAGATAGACGATAACCACAACTGTTGCTATTGTTTTGCAGTGATTACATTTTATTTGTCAATGATCCATGCTCTCAGCAGCAGGATTGGTCGAACTCTTCTTCTTCTTCTTCTTCTAAATGCTGAATATCTCCTGGGTTTAGTCTTAAGTATTACACCTGCACAAGTGAGCTCACAGCATCACTGGCAATCACATGAGTTCAAATGTGCTTAAAAATGTCAAATTAAGCAAACCGAACAAACTAATTATGAGATTCACACCTTTAGGGCCCCAACAAAGAGTGTGTCAAACGCCATTAAATTGTGTCCATCTTCTTTTGAGGAGATGTGGACAGACCACAAACATCAAAGTGAAATAAGACAACAGATTTTTAAGTTAAGGGAGACTGGAATGTTGTCTATGCTTTCATTAATCTGCAAAGTTAAAGTAAAGGTCATCACTGCTGCAGCAGCAGCCTCCGTCCTCCACCAGTCTCACTCTGAGCCCTGTTGAAACGATCTAAAACACATGGTTTTCCCCCACATTTTTTTCCACATTGTTTCCCCTACCATTCCAAATGAATGGAAACACTGGAAAGTGATTGAAGTAAATCCTGAGACACCAGTGCAAGTCTAAATCGGATACAATCATTGGTTCTGATGGATGAAAATGTACATGATTCAGATTATGATAGTTTGTAACAAGTAGAGTATACAGGCATTGTGAACTGGCCTCTGTTAGGGCATCATTATATCTGAGTAATTCATCCTCTAAATAGCAGGAAAAACACACTCTCTGCTTCAGCTGCCTCTAGATAGCAACACTCCAACAGAATGTCTGACCACACCTTGTTTTGAGACCAAAACTTGGTGGCGTGAAAATGACTGTACGGTTCTGCTGTGGTGCCGTTCAGCATCACTAAAAGCCTAAATTTAAAGAACAGACAGACCAGAAGGCCTGAGATGGCCTAAAATGATGAGTCTGTGTCCATCAGCTGGAAAAGGCGTCTGAAACACTACCTGTACAGACAGCCTGAGACTGACTGTCCTCCTCTCTCCTTGTCTCCAGAGCTCTGGAGGAGGACGAGCGTCTGGAACGAGGCCTGGAGCAGCGCAGGAGGAAATATGCTAAACAGCAAAAGGAGAAGTGTCTGATGCAGTGATTCAACAACCTCCTCCTCCACTGTTCATCTACCAGACCTCACTGGATGCTCAGCAAGAGTTTTGACCCACGTGGAAGAAGAGTAGAGAGCTGCTGCACTTTCAGACTGTTAGCTTTATGGTTTCTGTGCTGTGTTTTTTTAATGACTAATGATTGTGAATGTAAGTGTGTTGAGACTGAAGACTATCGTTCAGGCTGATAGCAGTACTAACATGTTTGGACCTGCTCATAACCAAATCCACTGCCAGTAATTACAAGGGTTCAGTATTTCCTGATGACTGTGAGTCTGTCCAGACCTGGAGTTAGCATCCATCCCTGGTGATTTGATCACACGTTGACCGCTCCATCAGTTCATACCTGTCATTAAAAGGTGTCTGCAGTGACCGTTTGTGATCAGATCTCACTCCTGCTCTACATGCACATAAATGCGTTCATTACTGGGACAAACAGACACAATGTTTTAAATACAGAAAGAAATAACCAAATAACTAATTGGAATAACTTTTGCCAAATTTACAAGAAGGCCCAGATAATAAGACTTTGTAATAGATATTGTACCTGTGCAACCAGCTTTCACCCATTCATACAGTACATTCGTACTGCCTTTAGCTATTCACACAATCACTCACACAACAATTGTGTGGTGATAATTGGATGGCTGTTCTACCTCCTGAGCCACAGCCACCCGTGTTTATAAAGTTTCTCCTAATTCAACCACTCGGGTAAAGTAAGTGATGCATTTGAGGGAGTCAGGACTTTCCTCAGGGGTGAGGAAGACTTAGATACAAGCATATTCTATCATTTTTTGCGGATCCGTGTTTGCGAGGATCGTTTGGAAACAATGCCGTGTCAACGAAGAGGGATTTGAAAACACAAACCTTTGTGTGTTATTGTGGCTTCTTGTTGTCTCAGAGGATGTCGGTGGAGGAGGTGGTCCTTCAGTGTGACCCAGGACATATTAGCATTGACACCTCTGAATCAGTGTGGTTACATGCAGCATACACATCCTCTGAATGTGGTCTGAATGATGGGACTGAAGGGCAGCTCATTCAGGGTGGATGCTGATACCTGGGCTGAAAAGGCTCCATTACTCTGAGAAAACCTTCCCAACAAGGCCTCCAAACTGAAAGACATGGTATACTTCACTTTGTCTTCTAGAAGCACCCATATGAATGTTGTTCTTTCATTACTGTTAAATGACTAAATTATGAGTAGGATTTAGCTTATTGGGGTCTGGGTTAAAGGAAGATTGTGTTTAAGGGTAAAAACCTACTGGTTAAGGTTATGGATGATCGTTGTCATGGTTAATCCTTAACTATTGGTGAGAACATGCAATTTGTCACCATAGCTGCCTTTCTGAATGTTATATTAATGAAACCCCAGTGAATTTACTGATCCTGGTGGACTTTAATTAGGTCTTCCAGCCCTTGTGTTTACCTTTTATATGTACAGGTCCATTTGAAAAAGTACACCTAATGTCTGATTTTGTTGTTTAGATGTTAACATCATATTGTGTGACCACTTTCCCTTGACAAGGCCATAGAAAGCAGCCAAGGTCATCAGAGTCTTATTGGATTCATTTCAAGTTTAAAATGTCTTTTCATTGAAGACATGTAATCTGTCTAATTTATTGGTCTGAATTTTAACCAGAGTTTATGAAACGCTTTTCTTATGTTAATCATGAATAACCCTAAACCTACGGTCACATTATCTCCATATTGTGGGAAACAACAACTTCACATTAAGCAAATGTGTTTTTTTTTCTTTCTGAAATGAACGCCTCTGCACGGTAAAAGCCAAATCTTTATTAGCACAACAGCATTTGTTAAAGTTCAATCTGTGCCTTTATTTCTTTTCAGGCAATAAAGGATGCTTTGTCCTCATTTTGCATTGCATTGAGAAGTTAAGTGTTTTTACTTCAGTATAAGGATAGCCTGTAAGAGTGACAGGGAGGGTTTACTGTGTGTGTGTGTGTCTAAGAGTTTGCAGTTCTTATTTTGCCTTGACGGCTGGTTGGACCACAGCTGACCACCACTTGTGTGAACAGGTTGTGAAACAGATTGCTGTTGGAAGGCTTTTATTTATGGGCTTTATGTGACATTTGCACTATTTGTTTGGAAAATACAAAACATTTGAACACCTCTACACCTCTCCTGCCGTTTTATTGAAGATTTTACTGAAGTTTATTGAAGAAGGCCAAACCTTTGTAGATCCTGCCCTGGATGGAGACACAGTTTATGGAAGACAGATCAGGGCAGCGCTATTTAAGTGAGTTTAATGAAACACAAGCTATCAATGATGAAAAGTCTCGTTAACTGCTATGATGACACTAATATTTTGTAATATGGGGATATTTGATGTTATTTGGATATTTCCTGAAAATGATGATGAGGCTGTCACAAATGTAGAGTTCTATTCTCACTGTGGTCAGGACACCAGGGGAGGAGGAGGAACATGTCAACTTTAAAGACTTACAGACTTTACAGACTACAAAACTACATTTTCTAATCAAATACTATAAACAGCTATGACTTTTTTGTGGGATCAGAGTCTTATAAACAAAATATTCTGCTCTTACAAGTGACAAGATGGACCCACTGGTTGTGTTCAAGCTGCTCATACTGTCTGAAGAGGTTGTTGTCTGTTGTAGCTGACTGACTGAGTCAGATGCTAAACCGATGAGAAAGGCTAACAGGCCCATTTCTGCCACTGAGAGTTGATGGTTATGTGATCAGGTAAGAAGTTGGATCATAACTCATGGAGTTAGGTCGTGTTACTTTATTTGGCCCGAGGCCGGCCAGAGTAAAGCAACATCATCATGGTGACATCATCGCAATGTGTGCTCAGCCCTGGGTACAATGACACAACAATGGATTCGTCATAGTGACACAAAATGGAATGTTTGTATTGTGTGCACACACAAGAGTTCTTCTTTCAGAGGCCTGAATGCTGACGGAAATTGCAGAAGGCTCTTAGATGAGAAAACAATCCTGTGATTGTTCAGGTTTTTGTGACAGTGTCAGGTTCAATCCTGTCAGACTGGGTACGAAGGTGCAACTTAAATGTTTTACTGTTTTATTATTAGTCAGATTGTACAAAATCCAGTTGTGGAACTTTCCGTTACAGGAAAAATGCTACTAAACCTTTAGTTGAAGGCTGTGAGTGAGTTCCCTGATAACTGTGGACTGAACCAAAGACACTCGATGCAGATGGAAACATAGTCAGCAGAAATAAAAAAAGGAAGAACTTCTTTCACACAGACATCTTCAGCAAAAGCAAGCGAGTTAAACTTCCCTTCATGCAGGCAGCAACCTTCATTTTTTATTTGATTTTACAAAGTGTCATTTTTCAGAAATTGATTTTGGGTAATTACAAGGAAAATTTTGAAACGTTTCAAAAGAAAGGAAGAGGAAGTGAGAGAGCGTTGGCTAACACTGGAAAATAAAAGGAGTCATCTGAAATGTGTCAGTACATGATGTACCCTCCATTCCTTTGATTAGCCTACACTAGTGTGTTTTGTTTTAGATATATGACATGGAGAAGATGACCAACCTTCACAGTCACCTTAAAATCAAAAATAAGATTTGTAGAAAAATTCATTCAGTCATTTTCCGCAGCTACTTATCCTGTGTACTGTAGGTTCACGGAGGGGCTGGAGCCTATCCCAGCTGACATTGGGAGGGAGGCGGGGTTCACCATGGACAAGTCACCAGTTCATCACAGCAACAAATAGAAAGACACACAACCATTCACACTCACATTCACACCTACGGTCAGTTTAGAGTCACCAGTTCACCTCTACTGCATGTTTTTGGTGGTGAGAGGAAGCTGGAGAACCTGGAGAGAACTTGGAGAGAACCCACACAGACACAGGGAGAACATGGAGACTAACCACTAACAGTCCCAGGTCCTCAGGTGGATTTGAACCCAGGAACTACTTGCTATGAGGCAACAGCTCTACCCACTGCAACACCATGCCCCCTTGTAGAAAAATCAAAATATGAAATGGCACAACTACATGGTGAATTTGTGTGTCCAGATATGCTTTATCCAACCTTTGGTGAAGCTGGGATGTATCGTTGGCGATTTACACTCCAAACAACAAATGATTACAGACAAATGTACAGACAGACATACTGATGACTACATCCCTGCATCAGCTTTATGCCAGAGGGGAAAACAAAATGTGAAGAAGAATAACTAAATCATATTTACATTTGTCAAAATCTCACACGGCATTCAATTTGTAGTTTTGAATTAGCCCCATTAATTTTAAACCCATGCTAATATAGAACGAGAGTCATCTGGAGACGATGGATCACGACATCCCCCCGAAAATCACACAACAAATGCATCAGAATATGACATATCCTCCATTCCTTTGATGAGAGGAGAGGAGAGCATATGGTTTTAGATACATGCTATGGAGAACATGACCAACCTTCAGAGTCACCTTAAAATCATCTTAGCATTAACATTGATTCTGTAGCCCACTGTGTGTGACAGTGAGAGTGAGAGATTGCCTCAGATACTTCCTCTGGTCTGCTCAGACATTCTCCCCACATCCCACCACTGGTTATTTCCTCTTATGGAGGTGCAGAACGTATTGCCAGGTGGCCATCAGCTGTTGTCTTTGTGGTGTGTTCAAGTGCATTGACCCTGTCGAAGGCAACGTGGTCACATGAGAGTCAGTCTTTGTCTCCACCAGTTCATTCATGTTGATTTGATATGTCTGAGGCTTAAAGCTGAGGAAGCTACCAGAACTTATTAGCTGTGTTTATTTTCATTCAACTCTGCTGTACCCCCCCCCCCCCCCCCACACAGACTGATACATGGATCGATATAGGGGGAATAAATCTGAATTATTTTGTTTTTATCATTATGGTGATTTTGTGTGGCAGGGAAGATGGTGACAGCACACACACATAAAATGTTATTGTGCACCATCGGCTGGAGTGTGCTCTTTGTACCTGAGTTACTTTATAACTTCTGTTGTTTATTGTGTAAGATCTGTTTATAATAGCTGTATCTAAATAAAGAAACTCAGTGGAGCCACAGAGTGTCGGCGGAGGAAGAAGAAGAAGAAGTCTCCTTTCAGCTGCTTTACTAATTCCTCTGAGCCAATCAGAAGTAGATGTAAACACATTCGTCACTAATTCTGCTGACTCTCTGAGGAACTGACTGACAGGCTGAATGTACCAACTGGCTACAATAGATTATGGTCAGACTTCTGGTTACCTGAAAACATGGTTATCTGTAACACTGTACTGTGGTGTATCTGGCCTGCTTTAATCTTACTGTGGATCTGGACGCAGGAAGCTGGCTGTGACATACAGTATGAAGCAGAGGAGGGTGAGTGAGCAGCTGTTTAACCTCAGGATGGACAAACATTTAACATGTGTATGTGATTCAAGACTCAGTTAACTGTTATTATACATCAAAGCTTGTACAATGAAACTCAAGTAATAGTTCATTATGCTACATATAAATGAAATTAAGTAACAAATAGTCGTATCACAAAAAAAGTTTCAAACTGCTAGTGTTTGGTTGATGTTTAGTTGATGATGTCCCCAAAGAGCTTCAGTAGGATTCATTTTTATGCTCTCTGATAGGCCACGCCACGTTGATTTTATTTTGTTCAAAAAGCAGTGGAACAGTAGAATCTAAGCAGGCAAGAAAACAGAGTAAAAGTAGAAGTAAAGTAACCAGTGAAAGTGTTGCAATTAAAACGAGATATTTTTAGAGGGTCTGATGCTTTGTGCAGATCTCGATACTAATATTACCAATACTACGTATTAATAGCAGTATCATAGAGATTAGATGGTCCACAGTGAAACCTGTATTCCTAGTAGTATTAGTAATATTAGTAGGACCTGATTCTAGAATCAAGCAGTAAAATCAATCAAGGGTGAGACACACATTTAAAAGAGACACAAGGAGAAAATGAGAGGAGCCAGATTGAGATGTAGCACGACTTCCTCACCGGGCGGAGAGTAACGGAATACAAAAAAAACAGTAACTGTACAGTTACGGAAAAAAACATAATCAGATTACAGATACATTTGAATAATTATTGATTATTAATAATAGTAAATAATAGTTATTCAAGCTCAGAGGGTTAAACAGGCTTCATACAATCAGAGAGAAACAACAATAATATAGAGTGAAACTCAAAGTGTTGAGGTGACATTTGGAAGCACAGAAAAATACTTCCATGATAATAAAAGGACACCACTGCTTTCTGTTTTGAGACAGGGGCGGTTCTAGGATCAGAGGAAGGTGATAATGAAATGTTATTTCAAAAAAACTGTGTATGTCCAGCACGCACACACACACACACACACACACACACACACACACACACACACACACACACACACACACACACACACACACACACACACACACACACACACACACACACACACACACACACACACACACACACACACACACACACACACACACACACACTTAGAACCATGGATGACTCCAGCGACTCAGAACAGGACATCATGTAAATGATGGTATTGAATATCTATGCTGATACTAAACACTATACACCAGCTGTCTGAATTAGTTTATGGAGAAGGGACGTTGTTATATCAACCAGCTAATGTCGCATTAATGCAGTGCAGAAGCAAATATTTAGTTCTCTGACTGTTTGGTCCAAAACTCTTGATAGCCCCAACTAATCTCTGAGTCAGTCTACATTTAACCTTAATAAAACGTTCCTTTAATAAGATTTCCAACATTGCAAAACAAAAACATGTTTATATGTAGAAAGAGGATGCAGCCACAGACACCCTGACGATAATTCTGATTTTGCACCAGTCAGCTCCTCTGAAGAGAATGTCACATACAAAGTACAACATGATTCAACACAGTGACAACGTTGACTTTCTCTCTCCTGTGTTTAGTGGAGATTTTCCATTCTGACAAAGAGACCAGACTGAACTGGAGTTCTGACCCGCCCTCAGAAGTAAGTCCTGAAGAGAGGAATTAACAGTTCTGATATCATTAAGCCTGCATTACATACAGTAAAAGTACTGTTTAACTAGAAGGGTACCTCTGCCAAAGAGGTATAAACCACTCAAATTACAAACTGTTTCATCTGCATGTTTATCTAAACTAATGTTAATCTATAACAAGGCCTAGGAGTTTTATTATTACAACATTTTATTTCTTATATACACCTACAAACGAAGAACAGTGCCATGAAAGGAGGAGAAGAAAGAACTAAAGTGAGAACTAAAAATATGAAGACAGGATAAGAGGAATGAAGGCAATTATGAGGTCATTAGATCAGGGGTCATAAACAGGTGGCCCCTGGGCCAAATCCAGAAAGTGAGTGGCTTCCAACGGGACCACAAAGCCTTTTGGTTTAGCTTTTGTCATCAGAGGTATTTTCAACGAGGCCTGTTATTAGAGAAGTCTGGTTCAGGTCTGGTGTTGTTTACAGGTGGCTGCCATTAATGCAGTATTTGTCTACGGCGTACGTCGAACACACTCCTATTAAGTTATGGCTTGTTGTCACATGGTAGAGTCTGAAAAAATGCAAAAGTGAGATGTTATGTGGATAAATTAGATCCAGCTGTAAAGCAAAAATAGGCGTAGTCAGCAGTATAGATCCATATGAAACAGAGAAGCCTGTATGTTGTGATGCTGTGTATCTATTCTACTGCACAGAACAGTCTGATGGATACACAGTGATACGAGGTGCTCAGTTAGGCTGTGATCTGAAGTCTTAGTCTGTGGCTTCAGTTGATCAAAAAGATGTCATGTTTCAGTATGTGTTACAACTCTCACCATCACAACATACACATATCAGTGCAGAACATTTGGTCACATGTGGTTTAGAGCATATAGACATCATTTAATTTTAAATCTTGTACATCTAATAATAATATATCCTGACAGACAACAAAGCTGTGACTGACCTTTTTCAAAGATAAATAACATTAATTTTCAAAACTGTAACTTTTCATGTATATATGCTTGTAAATAAGAAGATAGATTTAACATGATGATAAACATTACATGACTACTTAGACGTGAGATAAAGTTCATCTTGCTCCTTCACTCATCCACCTACAGACTGATTAGGCTGACAGGCTTTTGAAAGAGTTAAACTCCTCCCACATAAAAAGAACTTTAATCACTAAGTATTCACTGATATCAGCTGACCAGTCACTTTCCTTTGTTACGTACAGATCAATTCTTGGTAGATATCTCACCTGTATGACTGGATCCATTCATCCACATGCCATACCGTTTACAAAGATGAGTGTAACGTGTGTCTAGACATAGGGGCAGAACATAGTTAGAATTTGGCATCATCACTTCCTGTGGACATGTTTCCAGTCAGATATATTCCAATAGTATAGAGAGAGTCCACTCTCACAACTTCCATGAGGTAGTCCAGAATGAATGAAGCTCTATGGAGCAGAAGTGCCAAAATTAAACGTTTATGGGGAGAAAATGTTTTTCTGTCAACTTTCATCATGTTTACAATTTAATAGGTTGATACAATAAATATCAGTCCATTAGATTTTGTTTTTGTTTTTTTGCTGCCTCATTTGTTGTGAAATACCGTTATTTAAGTAGTAGCATTGGTAGCATTGGTAGCATTCTCTGTTAGCAACACAAGCCACTTTATGGTTCTCTGCTATTACATTAGCAACATCTACATCTGGCTGTCAAAAGCAAAGGTCCTCCTGGTCCTCCTTTAGATATTCATTCGACTTTATTTCAAAAACCTCTGTAGAGACTTAGAAGAAGGGTGTCGGGTCGCAAGCAGTAGTGTTTTCATTTCACTTCTGATACATAATCAAAACTATATTTGCACAAACTAAAATAAAATTTGGGCCTTTTTGTCTAGAAGTAGGTGAAAATAATAATTTAATGATGCCGTTTAGCTCCATTCACTCCCATTCATTTGACTCTTTCTAGAGCGCCCTCTAGGGGAACTGCAGCCAATTTTGGTACAACGGAGTTAAAAGGGAGTGAACAGGCTGTGTGTAGAAGGGCTGTGGTTTCCAGTGGTATCTCCCATGAGTTTAGTCTTGTAGTCTCTTCAGGATTCTTGTGTGTAGTTCTACCCTCCAGCTTTTCACTGATATTCTCTTCCCAGTGGAGTGAAATCTATCTGAGACCAGGTACAAAGGGTCCAGTGCCTGTGCTTCAAGCCTGTAAAGGACGCATAAAGAGAACTATTTTAAGCAAGTGGATGGAGCGTAAAAATGTCCACTACCTAATGATGGATATCGCATTTGCCCAAGAAGAAGAGCCGTCTGGTCAGCTGAGCTCGCTGAAAGTTCACCTTTTTGATTCAGACACACCCATCACAAGATTTCAAAACAGCCGGACCCTCCTGGAGCTCCAGACCTCAAAGCTGTTCCCTGAGACAGTCCCTCAAAACCAGATCTCCAGCTACCTGAACCGCAGCCTGGCCCTGAGTCTGGGCTCTATCAGCTGCAGCGGCTTCCAGCTCGCCTTCTCCTACTCAGGATCATGTGTGCTGATAACATCCATCAGACTGTACTACAGGAGGTGCCCTGACATTGTGGCTCACCTGGCCTTGTTTAAGGGGACAGAGGCCAGGTCGAGTCCCCTGACGGGCTCCTGTGTGGAAGGAGCTGTCGAGGTCTCCCCGCCTGTCAGAGAGTGTAATATGGATGGAGTATGGGGTCCACTGGTGGGCGGATGTTCCTGTAAACCTGGTCATCAAGTCATGACTGACACCTGTCAAGGTATGTTTAGAGTTATTTCATATTTTATATATATATATCTGTTTTTGGTAAACAGTCAAGCATTAAACAACACACATTAAATACATCTCTTATCTGTCTTTTTAAAAATCATTTTACTCAGATATTTTAAATCAGATGGATTATAGCTGATTTAAAAAAAAGAATAATTAGAATTATGAGAGAGAAGTCAGAATAGAAGAGTGTAAAGTTGTCATTCTTGACTGCAATCTTTTTTTTCTCTGGCTTTAATTCCAAATGTTTATTTGTTCTAAAACATGTTTGATTTGTCAGAACTTTGGTAAATATTCTTCACTTCATTGAAAAACTTTGAGAAGGGCCTGTCAGTGATCGACCTGTGTCGGCAGCTTGTCATCTGATCGAGCATTTTGACTGGTTGTTCAGCTAAAAGCAAAGCAGTGCACAAGAAGAGAGGTGAACGTGAGAAAAGTGTGCGACCACAGTCAAAAGTGCGCACACAGAAGACTCTTCTCATTTCACCCATCATTTAAATACACATATATTTTAGCGACATCTGGAATAAAACAACTGAAGACCAACCAAAAGGTGGTGAGAGCCTAGTGTGAAAATGGCAGTAAAACATTATCATAGCAACAGATTGTATATCTGCAGGTTTAGGTCTTCTGGTTTCTCCTCCTGACAGCTGAACTGAGGGGTTGTCTCCTCTCACGCATGTCACAGCCCAGCTCCAGGAAAGGACAAAGAGGAGAGGACAACACATGACTTTTAACTAATAGTTTATTTAACAGAAGATAATTAACCAAAGACAATATAAATGTGTGTAGATCAGTGATATAGAATGGACAAAGCATATGAACACAAAAGAAATCTACCAAACAAACCCGATGTCCATGTGCCCATAGAGAGAGAGAAAAACCTGCTGAAACCACCAGCTTATATAGCTGAGGAACAGCAGGTACAGGTGAAATCAATTCCCTTCCTGTTTCCCTCCTAACAGGAAGGGCAGCCCAAACAGGAAGACAAGAGGGTTGTCACACCCCCCTCGATAAGATCAGTGTTCGGCCCTGTAGACTGAAAAACATTCAAATTAATAACGTCATGCCATATTATGGAACGTGAAGTATTTCTGACAGTCACTAGATCCCCAAAATTAGGGGGCCCTTATCAGAGCAATATAATTGCTCACTTTATCCAAACAACCACAACCAATAGGTTTACCACCACCTCTTTTTCCAAAATGGTAATACTTGAGAAAATAGAGGTTGTAAGGTCAGGAGACCTTAAGGCAAAGCGGCACGAGATAAGGCATCAGCAACAAGATTGGCAGTGCCCCTAATATGTTGTATATCCAACTCATAAGGCTGCAAGAATAAAGCCCATCTCATCAACCGTTGATTTGGGTTTTGCCGTGACCGCAGAAACGTCAATGGATTGTGATCTGTAAACACAACAAGGGGAGCGCCCGACCCAACATACACATCAAAATGTTGGAGGGCCCAAACAAGTGCAAGAGCCTCTTTCTCTATCACAGAGTAGTGCAACTGATAAGACTTAAACTTTTTGGAGAAGTAGCTTACAGGTCTCATTACCCCACCACTTTTCCCAGATACGTAACAGAAGCTCTAGCAAACTCGCACTTTGCGAGGTTGACTGTTAAACGGGCCCAAACCAACCTCTCAAACAACGCCTTTATCCGGTTTAGGTGTTCCTCCCACGAGTCACTATAAATGACATCATCTAGATATACTGCACAACCCTGTAAACCAGAAACAACTTTATTCATGAGTCTCTGGAACGTTGCAGGTGCATTACGCAACCCAAACGGCATAACAGTATAACTATAGAGACCAGAGGGAGTAATGAATGAGCAAATCTCTTGTGCCCTTTCAGAAAGAGGAACTTGCCAGTACCCTTTCAAGAGGTCAAACTTACTAACATATTGTGCCGCCCCCACCTGATCCACACAATCTTCCATCCTAGGCAGTGGATAGGAATCTGGTTTTGTGACGGCGTTAACCTTGCGAAAATCTGTACAAGGCCTGAAAGACGCATCTGTCTTTTTAACCAATAAACATGGAGAAGCCCAAGCTGAGGAGGATGGCACAGCCAAACCGTTATCTAACATGTAAGTAACTTCAGACTGTAATATTTCTTGTTTCTCCAGAGGCATCCGATAAAAACGTTGTTTAATGGGCTGAGCCTCACCAACATCAGTATCATGTTGAATCAAGCCCGTGCAAGATGGAGTATCTGAAAACAAAGATGAATAATGGTCAATGATGTCACTCAACTCCTCACTCTGAGACTCATCCAAGTGACCCAACAACTCATGCATATTACTCAGAAGTTCTGAGTTCTTAAGCCGAGGTTGCAACACTCCACTGCCCATTACCACTTCCTCCTCCTCCAAAGCTGCCACCCCCAAAGAAGGCTTTGGATCAACACAACTAAGAAGTATGGGATTACCACATGCCCCAGACTTAGTTGTATCATACATGATATGGTTTCATTAAGTTTACATGACAGATTTTGGTTGCCTTCCTTTTATTTGGCACAGAAACCAAGTAGTTGAGCTCTGAAACTTGACGTAACACACTGCAAGGACCAAAAAATTTAGCTTGAAAAGGAGACTCAACCACTGGCAACAACACCAGAACCTGATCACCAGGACCATACTTGTGTTGTTCAACCTTGCGGTCATACAGTCTTTTCATTTTTTTCTGAGCAAGCTCCAAGTTTTCTTTAGCCAATTGTCCTGCCTCATACAGTCTGTTTAAATCCATTAACATAGTCTAATAGACTTTGCTGAGGTTTGGAGGACTCCCAATTATCCTTTACAATGGCTAGTGGGCCACGCACAGTGTGCCCAAACACAAGATCATTGGGGCTGAAACCAGTGCTTTCTTGTACAACTTCTCTAGCTGCTAATAAAAGCCAAGGCAGTCCCTCCTCCCAGTCGGCTTTTAGTTCAGTACAATAAGCACGCATAAGAGATTTCAAGTGCTGGTGAAATCGCTCTAGTGCACCTTGACTCTGAGGATGATAAGCTGAAGACTTAAAATGTTTAATCTGGAGCTGATTAAGAACCTGCTTAAATAGCCGTGATGTAAAGTTGGAACCCTGATCACTGAATTATTTTGGGGACCCCAAACACAGAGATGAACTGACTTAGCGCCTTAACCACCAATCTGGCAGAAATTGCACGCAGAGGATATGCAGCTGGATATCTAGTCGACTGACACATTATCGTTAGCAGATAGTGACAGCCCGACTTTGAACGAGGCAGTGGACCAACACAATCAATTATGAGGTGTTCAAATGGTTGAGTTACTGCTGGTATGGGTTGCAACGGTGCAGGTGTAATAGTTTGGTTTGGTTTCCCTGTTAATTGGCAGACGTGAAGGGTCTTAATGTATGCAGAAACGTCCTTTTTTAACAGTGGCCAAAAAAAATGACGCAGAATACGATCATAAGTTTTCCTTACTCCCATATGACCAGCTGTACCGTCATGGGCCGTTGCAAGCACAGACTGTCGGTACTTAACAGGCAAAACCACCTGCTCCACAAACCCACAAACCACATTTTCCCCAGAAGGGACCAACCTCCTCATTAACAACTCATCTTGCAAAAAATATATTGGAGACTCCTTCTCCACACCAGACATTTGCACTACACAATCAAACAGGTGTTTCAAAGAGGAATCCAACTTTTGAGCCTCTACCAGCTCCTTATGGGGCACAGACAAGAGGCCAGCAGGTAAATGCAAAGCAAATTTGACAGTACCTTGCTGTGGTCCAGTTTTTTCTTCACTAGCAGTTATAGACCGTGTTACTGTACAAACTGAAGATACTGGCTGTCCTGGTACGTCCTCCACCTGATGATTTACATTAGACACTACCGACAGTTCCCCTAGTTGCTCAGCAGGCACTACTATGTCAGGCCATATGCGTGCTCCAGCTAAATCATTGCCCAAGATTACATCAACCCCCTCGACAGGCAACTCTGGACGCACACCGACCTCCACATCTCCCTGTACCAAGTTGCAGGACAAACACATCTCATGCACAGGAACAAAAACTGTCGTTAAACCTACTCCTCGAACAGGGATACAACTTCCTGTGTCTGTTTGTGGAGAAAAGGGCAAGACTGACTCACGTACAAGGGTATCCAAGGCACCACAATCTCTCAGTATTTTAACAGGAACTTTTTCATCACTGCCCACTAGAGACACAAACCCATCAGAAATGAATGGTGCATAGCCTGCTGCAATCTCGGCTGCAGTCAAAGTTTTAGTTTGCATCATTAGTGGAGTCACCAACCTATTTTTATTGGTAGAGGCAATCGGCACCGACAACGCAGAAGATTTAACTGGTGACACATTAAAGCCTCTCTTTGTCTTCAAAGATGGACATTTTTTCCAATGCCCATGTTGATGACAGAAATTACAAACTCCATCATTTTTCAAATAAGAGCCTTTGTCCTGAAAGTGAGACTTGTCAACACTAGAATGTGGACCAAAATCAGTTCGATGCTGATCACCAAAAATACGTTTATGTGTCAATACATACTCATCTGCAAGGACAGCAGCATCAGTCGGAGTCTTTGCTTTACGCTCATTAATGTACGTGGCAATGTAAGTGGGTACTGATTGTTTAAATTGCTCAAGAACCACCAAATTGCACAGTTCTTCAAATGAGTTTACATTGGATGCAGAACACCAACGACTGAACTGCAGACCCAAATCCCTAGCAAATTCTACATGTGTTTGCTCATCAGATTTTCTCCAGTTCCTGAAACGCTGTCTGTAAGCCTCTGGAACTAATTCATAAGCTGTTAGGACTGCTGCTTTTATTTTCCTATAGTCCTTACAGTCTTCTGATGATAACGCCGCATACGCCTCCTGGGCTTTACCTGTAAAAATGCATTGCAACATTAAGGTGCGATCTTGATCAGGCCAATTTCTAGAGTTTGCCAGTCGCTCAAACATACAAAAGAATGTTTCCGGGTCTTTGTCGTTAAACTTTGGCAACAACTTCAAATTATTGGCAATGTCAAATCGAGCAGTAGATATACCAACAACTGCAGACTGGTCACCCAACTCACTAAGTGAGATTTTACCTTCTTTCACCAAGTCAAGTTTACATTGTTCCATTTTCCATTTTTCTTGCTCTGTTTTTTGTTTCATTACTTCCACTTCTAACTGTCTTTGCTGCATAAATTTTTCATGTTCCATCTGAATAATCATTAACTCCCTTTGTTGCTCAAATGTTAAATTTGGCATGGAAGACATAGAGACCTTAGTTACCTGCTTAGGTTTTTCACTTACCAAAATTCCATCTTCCATTAAATTAGCTTTCAGAATGCTCTTTACAGTTTCCTTCAGACGATTTGTCCCAATTTCAATGTTAAAGTGTTCAGCAATCTTCAATAACTGCTCTTTAGTACACTGTTCAAGCAATGTTTCAGAAGGAGACTGAATGAAACAATCCACAACAGATGCCATACTTAGTTAGAAGTTGTTCCAACTGTCAATATCCATAGCAAACAAAAAATGACTTTACCTATAACCAACCTAATCACAGGTGGCAAAACACACTGGAGTCTCTCCCCCCTAAACTAACTAATGTACCTATCTAACTGACTAAGTACACTCAACCCTAGTCTTCGTGCAGTTACCGGTGAGGGGTATTTACTCACTGTAAACCAGCGGGGCTGGAAAGCACCTGCTATGCAGCCACTCCCAGGAACCCACGGACGTGATCCCGAGAATATAGCTCTACTCACTTTCACCACCACACTAAAGCAGTAAAGTTGCAACACGCTCTCTAATAGAGAGAAACTCCAATAAAACAAAGCCACCTACAGTTAGGTTAGCACCTACCAAACAAACAATTGCCCTACAAACCCAGTAGACCAACAAAGGAACTAGACCAAAGCTCTCTATAATCCTAACATCATGTGCGACACTCTCCAACAACTTATTTTTGCTAAAGTCAGCCTACTTAGCAACAAACTGTTCTTTAGCAACTTACAAAATACCAAATCACAACCTTCCCGGACGAGCCCCCACTTTGTCACAGCCCGGCTCCAGGGAAGGACAAAGAGGAGAGGACAACACATGACTTTTAACTAATAGTTTATTTAACAGGAGATAATTAACCAAAGACAATATAAATGTGTGTAGATCAGTGATATAGAATGGACAAAGCATATGAACACAAAAGAAATCTACCAAACAAACCCGATGTCCATGTGCCCATAGAGAGAGAGAAAAACCTGCTGAAACCACCAGCTTATATAGCTGAGGAGCAGCAGGTACAGGTGAAATCAATTCCCTTCCTGTTTCCCTCCTAACAGGAAGGGCAGCCCAAACAGGAAGACAAGAGGGTTGTCACACGCAGAAGCACAACGTTGTTGCTAGTCGGCGGTCAGCTGTAGTCTTTGTGATGTGGTAGGGCTGAGGGTCACTGCAACCTTTGCACACAAGAGTTGGTCTTTGTCACCGCTGGTTCTTTCAATCGGCAACAAATTTTATTAAACTTTTTGGATTAAACTTTGTCACATCATCACAACATCATGGTTTTTTTCTGCTAATCTACTCTAAAATTTCTTCTATACTGTGTTTTGATCCTCATGACAGCTTTTTCTGTGCTGCTATAGCCGTCATTATAAATTAAGCAACATTGTTCTTCAAATGTGACGCCTCTGACTTACACAATATATCATCTGAGCCACATGTAGACACAACAGAATCCAAAATAGAACTTGGAAGTACAGTATATGCTGACAATGTTCAATGTTAAATCAATGATTAGTTGAACATTTTGTCAACTGAACTTATGAGTATTTAAGTCCTGATAATTTAAGATATATAATTGAGTCTTACAAACATATGTATTACACTTAAGTTAATAATCACAGAGGAAACTTGTTTTTCCTACATTCCCCTATAAAAAACATGAGTTAACAGAACAGATTAAAGGCTCTGTCTTCTGCCTGGTGCAAAGTGCACATCACCAGTCACATTAGATTCCAACTGATACGGACGGCATGTTCACACCCAGCAAGTTGTGTAAGTAGCAAATGTACTTGCACCCACGGGAGTGTTGCTTTACTTTTTCACACAATTTATTTTCATAACATATTTATAATATTTTGTTTTTATGATCTTTTTTTAATACATTGTTCTGACATGGCTCAACAACATATGAATATCAAAATAATAAAATAGTTGTGGGAGCATCTGGGTCTATTTTGTTGGATCTTATCTTTTTGAACACATCCAGAGACATGGATGAAGGTGGATTAGGATGGATTAGGGCTGTAATCCACTGTCCGTGTTGCTGTATTTAAATCACTATCATTAAGAGCCAGATGAACAGTCTTAACAGTATTAAGTTTAAAATCGCATTTAAAATCGCGTTCACATCGTTTCTATGTGAACACACAGAAACGGTTTTATTTTTGCCTATTGTTGCAACAGCGTACACCTTAAATTAGTACCTTGTGGTAGAAAGGGGTTAACAGCTAAAGTTGACAGATCATAGCAAATTCTGTGTAAAGTCTGTGTGACAAAAACATTCCACAATGAGTTCATTGGAAAAATCAATTCTTGGATCTACGAATAACTTTTCTCATCAACCATCCAGCACCTTTCACATCCTCTTTCCTCCGATCTTCTCCTTTCTCAGTTTTATGTTATTAGTTTTTGTTTTTTTATGATATATTTCTTGCTCAACAGATATGATTCACAGTTCCATGTTTTCTATATTTAAAAACAAAAGCCTTACTAGTACTGCCGAGCAACTTGGTGGTTGATGGTGTTGCACTGACCCATGTGTTCAACCAATCAGCGTACACCATACCACTCAGGAAGACTAGTCTACTAGTTCCTTAAAACAGAGAATAAGACAGGGGCGGATCCAGGGGCGGGGCCAGAGGGGGACTGACCCCAGCTGAAATCTGATTGGCCCCTGAAGTGCCCCTGTCCTGTCAAATTTGTTTCAAATGTTTCTTTACAACTTGAATACTTGACTGTGTCAAGTATTTCTCCTCCAAACTGTTGTGTATGCTGTAATATAATATATAAGTATTTTCTTTCTTTAAATTATTTTATGTATCACATAATTGGAAAAAGTGTCTTATGTTTTATATTTATTTATGCATTGTAGTTTAAAATTCAATAATTGCTCAATTTTTTTGATGCACAAATTTTTTCAAGCACAAAATGTGCTTGAAAAAGGCACAATTTGCATAATATATTCAATTATGTGTGTCTTTACTAAAAGCTATGGAGCCAACAGCAAACAATGAATGACTGGTGAAATATTCTGTGTATACATCTTACTGAATAAGGAAATGTGCATGAATGTTGGACATATAGTTGACCCCTCTATAAAAAGTGTGGCCCCTCTATGGCCCCTGATTTAGAAAAATTCTAGATCCGCCACTGGAATAAGAACTACAAACCTTCCTAGTTCTTGCAGTGTGGACACAAAAATGTGGTTCTGAGGAGTATAAAGGCTCCTCTGCTCTGTTTGATGACCACAGAGTATTATTCACTCATTGTAGAGTTGGGCTGCTGTGCCTGTAGCTCAGCACGTACAGCAGTTGTTCACTTATCAGAAGGTCGGCCCTGGCAGTACATATCCAGGGGTCCTCTGTATTCTCTGTGTTCTCTGTATTCTCTGTATTCTCTGTATTTTCTGTGTTCTCTGTGTTCTCTGTATTCTCTGTATTCTCTGTATTTTCTGTATTCTCTGTATTCTCTGTGTTCTCTGTATTCTCTGTATTTTCTGTGTTCTCTGTGTTCTCTGTATTCTCTGTATTCTCTGTATTCTCTGTGTTCTCTGTATTCTCTGTATTCTCTGTATTCTCTGTATTCTCTGTATTCTCTGTGTTCTCTGTATTCTCTGTATTTTCTGTGTTCTCTGTGTTCTCTGTATTCTCTGTATTCTCTGTATTTTCTGTATTCTCTGTATTCTCTGTATTCTCTGTATTTTCTGTGTTCTCTGTGTTCTCTGTATTCTCTGTATTCTCTGTATTCTCTGTGTTCTCTGTATTCTCTGTATTTTCTGTGTTCTCTGTGTTCTCTGTATTCTCTGTATTCTCTGTATTCTCTGTATTCTCTGTATTCTCTGTATTCTCTGTATTCTCTGTGTTCTCTGTATTCTCTGTATTCTCTGTATTCTCTGTATTCTCTGTATTCTCTGTGTTCTCTGTATTCTCTGTATTTTCTGTGTTCTCTGTGTTCTCTGTATTCTCTGTATTCTCTGTATTCTCTGTGTTCTCTGTGTTCTCTGTATTCTCTGTATTCTCTGTATTCTCTGTGTTCTCCGTATTCTCTGTATTCTCTGTATTTTCTGTGTTCTCTGTGTTCTCTGTGTTCTCTGTATTCTCTGTATTCTCTGTGTTCTCTGTATTCTCTGTATTCTCTGTATTCTCTGTGTTCTCTGTATTCTCTGTGTTCTCTGTATTCTCTGTGTTCTCTGTATTCTCTGTATTCTCTGTATTCTCTGTGTTCTCTGTATTCTCTGTGTTCTCTGTATTCTCTGTGTTCTCTGTATTCTCTGTATTCTCTGTGTTCTCTGTATTCTCTGTATTCTCTGTATTTTCTGTGTTCTCTGTATTCTCTGTATTATCTGTAGTCTCTGTATTCTCTGTATTCTCTGTAGTCTCTGTATTCTCTGTGTTCTCTGTATTCTCTGTGTTCTCTGTATTCTCTGTGTTCTCTTTATTCTCTGTATTATCTGTAGTCTCTGTGTTCTCTGTATTCTCTGTATTATCTGTAGTCTCTGTGTTCTCGGTATTCTCTGTATTATCTGTAGTCTCTGTGTTCTCTGTATTCTCTGTATTATCTGTAGTCTCTGTGTTCTCTGTATTCTCTGTATTCTCTGTATTATCTGTAGTCTCTGTAGTCTCTGTGTTCTCTGTATTCTCTGTATTATCTGTAGTCTCTGTATTCTCTGTGTTCTCTGTGTTCTCTGTATTATCTGTAGTCTCTGTATTCTCTGTATTCTCTGTGTTCTCTGTATTCTCTGTATTCTCTGTGTTCTCTTTATTCTCTGTATTATCTGTAGTCTCTGTGTTCTCTGTATTCTCTGTATTCTCTGTATTATCTGTAGTCTCTGTAGTCTCTGTGTTCTCTGTATTCTCTGTGTTCTCTGTATTCTCTGTATTATCTGTGTTCTCTGTATTCTCTATATTATCTGTATTCTCTGTATTCTCTGTATTCTCTGTGTTCTCTGTATTCTCTGTATTCTCTGTATTCTCTGTAGTCTCTGTGTTCTCTGTATTCTCTGTATTCTCTGTGTTCTCTGTATTCTCTGTATTCTCTGTGTTCTCTGTATTCTCTGTATTATCTGTAGTCTCTGTGTTCTCTGTATTCTCTGTGTTCTCTGTATTCTCTGTATTATCTGTGTTCTCTTTATTCTCTGTGTTCTCTTTATTCTCTATATTATCTGTAGTCTCTGTAGTCTCTGTGTTCTCTGTATTCTCTGTAGTCTCTGTATTATCTATAGTCTCTGTAGTCTCTGTGTTCTCTGTATTCTCTGTATTCTCTGTATTATCTGTGTTCTCTGTATTCTCTGTGTTCTCTTTATTCTCTATATTATCTGTAGTCTCTGTAGTCTCTGTGTTCTCTGTATTCTCTGTATTCTCTGTATTCTCTGTGTTCTCTGTATTCTCTGTGTTCTCTGTGTTCTCTGTAGTCTCTGTGTTCTCTGTATTCTCTGTAGTCTCTGTATTCTCTGTATTCTCTGTAGTCTCTGTATTCTCTGTATTCTCTGTAGTCTCTGTAGTCTCTGTGTTCTCTGTATTCTCTGTATTCTCTGTAGTCTCTGTGTTCTCTGTAGTCTCTGTATTCTCTGTATTCTCTGTAGTCTCTGTAGTCTCTGTATTCTCTGTGTTCTTTGTGTTCTCTGTATTCTCTGTAGTCTCTGTAGTCTCTGTGTTCTCTGTATTCTCTGTGTTCTCTGTATTCTCTGTGTTCTCTGTATTCTCTGTATTATCTGTATTCTCTGTATTCTCTGTAGTCTCTGTATTCTCTGTATTCTCTGTAGTCTCTGTATTCTCTGTATTCTCTGTGTTCTCTGTATTCTCTGTGTTCTTTGTGTTCTCTGTATTCTCTGTATTCTCTGTGTTCTCTGTGTTCTCTGTGTTCTTTGTGTTCTCTGTATTCTCTGTAGTCTCTGTATTCTCTGTATTCTCTGTATTCTCTGTGTTCTCTGTATTCTCTGTGTTCTCTGTGTTCTCTGTAGTCTCTGTGTTCTCTGTATTCTCTGTATTCTCTGTATTCTCTGTGTTCTCTGTATTCTCTGTGTTCTCTGTATTCTCTGTAGTCTCTGTATTCTCTGTATTCTCTGTAGTCTCTGTGTTCTCTGTATTCTCTGTATTCTCTGTAGTCTCTGTGTTCTCTGTAGTCTCTGTATTCTCTGTATTCTCTGTAGTCTCTGTAGTCTCTGTATTCTCTGTGTTCTCTGTATTCTCTGTGTTCTCTGTATTCTCTGTATTATCTGTATTCTCTGTATTCTCTGTAGTCTCTGTATTCTCTGTATTCTCTGTAGTCTCTGTATTCTCTGTAGTCTCTGTATTCTCTGTATTCTCTGTGTTCTCTGTATTCTCTGTGTTCTTTGTGTTCTCTGTATTCTCTGTATTCTCTGTGTTCTCTGTGTTCTCTGTGTTCTTTGTGTTCTCTGTATTCTCTGTAGTCTCTGTATTCTCTGTATTCTCTGTGTTCTCTGTATTCTCTGTATGAATGATTGTGTGAATGGCTGAATGTTGGTTTTTGTTGTGTAGAACTTTGAGATGTCAGTCAGACTAGAAAGGTTCTATATAAGTACAGCTCAAAACTGTTTGATTCAAGAAGACATTTACACTGAGCCTGTCCAGATACTGGGCAGGATTTAGTTAAAGGTGAAATCTTTATGAGATGTTTCTTAGTTGTAATCGGTTGTATTGATAAGTAAGCTGATCAGAAACAAACAATTGTTCAATCTGACAATGTCATGATAGCGAATTAACCTGTACAATGTAATGTATTGCAACGGTTGCCTAGCGAGCTGTTTGCCTTTACACTGATGACCTTAGCCAGGAGCGGCTGGTATCAGTGGTGGAAAAGAGACTCTATCCAAGGAAACGCCATAATCCCTGTTTCTATTTCACCAGCATGTCGGATAGGCTACTACAAACCAGCCAATGACAGTGGAGAATGCCGTCTGTGCCCACAACATAGCAAGACCGTTGGAGAGGGATCAGAGAGGTGTGACTGTCTGCAGGGTTTCAGTCGCCTACCAAACGACCCCGATGACACTGGATGCTCCAGTAAGAAACAATGAGTGGTGTTTGGGAAATAAATGGATGTCATCATATGATTTAAACTAACGTACGGGATTAGATATTTAAGCCTTTACGTGAATGCAAAACTCTCACCTTGTCTCATTTTTCTGTATACATAAAGCTATGCTATCAGGCTAATTAATAAAGATTTGTCACAAAGGGGCTGTAAATGTAGAAGATCTAACTTAATTAAGCCTTTATACACCACAAAACCCAGTGATTTAACTGAAAATACACAATTGACTCCTGTTCCATTGCTAGATGGTGTGTCCAATTCAACATCCCATATGAGCCTGAAAACAGGGAACATTAGAGAGCAGTATGGAGGACGGTCACAACAGACTCGTCCAAGCGAGTAGCTGTAAACAAAAAGTCTCAGCAGCCTTCAGTCTTAACAGGAGCCACAGATCAGATATCACAATCTCTCCATCAAAAATTAAACGTTTCTATAAATGTCATATTATTGAGTCAACATTTAAACCAGTCGGTTCCTTTTTTAAGTGACAGCAATTATTTCGCAGCATTACCTGGGTCTTGCCGTCAGTAGAGAACAACTGCAGACTTAGCTCTAAAAGCTACATCCACCTAATGACATTTCCTTTGCCTATGTGATGTCAGAGCAAGCAGGGATCAAGTAGGACGCTAATCTAACTGGCATGCATTGTGTGGCGATTGCCAGTGACCAATACTGCACCACCCTGCGTCATTAAAAACCACCGCCATGACAAAAGTTACGGTGGTTACTTTTATACATGAGTCTCTTTTTTAAACTCAGGGTCGATGCTCGAGTGCTGCTTGAATGGAGGTGGATGGAAAAAAGATTTGCACACCAACTTCTGGAACTTCAATACATTTCATAGCAACATGCCAGAAAAGGGGTGAAAATGAGCATCCAGCCAATCAGAGCTGGAGTAAACAAATAGCCATGACTACAGCAGTCATTTGATGTAGGAGTGAATGGTGATTGTTCCCTTTCACTCTGAAAATATAAGCTAGATGTTAGTGGATGTTGATGAGTGTTTTGTCCAGTGTGAAAGGGCTTTTAGTGTTGCCATTTGTGCAGCCATGTCTACGATAAAGGTTGATTATGTAGTTATTGATAAGTTGATTGATTACTCTGGTTGTCTACTTTCTACCTGGTTTACCTTCATCTAAAATGAGCCCAACGACACAGACTTAGAGGTCTTCACTAAGTCTTATCATGGTTTTGCTTCCTACAGAGCCACCGTCTGCCCCTGTGAATCTAAGAGCCCGCCATCATAATGAGTCTGTGCTGATAGTGATGTGGGACCCTCCTCATGACTCGGGGGGCAAAAAGGAAGTGACATATCGTGCCAAGTGTGAGAAGGAAGCAGAGGCTGGGAGTCAGTGGGAGCCATGTGGGGATGATGTGGTTGTCCTGCCAGACTCAGTAGGACTGACCAACACATCAGTCAGCATCACAGGACTGAAACCCCAGCATGACTACAGACTGTCAGTGCAAGCCTGGAATGATATATCCTCCCTGCAGGGGACGCCACCTTCATCCACTGCCACTGTCACGATCCATAGATGTATGTAAGACTGAATGTCCTCAACACATTAGGAGTCATTTTGTGTTTTCATCTTCTTCACTCGTTTAGGAGAATGCTGCAGCACTGTTTTGATGTGAAGCTTCAGAAATGTTGTGACTTCAGATAGACTGATAATGACTGGATTTTCATTTTTGGATTTTTTATTTTCAGGGTTTTGGGAGCCCCAATGATAATAAATCAGAATACAGTATTTATGCCACATGGAACACTCTGTTTTCCTACAGGGAAAGCTCCTCCTGTGGAGACCGCTGTGACCCTGGGTTTAAACATCTCAGAGCCTGAAATGCCACCAGCTCCTCAGCACCAGGGTCAATTCTCCACATGGATGACAGTTGGTCTTTTATTTGGCAGCCTGCTGCTCATGGCTGTGATCCCGATTGCTGTGTATGTCCTGCGCAGAAACTACACTAAATTTAGGTAAAGGGACCCTCCACTTCTGTTCCTTTGGCCCTCTAATTTAAAGCAAGTGAATTTGCATGATCAATGTTGCGCTTTTTCATGATCTCATCAATATACTTTATTAATATATGATGTGGTGCTTTCATTGTGAGATGCGTGCATGCAAAGGGTAGGAAACAAACCGGAATGACTGGGAGCCTGTGAGCAGATCATTGTGAGGTGTTGCTTTAGTGAACAATCACAAAAGCAATATTGGAATCTTTTCAACATCAACAAGACAAATTGCTTTCAGAATGAGGTTTAGATATATGGATCCAGCAGGCTGGTCAGAGGTCTGGATTTTGGGGTGCTGGATTGATTTGCACAGAAAATGATGAAGAATAAACACTGCTTTTGAAGGAGAGAAAGCATATCACTGTGTATTTATCTACAGGGGCATGTAAAGAAAGGGGGCCTGGGGTGGCACTGGCCACTTCTCAAATCTAATTGGCCACAAGCATGTTACTGATATGATTTTTTTTTTCAGTACAACCTGGGTTATTTGAAGAGGTATGTTGCTATAATACTGTGAGATACAATAAATAGAAAATGTCTAGAGTCTTGAGGCTTGGGCAACAAACAAGCAAAAACTAGAACGGCAGTCAATAGAGCATATATCTGATACGGCCGAACAGTCCCATTTAATTCAATCAAGCCTTATTCAAAAATTCATCTCATCGCCCCTTTACCTGGATCTTTAATTGGGTCTATTCTGCCCCAAGACTCGCCCTCCCACCCAAGTTTAAACAAACAAACAAGCAAACAAACAACACAAACAAACAAAACACTAGCAGTTATAGTGTAATTTTGTGTGTCACGATCTTATCTATTTAAAACTAATCATTAAATATGTAAATATAATTTGCAAAAATAAAATATTACATCACACCCCCACATATTACTCCCCCATAACAATTGATTCAAGGGGTGCTTTGACTTAGCCCTTAGCCCTGCACAACAGTATAGCTAGCAGATGCTATGAATCTATTGTCTGTCTCAGCCATCGACTGTCAAAAAAACAAGCTGGTGTGAACTTGTTTATTACATGTCTGAATAAGAAAGTAGCAAAATTCAAACAAAGAAATGTCTTTTCTTGTGCGCACAATGTTACTTTTTTCTGTCACTTTCTCTTTCGCTCAGATATATGCATTCCAACATCCCTAATATTCTATATATACAGAATTATTCAATCCACATGTATTTGAAGTTGAGCGCATTTCAAGCAAAACCACTGAGCTGAACTCAAATTGATCCTGGAAAGATTGTAGTAACATTTGCTTGATAACTGTGTTAACTATTGTATTTTAGTATTTTAGAAGTATTTTTCTAAATGGAATCAGCTTAGCTCTGCTGGGGCTTCATCAAGGTACAGCCTGGAAAGCTTGCTTATGCAGAGATGTAAGTTAGGTTTAGACAGATGAACAATGAATGTTATAGCTGTTGACAATGAGCCCAGAATCATGATGTTGCAATGTAATTTATTTATTTATTTGTATAGCTCCAAATCACAATAACATTGCTTCATTGTAATTTTGCTAGCATGGTGAAGTAAAAAACACTGTAATAATAATAATAATAATAATAATAATAATAATAATAATAATAATTGTGAAAAGGACTTGCAGTGTTTTTTTTCCGGGGCAGCATATTTTTTCCAAAGACCGGAAACTTGATAAAAATAATTTAAATTTTCCCATAAGTGTGTGACAGATCTTTCACAGTTTAAAGGTGATGGTGACTAAACTGTGAAGCCAAATTTACTAATGTAAAAATGATAATTTCTCTTCAGGACTGAGCAGAGAGTTGATGTTTTGCCAACTATTGTTGAATTTTCCTACCGACGTCCGCCGCAGGTGGAGGCTGCACCCCAGCAGGCCAACAGTAAGCATCATATTCCCAAATAGTAGTACAGTAAATCATTACTCTGGCATTTTATTAATTTTATCATCTCTGATCATCCAAAACAAAATGTTGCTTTTGTCAAACGAAACAAGCATTGGATATATTTATTTAGTAATATTTAGTGTGGGTGGATATCACCATTCCTGCAATTTGTCATTTACACAGAAAGCCCCGTGGAAAAATGTATGAAAATGGCTGAGTTTGTTGTTAAATCACCTTTAAATTACCATCAGAATCTCATGGCTGTTTTCAAGTTGATCTTAATGATTTGCTTCAATATTTCTTTCACAAAATCATCTCAGGTTTTTGTACACAGTATCTTTACATTTTGAGTGTCATGCAAACAACCTGATTTTAAAAGCAATGGATGCACAAATAATTTCCTGTGTTTCAGTGGAAGTGGAAGGCGTGGCCCAGTTGTTGGACGGGCTCAGTAGCCGGCTGCTGGCCAGTCTTAAGAAGGTCCTGGTAGAGAGAGACATGGTCACTCTGGGCAAGGAGCTGGGCAGAGGTCAGTGATTCCTTATCACTGGATAATACTGGAGAAGTCTCTTCAGCTCACACATCAAAATTATCTCTTCCTATAGTACACCTGATTGGATAAAGCTGCCCAGTGTCCCCAGGGATTACTATAGATATTAAACTTTAATAATAATAAACTTTATTTGTATAACACATTTTACACAAGAAATGCGGCCAAAACTGTCCACTCCATGCACCAAGTGCTTCACATAAAAAAGACACAGAAACAGTATAACAAGAGGGAGAGAAAATTAATGTAAACTTGCTAATAATAGAGAGATGCATAAAAACAGGGATAATGATAGTTGTACGTTAGTAGATAGTGTTCCATGTCTTCTATCTATACAGTAGGTATTTGGATCTCAAGCTGATATCTATAGGTAGTGTGTTCTATAGATATATTTAGGTGGTGTGTTCTATATCTGATATCTATAGGTGGTGTGTTCTATAGATATATTTAGGTGGTGTGTTCTATATCTGATATCTATAGGTGGTGTGTTCTATAGATATATTTAGGTAGTGTGTTCTATATCTGATATCTATAGGTGGTGTGTTCTATAGATATATTTAGGTGGTGTGTTTGATATCTGATATCTATAGGTAGTGTGTTCTATGCCTGATATCGATAGGTGGTGTGTTCTATAGATATATTTAGGTGGTGTGTTCTATATCTGATATCTATAGGTAGCGTGTTCTATAGCTGATATCTATAGGTGGTGTGTTCTATAGATATATTTAGGTGGTGTGTTCTATATCTGATATCTATAGGTGGTGTGTTCTATAGATATATTTAGGTGGTGTGTTCTATATCTGATATCTATAGGTAGCGTGTTCTATAGCTGATATCTATAGGTGGTGTGTTCTATAGATATCTATAGGTAGTGTGTTCTTTATCTGATATCTATAGGTAGTGTGTTCTATAGCTGATATCTATAGGTAGTATGTTCTATAGCTGATATCTATAGGTAGTGTGTTTTATGGATATCTATAGGTAGTGTGTTCTATAGCTGATATCTATAGGTAGTGTATTCTATACATATCTATAGGTAGTGTGTTCTATAGCTGATATCTATAGGTAGTGTATTCTATACATATCTATAGGTAGTGTGTTCTATAGCTGATATCTATAGGTAGTGTATTCTATAGATATCTATAGGTACTGTGTTCTAAAGCTGATATCTATAGGTAGTGTATTCTATAGATATCTCTAGGTTGTGTTTTCTATGTCTGATATCTATAGGTGGTGTGTTCTATATCTGATATCTATAGGTAGTGTGTTCTCTATCTGATATCTATAGGTGGTGTGTTCTATATCTGATATCTATAGGTGGTGTGTTCTATATCTGATATCTATAGGTAGTGTGTTCTATATCTGATATCTATAGGTAGTGTGTTCTATATCTGATATCTATAGGTAGTGTGCTCTATAGATATCTATAGGTAGTGTGTTCTATAGCTGATATCTATAGGTAGTGTGTTCTATAGATATATATAGGTAGTGTGTTCTACAGCTGATATCTTGAAAGTATTTCACCTTTAGTGGGACTGAGTGAAATTCAAAATTCAGTCCTTCTATTTTGTGTTACAGGAGAGTTTGGCTCAGTCTATCACGGGGTCTTTACCCCAGATGATGGTGTGGACATCCCGGTGGCTGTAAAGACCATGAGAGGTGTGTGCTGAAATCCAAACCATCCGCATCTGCTCTGCTGCCCCTTACATTTGTCATTTTTCTCTGTCCCACTCATCTAGTTGGAATCCACAGCCAGGAAGACTTGCATGAGTTTTTGAGGGAGGCAGAGATAATGCAGACCTTTGATCATGAAAATGTGGTCAGACTTCTTGGTAAGACGCATCATCTACATCACTACTCAGATCTGTAACTGTCCAGTGTGACCTTAATACAACCCTATTTCCAAAAAAGGTGTGACACTGTGTAAAATGTTAATAGAAACAGAATGTGATGATTTGCAAAACATTGAAAACCAATATTTCATTAAAAAATAGCACAAAGATGACATATCAAATGTTGAAAATGAGATATTTCATTGTTTTTTGAAAATTTCTATTTTCTATCTAGATGTTCTATATCTGATATCTATAGGTAATGTGTTCTACAGGCGATATCTATAGGTAGTGTGTTCTACAAGTGATATCAATAGGTAATGTGTTCTACAGGTGATATCTATAGGTAATGTGTTCTACAGGTGATATCTATAGGTAATGTGTTCTACAAGTGATATCTATAGGTAATGTGTTCTACAGGTGATATCTATAGGCAATGTGTTCTACAGGTGATATCTATAGGTAATGTGTTCTATATCTAATATCTATAGGTAATGTGTTCTACAGGTGATATCTATAAGTAGTGTGTTCTACAAGTGATATCTATAGGTAGTGTGTTCTATAGTTGATATATATAGGTAATGTGTTCTACAGGTGATATCTATAGGTAGTGTGTTCTACAAGTGATATCTATAGGTAGTGTGTTCTACAAGTGATATCTATAGGTAGTGTGTTCTATAGTTGATATATATAGGTAATGTGTTCTACAGGTGATATCTATAGGTAGTGTGTTCTACAAGTGATATCTATAGGTAGTGTGTTCTATAGTTGATATATATAGGTAATGTGTTCTACAGGTGATATCTATAGGTAATGTGTTCTACAAGTGATATCTATAGGTAGTGTGTTCTATATCTGATATCTATAGGTAGTGTGTTCTATATCTGATATCTATAGGTAGTGTGTTCTATATTTAATATCTATAGGTAGTGTATCTCATTAAAAACAGACAGGATTCTGTAGTGGATATGACTGTATTAAAAACAGACAGGATTCTGTAGTGGATATGGCTGCATTAAAAACAGACAGGATTCTGTAGTGGATATGACTGTATTAAAAACAGACAGGATTCTGTAGTGGATATGGCTGCATTAAAAACAGACAGGATTCTGTAGTGGACATCACTGTATTAAAAAACAGACAGGATTCTGTAGTGGACATCACTGTATTAAAAAACAGACAGGATTCTGTAGTGGACATCGATGCATTAAAACAGACAGGACTCTGTAGTGGACATCACTATGAGCTCAGGAAAACTTCAAAAGGACATTGTCTCTGAACACAGTTTGTCTCTGCACCCACAAATGACAGCTTAAACTCTACCATGCAAAGAGGAAACCATATATAAACCAGATCCAGAAATGCCCCACCTTCACTGGGCCTTAGCTCATTTAAGATGGACTGAGGTAAAGTGGAAAACTGTCAACATTTGAAACTCTTCTTGGAAATCATGGACGCCGCGTCCTCTGGGCTAAAGAGGAGAGGTAACATCTGGCTTGTTATCAGCACACAGTTCAAAAGCCAGCATCTGTGATGGTATGGGGGGGGGCATTAGTGCACATGGCATGGGTAACCTGCACATTTGTGGAGGCACCATTAATACTGAACCATATAAACAGGTTTTGGAGCAACATATGCTGCCAAGTAGACAATGTCTTTTTCACGGAAGGTCTTGTTTATTTCAGCAAGACAATGTCAAACCACATTCTGCAGGTATTACAACAGCATGGCTCCGTAGTAAAAGTGTCCGGTGCTAAACTGACCTGCCTGCAGTCCAGACTTGTCACCCACTGAGAATGTTTGGAGTATTATGAAACGTAAAATATGACAAAGGAGACCCTGAACTCTGGAGCAGCTGAAATCCTACATCAGACAAGAGTGAAAACATTCCACTTTAAAATGACATCAACTGGTCTCCTTAGTTCCAAACACTTACAGTGTTGTTAAAAGAAGAGGTGATGCAACACAGTGGTAAACATGACCCTGTCCAACTTTTTAGAAACTTGTTGCTGGCATCAAATTCTAAATTTTTCTGTTTCAACATTTGAAATGTTGTCTTTGTGCAATTTTTAATTACATATGGGGTTTCAATGATTTGCAAATCATTGCATACTGTTTTTATTTACAATTTACAAAGCATCCCATCTTTTTTGGAAACAGGTTTATACTATAAGAAATTTAAGAAACATGAACAAATCTTTAGAGTGTCTTTTTCTGTCTGCAGAAGGTAGGTTGGCATTTGCATTGAAAGGTAGGTTCATTCGACTAGCCCTCAGTATTCTGTTCATTGGGCATGTCCTTCAATGAAACTGTTATTTCCAGATGTTTACACTGTTTTGGTCATTCCTTTATCTCTGATTGCATGAACATTAAGGAAGTGCTGGAGAAATTTCTGCATACCCCTAAAAAATGGCAAGAT
Organism: Chaunax sp. Z400; assembly: GCA_037577475.1. Classification (NCBI taxonomy): domain Eukaryota; kingdom Metazoa; phylum Chordata; class Actinopteri; order Lophiiformes; family Chaunacidae; genus Chaunax; species Chaunax sp. Z400. The sequence continues at coordinate 5,598,412 of CM075183.1, forward strand.
TGGTCGTTGGCATGTTGCCTCTGCCTCTCATCAGGCCCAATGAGTTTCAGGAGCCAATGAGCTGCCACCTACATGGAGATATCACTGGGAAATACCCAACTTTGTGGCGATGTACCATTGTGTTACTCAAGATCATGTCATGTATGCTTGTCAATGGTCTCCTGTGTGATGAAAGTGACTGGCTCTCCAGGATGGAGTTCCATGCTCTCTCTGCCAGCAGCTCACTTCTTGCTGTAAGAAGTGACACCCTCCCTTTATGTTACCATGCCCTGATCTCCTTCGGTGATAAGCCGAAGCTGATGACGGCACAAAGGCAGATGCTGTCCAGAGCTGACTTGCAATTTACAATTGCCCAGCACAGAAATACCACAAAGGTTATTAACTTCAAACCCTCTACATAATGACTCAAACAGCTGAACTGGATGTGCATGGAACAAAAGCTGTATGAGTCATCTCCCTCTAACTTAGACCACAAACTTATCAATCATCTCAGTATGTGTCATTCTAGCTTCCTCAGTCTTCAATGATCAATGTAGCATTAAACATTTAAAAATATGAGTCATTTGGTTGAAATTCTATTATCTTACGTGGCTCTGTCGTCACTTGTACACTCTCAGCCACATTTTAGTGAAACTATAGTAAATGTGACACAGACTTAGTTGAGGCCTCCTCTCCTGTACTGCCGCTGCAGCAGCCTCGTAAATGATGTGTGTTTTTCCTGCAGGGGTCACATTAGAGAGGGACCAAGACTCTCCTCTGCCTGTTCCTCTGGTCATCCTGCCCTACATGAAACATGGAGACCTGCGCCGCTTCCTCATTGAGACACGCTATGGTCATGTTCCTATGGTAAGATGCAGTCAGCACATGCATGTATATTAATGGGGCTTGTTGCAAGGTCAACACAAGCGTACACAGACATACATATTACACAGTTTGTTAAATGTTACAGAAAATAGAAGAAATTTATTGATACTGAATATTTTACTGATATGTTCTGTAACATTTTTGTGACTTACCACATATGTTAATTAACCACAATTCCTCATTATGTTAATAGAAAACTGGTCGGCATTATGTTTACAGTGGGAAGGAAAATTATCCAACCCTAATTGTATTTTAGGTGTATTTGTAAAATATACTATTTATCTATATTTATATATTATTACTTCTGCCAAGGAGGTTATGTGATCGGTTCGGTTTGTTTATTTGTTTGTCTGTTTGTTTTTTTGTTTGTCCTAATGGACGGATTTGCATGAAACCTAGCATATCCTAGAGGTGATTACATTTTGGTGATGATCTGGACTAGGATCTGGATCCGGGAATTTTTTTAAGGGCCTTGGCATATTCGATCTGGTTAATTAGCAGCATTACAAATTTTCTTTTCGAAGACATGGCTGCAAAATGAAAACTGCTTTCCTGAAAAGTATCCATCATTCTATGTATCATCACTGACACCACAACAAAACACAAACATTCAAGCATCTTCACATTCATGTTTTTGCTAATTGAAGTTTAATTCATTATAGAACAAAAATGGAATACACTCATTTGTCCCCTCTTCCAGTTTGTGCCCCATCAGAGTCTCCTGCGCTTCATGATCGATATTGCGACAGGGATGGACTATCTGAGTTCACAGGGGTTCCTGCACAGAGACCTCGCTGCACGCAACTGCATGTGAGTCCATCAGAGGGAGACACTGAGAACTCCTTGTTTATAACTGTAGCCATATTAGACAGGCACTGTGCAACAGCGCCGAAACGAATTCCCTTCTCTGTGACCCCTTTGGTTTGTTCAAACTGCACCAGCCAAAGCATCACAACGCCACCACGGTGTGTGCGTTCACAGTGTATGTGGTGTGATGTATGATGCAACAGCAAACATAAAAGCTGATATATTTCCATATCTTAGCAGTTTAGCAATCATTTTCTGTGCTTCGTCAAATAATGGACTTCCTGTTTCAACCTCCCGTGGAGTGACAGAAGTGGAACAAACTGACACCCCATTCATTGCATTCAGACAGACATCGGGGCGGAATAAAGACGGGAACAGGCCTGGAATGAAAACGCTGTCTGAATGTGGCCCATGACTGGTATCTGGGAAGGAAGCTGCTTAAAATTTCAACAAAATAGTGTGTGTGTGTGTGTGTGTGTGTGTGTGTGTGTGTGTGTGTGTGTGTGTGTGTGTGTGTGTGTGTGTGTGTGTATGTATGTGTGTGTGTGTGTGTGTGTGCTGGCAGAAAATACAAAAAGCAGTGTGTCAGAACTCTCATGCTGTTACTTGATCTTACTCCAGAGAACACAGCTTTGCCTGTGCTGAAAATACTTTTTTAAAAACTTTTTTTTAATCCACAGGCTAGGTGATGACCTTAGGGTAAGTGTGGCTGATTTTGGTATGTCTAAGAAGATCTACAGCAGCAATTATTACCGTCAGAAGGTAGCGATCCGTTTGCCAATCAAGTGGATGGCCATGGAGAGCCTGTCTGAGTCTGTCTACACCACCAAAAGTGATGTTGTGAGTAGTAACATTGGTCTGCTGTTCACACGATGAACAGCTTTGAAAGTAGAGATTAGATTCTGATTTCTTGATCGTGAGATTTGCTGATTGTCTGAATTTGTATATTGAATATGTAAAGCTTTAAATTCCTGCCCCTTTCCTCTCAGTGGTCATTTGGCATTACAATGTGGGAGATTGTGTCCCGGGGAAGAACTCCCTATCCTGGAGTTCCCAACCATGACCTGCTTGACTTACTGTTGTCTGGTCACAGGCTCAGGCCACCCAAGGACTGTGATGACAAACTGTAAGTTCCTGTGCTTGTTCAGGGATGTGTTTCATTTTGGGGTTGGATAGAGAGATTTTGAAATATTAACAGAAAGCTGGGGGAGCGTGGGGACAAGACAATAACACTGAGGACAATCTTTGTATTGTTTTTAATGGTGTGCTTTATTTTAATATTTTAATGTTATCTCTGCATACTTCTGATATTAGATGATAATTGATTTTCTATTGATAAGTGAAGCATTAGCTGCATATCACATAAAAACATACAGGAAGCCCTATTACACAGTAAACTGCTAACTGCGTAAGAAAAGGCTTAAAGGAACAGTTCACCCAAAAATGAAAATTATGTCATTATCTAGTCACCACCTATGCTGATATGAAGTCAGGTGATGTTTCTTAGTTCACCAAACATTTCTGGAGTCAAACACCAAAAATTGTTGTTGAAAAATGTAAAAAAAACAACAACAACAAAAAACCCCAACAACAATGAAAAATAAACATAAAACGACTCCTTACATCTCATAACCCAAGTCTCCAGAGGCCCTTAGATTTGAAAAGACATTATTTACACTCTTTTTAATCTGAAATCTGAATTGAAGCCTCTAAGCTAATAGCATTAGCTTGCACTCTGTCTGAGGACGGTGCAAAAGCTTGAATGCACATGCACCACTAGTGAGATCAGCAAGAGAGAGACACCGAAAATGTAACATTAGATCCAACAGAGGCACATAATCCAACTTCACTGATTTCCATCGACTTTCCATCAGCCTGGGGGTGAGAAGATGATGGGTGAATTTTCATTTTCGGGTGAGCTGGTCCTTTATTGAGAGGAATTGTCCCATTCAATTAGTTGGAAATGTTCACGTAATATTTTACCTGGATACCATAAAGCATCAACTCAAATTGGTGTGGTATCCATACATGGAGATGGTGTTTTTTTGATTTCATAAATTATTATTTACATATTATTATATTTATTAATTAGATTAATAAAATAAAATGACCTGAAAGTTCAATTTTCACTAAATACACTGTTATTGATTTATGTCTGATTTATACCTGATTAGTAAGTTTTTACATAGTTGTACTAAAATAGACTAATATTTCCTGGTTTCTCTTGAAATACTGGGTAGTTTCATCTTTCAAACTTCTGAAATGTATTAAAGCTAATTAATTTGAGAGGGAAAATATCTCTTTGAATATCACTTTGAACTGCTCACAACAGCTAACACCTAACAATGAATCACACCTTGACATTGCTTTGTTTTAAACTATTGCTGTAGGGACTATTGTTGTATATCATGTAAACATACCTCCCCCTGCCTCAACCATCTCAACCCAAACACAGTTATGAAGTAATGCAGAGCTGCTGGGACAGAGAACCAACCTGCAGGCCTGGCTTCAGGGAACTGTGTGAGACACTGAGAGGTCTTCTGTCAGAGCTGCCGGTGCTGGAGGCCATCCAGGAGGCCAGCTACATCAACCAGGTCCTCGAGGCTTCTGCTGCTGCAGTCGACTGTCAGGATCCACAGACAGAGTCTGACAGAAGATTGAACAATGTCTACATGCCCGCTCCTGTGTGTGCTGCCTCAGCCAGAGATGAGGATGAGGCTGTGGATGTAGAGGAGGGCTACCTTAAGTTTATTACTGGCTCAGGATTTAAGGGGGGTAATGATCACTAAAAAGAGACAAGGTTTTTATAGATCACCAGACAGAGATGTTGCATGTGTGTATTTACTACCATGGGTAACCTGCCCCACTTACTGACTGATAAAGAGCAAGGAAGTGACAGAAATAATAAAACATTTTTACTGTTTTTTGCTTGATTTAAGAATTTTGTTTATCTTGTGTATTGATATTAGAAAATATTTGTTTCGTCTAAAGGTACATAACCATGGTCCATGACTGTCAGAAAAAAGAGACATCCCCTGGAAACATTTTAAATATTAGGAGTAATTAAAATAAAAACACTACACTTAATTCAGAATGATTGGATACTAAATCAAAATGATGATTTTAGGTCAAAACAGGGGCCTCACAACAAGAAGGTCCTGGGTCCAAATCCACCTGAGGACCTGAGACTTTTCTGTGGTTAGTCTCCATGTTCTCCTTATGTCTGTGTGGGTTCTCTCCAGGTTCTCTCCAGGTTCTCCGGCTTCCTCCCACCACCAAAAACATGCAGTAGAGGTGAACTGGTGACTCTAAATTGACTGTAGGTGTGAATGTGAATCTGAATGGTTGTTTGTCTTTCTATGCGGTCCTGTGATGAACTGGTGACTTGTCCATGGTGAACCCCACCTGCTGCCCAAAGACAGCTGGGATAGGCTCCAGCTCCCCAGTGACCCTACACAGGATACAGAAAATGAATGAATGAATGTTGAGAAATTGCTCTACTTTAAAAAAATGTTTTAACATTACCACATTCAACCTCTTGTTCTAACAAATGCAAATTAAAGATATATGCAAATATTTAAAAGTTAATTGAAGGAGTTCCAGAACTCAAGTTGTTCCCTGACACTGTAAAAAAAAATACATAAAAAACATACTTACTTAAGCTGTCAGTGCCATTATGGTGTAGATTGTCTGTCCTGCAGATCCCCCTTTGGCAAGGAAGACCCTCATGGGACAATCAGTGAATCTGTCCAGTTGCCTGGTGACCTTTGAAATGAGACAAAGGGTTGTAATATGCATGAATTCCAATCTGATCTGAGAGAGAGAGGAGACAGGATATGTTTGACTTTAAACAAAATGTGTAACACTGAATGCAGTTTCCATCAAGATTTGCATCTACATTTTAAACAAATGAGTTCCTAGACTTACCACACCAACTTCAAACAGTGATGGTCATCTGTTTCGGACATCTGCAATCATGGGCTCTTCAAGAACTTCTTGTCGTTTGTATGAGAAGATTCGCTCTAAACATCTTTTCCTTAATCACTGCCTCCTTATTCTTTTTCTTTGCCTCGGTCAACAGAGCAACCGTTTCCACTTCTAGGCTGTCTGTGGTTCATGAATTACTAACAAGTATTTCCAACTCATTTGTTGACCTATGAATGGTAATTAGTGATAATTAGTGTAGAGCTTAGTGTCACCCCTTCTTATTTAATTTACTACTTTATTATTGGGGTCTCAATCAATCACTAAATTGTATTTTTTTGTGTACAATGACATGTTCCTTTCAAAATTCTAATTCTAATGATCTCTAATCAAATAAAAATCAGGATTCACCAGAATCTGGATTTTTATTTGGACCCACACGAAATCACACACTCATAGTCACCAACCTCCTAAATATGCCTGATTTTGTCCATCAAGATCCATGCAGTATTTCCTGAGAAATTGAAGAAAATGTTGAAAAACATGCAATGTGAAAATTTAATTGGGTCTATTCTGGCCTAAAACCCATCCTCTCACTACGTTTCATGGAAATCTGATAAGTAGTCTTTGCATAATCCTGCTGACAGACACATAGATATAAGGACTCTCTCTTTATGAACAGACAGACAACCAGACAAACAGAGCAGTTCTAGCGAAAACACTGTCTCCTTGATAGAGAAAATAAACTACAATTCCCAGCACCATTCTAATTTTAGATGTGTCCGAATTTCTGAGTAGTGACACGTCCTCATACGTCACTACCGCACCTGCGCAGCCATCTTGAGCCTCTACCAAGCAACGGACACAGAAAGGCTGAAAAAGGAGTGTAAAAACAGCCTAAACTGAGGAAAAAAGACACTTGTCCGCTATTATAAAAGTATTTATGAAACAGTAAAGGTCGAATACAGTGGAAAGGCCAGGGGACCGTAACCGAGACGGTAAAACAGCCATCTAAGTGCCTCGGATACCCGGACCTACAAGTCATCTTTTTGACCGGAGTAGGAAGGAAAAGTCGCCAACAGAAAAACACATCCTGAGTGGAACCATGAATCCTGAATAGTGAGTTTTATATGTTACATAAAACATGCTCTATTGTTAGACGGCCACTGTGTTCACTTAGACATTATAATTATGAATTAAATGATGTATCCTTTTCTAAAACAATGCTAGGCTAATTGTTCTGTAGCTACATTTACTGGCAAACACCAGCTAGCTGTCTCCCGTGAATAGGGTGCGGACAGCTCCTTTAATGTGACCGTCTCTCTAACGTGTTTCTTTTAACGTCAGCTGACAGCTTGCATCAGTAAACCTACATCATTTAGACGCCCAGTATTCTAGATTTCTCTAATTAATATCAGCGTTGTTTTTGTCAAGCGCTAGCTTTAAAAGTGCCTTCCCTCTTATTATGTTGCCAAGCTTGCGAGCAGCACTTTTTGCATGTCAATTATTTGTAAATTTATCTAACTTTTGATTGATATATCTAATTATTTGCACAAAAAATTAAAATATCATAACCAGGCCCTGATCTTGAATACTGTTGTTGTGCTTCTATATAGTGTCGTAGTTATAAAGAGAAAACTGGCTCTCTACGTTGTGGAGCGTGTCGGTAACGTAAGTTGATTGGACAGGTAGCAGATGTTTGACGGCTGACCTGCAGCCGTGAAATGAGAGGAGTCCCTGGTCATCGAATCCCTCGGGTCGGTGCTGAAACGTCTCACTGACAACCGCTTAGAGCCTTGTGAATCCTCATAGAACCCTGTCTTCTCTCTAGCTTAGCTAACAACTCCACACCCTTAGTCTATTTCCTTGTGTTTTTACACGTACCAATATTGTCTCGTTAAATATGCCTTAATAGGCACAGGAGGCATGACATGCTGGTTATCCATCTTCAAACATTTGGTGCCACTCAAGGCATTTCTTGTAAATGATGTAATTAATGTGTTAATTAATGTTTTGCATTAACTAATGCTTTGTTTTATAGTTTTAAGGCCATCTTTGGGTTACCAGGTTTTAAATGAAAACATTTGACTGGTCTTTCAGCACCTCTGTGTCTATTTCACTTTGTTTCAGGCAGCCCCCCTCCAATAATTCGTTTGACCACACATTTTGTGAAAAAGGCCACAGAGCATCTGGACCACAGTGCATTTATTAAGAGATAATTGACATTTATAGCTGCAGACTAAATGGATTGTTGTGAAAATAATATGAATGACAAATTATAATTTATAAATGCAGACCTGTTAACCAGACAAAAGGCCTTGTGTTTGTTTATCGCACTTAACTGATTTATATAGCATTTGTAAATTATGTGTTGAGCGTTAATTCCGACATTGTAAATCAAAAATTAATCCTCTATAAAGAGTCTCTTATTAGGAAGTGGTAAGCAAGCAAGCAAATTTATTTATGTAGCACATTTCGTACAGTGAGGTAATTCAAAGTGCTTTACATAAAAAAAAACAACAGATAACAGTACAAAGAAAACAGATAAAACAAAGAAAACAGATAACATGGTACAACATTTTTTAATACTGTTTCTAATGTGATAGCTGACAGGGACATAGAACAATCATATATAGATATAGCTGGATATAAACGAATTGTTTTCTACCTCTGCTGCAATCGGTTGTTTGGTTTGTTTAATTGTCAGCAGGATTTCCTTGAGGTAGAGGCATGGTGCATGGGCCAGAAAAGAACACGCTACACTTTGGAGCAGATCTGCACAAAGGGGCAGATCCAAGATTTTTGTTTCACTTTTTTTTTAACTTTGTATAATAGAAAGTTTTTTTTAAACATTTTCTCTAATTACTCAAAAACTACTGAGTGGTGAGGTATGGGCCTGGCAACCTAAAAAGACTTGAGGATTGGTTGGCCTTGGTGTAGTGTGAGTGCTACTGAGTGCTGCCAGTCCATTTATGGTTATTAAATTATTGTTAAATGTTGCTTCAACACAATGAAGAGTTTTGCCTAAATACATTTTTTATTTGACAGAGCATCTGTTTAGTAGTTGTTGGTGTTTCATGCCACAAACCAGTTCAGTCTGCACTCAACATGTATTGAGGTTCCAGACCTACCTGCCATATTCATGGTGAATGTTTGACAGCCAACAATAGTGTGTTTTACATTAGTATTACCATACTTACTTTTGGGTACCACAAGCTGGCCTCAAGTCATAAATTCATAATACATATAATTTTATCTGATATTATAATGTTGGTCCAAAGTAATTCTAATTTGATGTAATGCCAATTCCTTATGAGTTAGTGGAAACATGTTAACCCATACTTGTTTATGTTGCTTTTTGTTTTTGAGAACTTTGACTTCTTTTGTTATATAATAAAAAGGGATTGTAGAAAAAAGAAGGTATCAAAAAAAGTGACCATTTTCAAAACTGAATGTTTTGGCACTAATATTGAAAAGTTCAAATTTTATTTTTTATTTTGTAAGTGGGATGGGGCGTTGCCAGGGAGCTCCTGAACAGGTCAGCAGCGTCAGTCCAGCAGGATCTACTTTCATTTCAGTTTGGAATTTTTTAGTTTTCCTAAAACTTGGCATTATGATTATTGGCTTTATTTTTTTTAAATTTTATTTAGTTTTGTCTGGTTTTGTTTTGGTCCTGATATGGAAAATTAACAAACAGTTAGCAGGCAGTAAATGCTGTTAATGTTGCAACAATGACTATTTTTATTTGACTGCCTTTTTCATATCACTCATTTTAGATGTATAAAAGGCTATGTACTGCAGATGGTCTCTGGATCACTTGATGCAACAAGTGATAACTGATAGTCCTTTCGGCCCTCAGCATCAGTCCACATAAACACAAGCTGTAGATATGTAGAAATGTGACCTGGGCTGATTGCAACAGAGCTATGGCATTCAGTGCTTGTGAGATATTGTCAGTTGATCAAGTGTCAGGCAGTGATATAGGACAGGTCTCAGTTTCCTATAACACAAGAATAGCAGTGGCATTGGGCAATTCTCTACAGCAGTCTGTGCTATGTGTCAATTCATGTGACGTTGTTTTCCTCTCAGTGATTGGGTGGGGTGGGGGGTTGTTCAGTCATTTTGAGAGGGTGGGTATCAGACTGAACCAGAAAAACATGTTTTTATTATTCAAATTATGGGCCCTAATTCCTGAGCCACATTAACCTGCGTGAGGGCCCTGTGGCACAAATGAGCAGATTGGTCCCTATGAACCGCACCTCCGTATGCATTCCGTACCAGGGTTCGCATTTACTGAATATGTTCTGTCGTTTCCTGAATTTTTATTCCTCAACATAAAAATGACGAGGAGGATTTAGTCGTCAGTATTTCTGTCTGTCCATCTGTCCATAATCATTTTTAGTTGAAGAGCATATCTCCTTAAGTAAACATTCTAGCTTCACCAGCGTTCACACAGAAATCAGCTGTGATAAGTAGTTGTGCCTTTTAATGTTGAGATTTTTCTACAAATCTGTTTTTTCTTCATTTTCCAGGGAAAGATAATTTTAAGGTGTCACTGAAGGTTGGCTATCTTTTCCATAGCGTGTATCTAAACAATATAAAAACTCCTCTAGGCTTAACAAAGCAATGGAGGATATGTTGCATGCTTATGAATTTGTTGTACATTGTTTTGGGGGGTGTCGGGGGGGATATGTCATCTTGAAATGACAGTTACGGATGCTGAAGGCGACCTACCATAATGTTGAGCAACTCATGCAGCTCGGTCAGTAACCACATATACTGTATACCACCTGTGTTAGACCTCTTTGTCCAGATGTTGGTGACCGTGCACATCAGTTAGCTATTGTCTAGTCTTGTCATTGATCTGAATGGCATAACTTCATCATCTAGCTGGCTTTTAGCCATCGCAGTGGTCAGCTACACTCATAGCCGCGGGAATGTAATCTGAACGGGGGGGGGGCTGTAATGAAAAGCAGAGGTGAGCTCGCACACACACGCACACATATCACACAACCACATAAATTGCACGTTTGAACGTTTAGGGTGGTTTTAATATCATTGCATACACAGTGTCTTACAAGGAGGAACCAAAATAAGCTTCAACATGCAACTTTCTAGTTTGGCAACTTGCTCAATGCCAACACAGATGCAAAAAACTAATATAGATTATAGATTGATATATAATCAGTATTATTGTCACTTTTAGTTACGTGCTTGATTCTAGATTGACTTAGACGTTAAGTTCAATACTTTTTAATTTTCTAATAGAGTCAAAGATTATTCATTTACAAGAGTGCTGAATTTTTTTTCGCAGGTGTAGTTATTATATCAGCCTCTCCACTATTGATCAACCTATCCTGCATAGCTTAGTTATCACAACATTTCTCAGCAGTTGACTGAAGTTTCTTTAAAAAATATGAGTTGTTACAAAGAGGTGAAAAAAAGGAGGCAATACTGACAATGTTTATCAGGCAAGTGGTAACTAAAGTTACAGGGCAAAGGTTTCCTTTTTTTACTGTCACTTATAAATGAATATTCTATATGTTTGTTTTGTATATTCAATTTTATTATGATGAAGTTTTTCTTGAAAATTAAATGCTGTTCAATAATTACAGTAGTTATTAGTAATGAATGCATTTTGAGGGAATTTTGATGGACTATGTCCACTGAAATGGAAAACGACATGTCAGGAGAAACACGTCACCAGCAAAACCCTTGTTTCTATGATACAGCATAATTTGCATGTCTCGTTTTTCTGGCAGTTTTTAGACACGGACAGAATTTAATTTCAATTTTCAGTGCAAGATGTGAGAGTTGCATTAAATCCATATGATTATGTGGTTGTGTGTGCAGTCCGTCAGATGCACCACACTGTCTTGCTGCTGTCTTGCTTTTTTGAATGTTTTTAAAGTGGCTGCACCTTTAGAGACGATTCTCTGTGTGATTGCAACATCTGCTCCTTACAGTTTGTCTGTACTGGAATTGGAGCTGTGTATTGTCAAGAACCTGCTACAGCAGTTATCATTCAGTATATTGCAATAGTGTGAATAAAGTCATATATTTGTTCATAGGCTTGTGTTCCTTGTGTTTACCCTAATGATGTGTCTTGACTTCTTCCAGTCTCAGCTTGCACCGTTACTTAGGAGAGAAAGTGTCTCCAACACCGTCTGCCTTAATGTATCCCCTTCATTCTGCCAGTCTGTTGAAGCTCTGCTGGTCTCTACCTCAACCTGCAGTCAGAGGGTTTTACTCACATTTTTGAACAGCACTGAACTTTGCCCTCAGTTGTGAAATGTGATTTTGTTGCTGGTGCCAGATTATATCATATGTCACTCATTATTTTAATTCAAAGCTAAGTGAAATTTGGCTGTTGTCTGGTCTCTGCAGCCACTGTCTGTTTCAGCCAAAGGGAAGGAGCGTCACTGTGTAGCATTGCTGTAAAATTGCAGGTTGTTGCAGTGTTTCTATGACTCCAACATAGTGAAACATCTTCTCTAATCAAAACTGATTGCTTGACAGTTTCAGGACTCAGAGATAAATCTTCATGTAAGTAGCCTAATTTAAGCTTTTAATGTAAATTTAAGACAAGACCTTCAGTATCTGGAGAAAGTTTCAGTCTTAATTCTCTGATCCCAACCCCACTGTCTGTAATTTATAAAACATCTTAAAGATTAGTCCTGGCAAGGGGTGCAGATAGTGCAAATAGTGCAGTGGTTAAAGCGCGTGTCCCATGTACCGAGGCTACAGTCCTCTAGCGGTCTGCGCAGGTTCGGTTCTGACCCGTGGCCGTTTGCCGCATGTCTTCCCCCCCACTCTCTCTCCCACATTTCCTGTCACCTCTTCAGCTGACCTTTCAAATAAAGGCATAAAATGACCAAAAAATAACTTAACAATCTCACAATTCAACACTATCATGGTAATCGGATGACGATTAATGACGATTTCAGAATCAGTTTGTGATTAAATGAGTCGTGCACACTTTATACTGTACTGTGTGTCAAACCATTCACTCGTGTCCTTAGTCCGCATCACATCTTTGTTGCTTTTGTACAGAATGGTGAGACACAATACAAGCTTGGACAGGCTGTCTAAAAAGGAGTAGTGTCTCACACAGTCATCACTCTACAGAGCAGCACCAGTTCTGACCTCTCTCTCTCTCTCTCTCTCTCTCTCTCTCTCTCTCTCTCTCTCTCTCTCTCTCTCTCTCTCTCTCTTTCAGTGACTATCTGTTCAAGCTGCTGCTCATTGGAGACTCTGGAGTAGGGAAGTCCTGTCTTCTGCTGCGCTTCGCTGTAAGTACTTCTTCAGATGTCTCCAATGGCAACCTTTTATTTTTCCTCATTGTGCTGTTGACCTGACCCGGTCCTGTTCTCCCTCACCTCATCTGCCTCCCCCCTCTGTAGGATGACACCTACACAGAGAGCTACATCAGCACCATTGGTGTGGACTTTAAGATCCGCACCATTGAGCTGGATGGCAAGACCATTAAACTTCAGATTGTGAGTATGCACACACACACACACACACACACACACACGCATGCATACTGTTTGTGCGTGTGTGTGTGTGTTTGCACAAGAATGTTTATGTGTATGTTTGTGTACATTTTTCATTCAGACCAAGCTGCAACTGGATCCTGTTATATTTACGTGAACAGACTGACTTAGCTCCGCCTCATGCATACATGCAGACTTAAAGAACAATCAGCAGTGTACTTGTGTAACAGTGTACATTTGTAGATAACTCTAAAAACACCAGGAGATGAACAGGGTTGCTGTAGTGGTTTTAACTGAGCAGTCTTCAGCCCACGACAGAAATTGAGCAACATTACTGGTTAATGTGGTTTGCATCACCAAAACTTTAAATAACCTTAAGAACCTTCTCGGTTCTTCTTTGTGTTTCCAGAGGATGTACAAACTTGGACATAGATATAATAACATTCCTCCTCTGAGCCAGCAGCAGAGGTGCTGTAGTAATAGTGCCTCAAAGAAGAAGACAATCAACAGAAAAATGTCTCTTTCCAGAAAGTGAACAGATTTTTCACATTAAAACAGTAGTTCAACAGACACAAAAACAGAGTTAAGAGTTCAGAGGATACAACCCTGATTCCCAATAAGGTGTAGCCCTTATAATATAAACACATTGAATTGGATTGTTGTTGGCCTGGCAGGGGGTCTCGTTGGCCTGGGGGCCCGCCAGGCCTGTACAATGGTAGGGGAAACCCTGACGTAGGATTTACTTTAACAACCTAACCAGCATCCATAATGAACAGAAATGAACTTAATCAACCTAAATGTAGTTTACAATAATCCATCTCATTTTGAAATCAAACACACTTTATATTGTATCTCCTACTTGTTGCTCCATTGCTCAAGGTTTTATCCCTTCCTGCTCCTCACTGAAAGTGAACAGTTTTAAGGAGAGAGTAGATTAAAGGTATTGACTCATTTATTCACACGTAATGAATTTGTATTTCATTGTAATCGTTTTTAATCTTTTATCTGATGCTGCCTTCTTCTGTCTCTGTCCTCCCTGTCTTGTGTCTCTCACAGTGGGACACCGCAGGTCAAGAGAGGTTTCGTACCATCACCTCCAGTTACTACCGCGGAGCCCACGGCATCATAGTCGTATATGACGTGACAGATCAGGTGGGTCAGCAGGAAATCAGTCCCATTTGTTTTTGTTACTTTGCTGAATATAAATTCAATTTTGAAAAAAAAAATCTGTTCATAGAAACATAACATAACATTTTTCATTTGCTGGATGTTTTTCATCAAGCTGCAGTCAATATTCTGCAAATCACCATTCATTCAGCACACAAGCACTCGTTTGATAGGCTACAGTTTTTTTCATCTGATGGACAAACCATATAGTTCTTCTGGCCCCAGCATGGCTTTTAGAGCTCATTTATGAATGTGATTCTAGGTTTTAGAACATTGTATTATGAGACTTATTTAGTAGAAGTTATGATGTTGTTATAATTAATTGTGACAAAATAAAAAGAATGCATTATTTTCAACAGCAATGACTTTGACATCCCTATAAATATTTACAGCAGGGTCTTAGTTTTGGATTTTACTAGATTGTGCAGGTGTGAATAAAATTTTACTACTCGATCTAAATGTTTTTCAGAGGAATTGTGCTCTCATTGCCAAGTCACAGGAGTATAGTTATAAAGCTGGTATACTCACCTGCAGTGCAGTGTTTGTCATGATGATACTCTTGTTGTGCAGGAGTCCTATAACAACGTCAAGCAGTGGCTTCAGGAAATCGACCGCTATGCCAGTGAAAATGTTAACAAGCTTCTGGTGGGCAACAAGTGTGACCTGACCACTAAGAAAGTCGTGGACTACACAACAGCCAAGGTACGTCTGCTTTCTGTGCATCATGTAACAACTTGGGGCTACTACAACTCTTTTGATGAGTTAGTTCATGGTAACTTAAAGCTAAAGGAGTATTTAAAAAGAATTGCAGTTTCCTCAATGAAATGCATGAAGTAGAAATACAAAATGCTACTAATAGCATTATTGATAAATAATTATTATAACAGTATTTGTGTTAAAAAGAGAAAGCAGAAGACATCACTGTTTTTGTAGTTGAAACTGTGGCAGGAATATAATACTGAATTTACCAAGACAATATTGTAGTGGAAATTCAAAATTTGGTAAATTGCAGGTTCTAGTAATATTTTTTTATTGAAAATATAAGTATAAACTACTTTAATCTGCTCATCTTGCTTTGACCACCTCTGCACACACACCTGCCTCTTTCTTACTCTATCTGTCCCTGATCTGTTAGTTTTTCAAAAAAATGAAACATCCATGTATTATTTACAGTAAAAAAACTGTAGTCTGTGTTTAATAAAGTTGATAGCAGCCAGATTGACTCCAAATACGTGTAAAGAGCTAAATAGTGGATGACTGATTGACAAACATTGCAGTGTGATGTGACTCCAGAGGATTAAGTGGTTGTTTATATACCTGGACGGCCCACCCAGCTTAAGTCTATGTGTGGGAAACACATGATGAGAGAGACAGACACACAATGTGTGTTGTGATATTGCTGATATTGTGTCATTCAATGAATGAATGTTTTGAAAACCCTGAATGTTAGAAGGAACATTAAACGTTAAAATGTTGCTGTTTAGTGTTAGTAAATTAGTTAGTGTTAGTGTTGTAAATTTCCCCACGGTGGGACTAATAAAGGGATATCTTATCTTATCTTATCTTAGTGCGTTTCACCATACACTTTTTCTGTACATCTGAAAAGTGACTGAACCACCCAGATGTTTGACAGCATGGTCTGTGTGTATTTACCCACATAGGCATCAGTTGTATGTATGGAAGTGTGTTTTTTTTTTTGTTACAACTCCGTATGTTTCACAATGAGTTGCCTCTTCCTTTTCCGGCAGGAGTTTGCTGACTCTTTGGCCATCCCCTTCCTGGAGACGAGCGCCAAGAACGCCACCAATGTAGAGCAGGCTTTCATGACGATGGCCGCCGAGATCAAGAAGCGAATGGGCCCTGGGGCCACAGCCGGTGGAGAAAAGCCCAACTTAAAGATTGAGAGCACCCCTGTCAGGCAGTCTGGAGGGGGCTGCTGTTAAAGGACCCCTTGCCCCCACCATCACGACCATCACCTCCGTCATCTCCACCTTCTCCACCTCTGTGTTTCCTCCCATTATATCAGCCACTCTTACACACCACCATTCTTTCTTAACACCCTGTAACCCACTGCCAGCTCCCTGACACCCCCCTCTATCGGCCTCCCTGGAGATCCAGGGATGGTTGGCCAAACGGAGAACTAAACTGTAAGAGTTTTAAGATCAGAACTTTGCAAAGGTTAATTCAGGCCTGGTCACTTATCAAGCAACAGGCAGAGAAAAGCAGTCTGTGAGGGAGGGACAGAAACGGACACCGAGGCAACTTTTTACCCAGAGGAAAATCAGAAAACACACATGGAGGAAGATTGGTATTGATTTGGAGTGTAATGGAGGCAGTGGAAGATTAGGTCTAAGCGAGCTTATCTCCACACACACACACACACACACACACACACACACACACACACACACACACACACACACACACACACACACACACACACACACACACACACACACACACACACACACACACACACACACACACACACACACACACACACACACACACACACACACACACACACACACACACACACACGGGCATTGTGTGCTTGAGTCGCTGTAGATACTGGGTTGAACAGCAGCAGCCTGCTAATAATGACTGATCATTGCCATTTTTGATGGAGAGCCAGGGAAAGTCCCTTCATGCCTTTTTTTCCCACCAAAGTGAACCAGGTGCAGGTTCTGGGCTGGTACCAGCTTTGTCCTTGAAACTCCATCCAGTTTCTTTTGCACCTCAGTCGAGGACTACAGTACAAGGAGACAGTTTGTCTCCTCAGCAGACCGTTGTTGTTTAGTCCTGACGTACATTGTTGCAGTTATTTTCGTCTACACTACACAGCACTATCTGCATTTTGAAAAATCATGATCACATAGTTTTGCTCGTTTATGGTCATCATAATCCCACCCTCACCCCCTGATGTAAGTGGCCCATGTTTCTAGACCAGCAAGGGTTTGGTTCCACTCTGGCACCAATTTTCCTGGTGGAGACCGCGTTATTGGGCTGTGAAACGATCCGTTCCAAAACTGGCCCTAGCTCCGAACCAGCCCTGGAACTGCCTTGGTGGAAAAGGGGTATCAGTGAGCCTCCTCTTCCTCCATCTGTCCTCTTCCTCTGCATTGACTCTCACTCTCAAGGTGTGTTCAGACAGAAAGCAAACAAAATTTTGCATCATGTCATTGAGGTGAATTTTACCAACTGTACTGACAATAGCTATCAGCTAGCTTGAAATGGATGCATGGACCGTGTATGTGTTCGACCGACTGATCTCAGAACTGATTTTACCCTGGAGTCTCTCCTTATTCCTCCTCTCTGTAAGTTAGCAGAAATCCATCGTACCACTGATCTTTACACGGTACAGCACAACTAATATGATCCATCTTGGACCTCCTTATGAGTCAGAACTATCAGAATGGTATACCATCAACCAATGGCACAAAGTCACTCGTTAAAAAACTAAACTTCAACTACAGAAAAGCTTTTTGGAGATTTAAATTCCTGCCAATCCACTGAAATATGTGGTGTGGCTCAAAATGTCATAGGTGCTGGTCTCAACATGCCAATGATGAAATCAGGTCCAGGAGAAAGATCCACATGCAACAACAAATTGCAGTTAGTCTTGACTGAAGCATTAACCAGTAACCATCAACACTTACCATAGAAGATGACCACTGGTGGGTCAGTTCATTCCACAGGGAGATGTCAGAGCTGAGGGGAAGGTGGTGGTTGTGAGAACTAAAATCTATGTCATCTTCAAAGGAAGAAATTCATACGTAAAAGAATATGTGGTCATGTCTTGAGATGACAGTAGCAGTCTCAGAGCAGATAACACTGCACACAGATGAAGAGGCATGACAGAAGTGATCACTTACAAACAGAAGCCATTGGCAATATTCTGCATCCGTCTTTAAATGACTGTTTTATTACTGTGGCGGTTTAAGTTTTTTTAATTTTCTCATTGATACTTCTGATAGAGACGACTTGTACTTGTAGCTTAAACTCTCATGTTGAGCATGTGACAGGTAGGTTTTAGGATGTCGTTTCACTCGCTTGTTTGCAGATGAAGCTGAGGTAGAGATGTGTGTGTGTTTGAGTTTGAGTGTGTGTGTGTGTTGGTTGCTGTTTCTTCCCTGAGATCGTCCTCTTAGTCAAACGTAGTTATGTCCCGTTTGGACTTTATTCACACCTGTCCTTTATGTCCCTGTGTTTTTCTGGTTCCTGACCAGATGCTCCAGTTTGCACCACTTATGTAACTTTTCTTCTTACGACTGAGTAAAGACGTCCTGCAGACATGGACACGAAGTGATTAATGACCTTTCTTCAAAAGTTGACTCATGTTTGAAATGTGATTGTTGACTTCTAAATATTCTTATATGTACTATAATCCTATAATAAGTAGAGGTCAACTGATGGTGGATTGTCAAATTCTGGTATAATAACAATAGTTTGTAGCATAATAAAGCTGATCGCTTATCAATGGGCCAATATGGTGATATTTTTTGTCTATTTTTTTTTTTAGCTATTATAATCCCACAAAGTCAGTGATTGCAGTTCAGACGTTTACTGGTGGAGGCCGTGCAGTCATTGGTCACTATCGGAGCAGAGTTCACCAATACCAGTCTGTAAAACGTCCTATCAATGCCGATTGATCAGTCTACCTCTAAGAAGTCTGTTTACAGTGCCTTTACTGTCCTCCCTTCACAGCAAGTCCAGTATATAAATGTTAAGATGCTACTATGTGTATTTATTCTGAGGCTTATTTTCTTCCACCAATGACAAACTCAAATGTAAAACATTAACATTTAGGCCTCAGATACATGTAAGAAAATATACAAGAGCTTATAAAAGTACAACTTGCAAAGTTATGAGCACGAAATTTTAGAATTTGGAAACAAAGGGTTTGACCAAAAAAAAAAAAGTCAACTTTCACTTATTGTCTTTTTCCAAGAGCATCCTTAAACAGATGGTTAATAAACTGTATTCATATAGAACCTTTCTAGTCTTACAGGCCACTAATTCACCCTTACACACAGTGGTGGCAGAGGCTACCCTGCAAGCTGCCACCTGCTCAACGGGAGCAATAACCATACAAACAAACCAACCAGCGTTTTAAAGTTAAAGAATAAAGAGAACGAGTTGTCCACTTCCTGTAATGCACTGAGGATTGATAGCTAACACTTGTTACTTGAGAGGAACAAACTGGAGCAAACAGTTCCCCCCTTGACCCATGTTCATGAACAGATTTGATGACCTTGTTTGGATCAGATCCAGGCCGTTGTCATGATTTCCAACAGTTGGTGTAGTAATGGTGAAAACAGAAGCAGGTGTTAGGCTGTTCACATCCCTGGAGCTCTGAGCGTTTGCTCCTCATAGCTGTGTTAGCGGTAGGGTTGGGGTTGTGTTAGCGCTCAGCAGTATTTCCAGGGAAACTGGAAACATTCCCTGCCTTTACAGAAGGGCCTCTACACTGTTGTAAGACGTCTGAGAGACTTCCTCAGTCTGAGCCATAACTTTTTACTCTTTTACAAAGGAGTGATATTCTTGTTTAACTCAATACTTAAAGGAATGAACATACTGTACTGGTGTAGCATTAGGACCCTGTAAGAACTTATTTGGTCTCGTCAGTCTCATCACCTGTGTTGTGTTTGAGGGCGTCCGGAGGTTCAGGGACTGACTGGTCTTGGTTTGCTGACCGGATATGAACTCCCAACTCTCCCCTCTCCCCCACCATGTCACTGCAGCTTGATGAATTCCTCCCTGATGCCCGTCCACTCAGATATACGAGAATCTCCTATCTAAGCTAAATAGCTGTCAGCATGTCAGGCAGTCCCCCACCTCAGGCTGTGCTGACATGTCACCGAGAGCATGCAGATGCATAATTGTAGTTTCTGCTCCTGCAAACTGACATGTCGAGAAAAACAGCCTCCTCTGTGAAGTGTCATCACTCAGCTCTACGTCATCAGAGTGAAGCACTTTCATCTGGTGCATTTTAGCCTGGTGCGCTGTAGCCCTCCTGAGCTAAACCAGAATGTAGTTCACTGCAGAGGGCTGGAAACTGTTAAGGGAAAGAGAAGGAAACAGCAGGAAGTGTGTGTGTGTGTGTGTACTGTATGTCTATGTGTGTGTGTGTGTGTGTGTGTGTACTGTATGTCTATGTGTGTGTGTGTGTGTGTGTGTGTGTACTGTATGTCTATGTGTGTGTGTGTGTATGTACTGTGTGTGTGTGTATGTACTGTGTGTGTGTGTGTGTGTGTGTGTGTACTGTATGTCTATGTGTGTGTGTGTGTATGTACTGTGTGTGTGTGTGTGTACTGTATGTCTATGTGTGTGTGTGTACTGTATGTCTATGTGTGTGTGTGTGTATGTACTGTGTGTGTGTGTGTGTGTACTGTATGTCTATGTGTGTGTGTGTGTATGTACTGTGTGTGTGTGTACTGTATGTCTATGTGTGTGTGTGTGTATGTACTGTGTGTGTGTGTACTGTATGTCTATGTGTGTGTGTGTGTATGTACTGTGTGTGTGTGTATGTACTGTGTGTGTGTGTGTGTGTGTACTGTATGTCTATGTGTGTGTGTGTGTGTACTGTATGTCTATGTGTGTGTGTGTATGTACTGTGTGTGTGTGTACTGTATGTCTATGTGTGTGTGTGTGTGTACTGTATGTCTATGTGTGTGTGTGTGTGTGTGTGTGTATGTACTGTGTGTGTGTGTGTGTGTGTGTGTGTGTGTGTGTTTGTGTGTGTATGTACTGTGTGTGTGTGTGTGTGTGTGTTTGTGTGTGTAGCCCGGGGCAGGGTCACATGTAACATTCCTCAGCTTGTTTGACACATGTTTGAAACCCAGCAACACACCAGTCTCACTGAGTAGATGCAGAACAAGCTATCATTGGAAACACTATCACACACAGTTACTGGATGTTTGATGACTGATTTCCTTTATTAAATCTTTATTCAACAAGTCTTGATATTCTACTGATTTTAATGTATTCATTGAATGCTTTACTGTGTTATGGAGGCCATGGAAGTGTGAGGGGACACTGGGGAGGGCGGGGGCTCTGATGTAGGGTTAAACTCATGCGGGGTGGGAACTTATGCTTTTGAATGTGATTCTGATGAAACAACACTTGACTTTTCTTCTTGACTTCTTTTTGTATTCTTTTGGGTTAAGGGGTGTTGGTTCCATGTCATTTGCACACTTAATCAGCTCTTAACGGTTTAGTAAAGACACTCAATAGGTGTTGTTTGTTGTTAAAAAAAAAAAGAAGCACCAGGCTAGAGGCTGGAGCTCACCTGTCAGTCACCTTCTGTCTTTTCTGTTTGGCTTTTCACTTTGGTGCCGTCTCCCTGCTGAGGTTGATCATTTATTTTTTCTGTATACACACACACACAGACATATAAAGAATGAAATAAAAACAAAAAAACATGGTTGAGTCAACATGAGAGCTGGTTTGGTATTGTAACTTAACATGTAATGGTTCTTGAATGCTTCGGGACTGTGAAAAAGATAATTGTAGTGGGGAGGGTTGAAACTAAATTTATTAGTTTCATTTTATAAAAATGCTTAATCCTCTCCTGTCTGTGTGGTTTTGTGTGTTTTATGACTTCCTCATGACTACAAACCTGTTGACCATCCAGTTTCTGTACAGCATATACAGTATACTCAGTGCTGCATTGGTACCATGCCTTTGACTACTGATTATTAAAAGTACATAAATAATTCAAAAGAACATTTAACCCAAAAATGAAAGTTCTGTCTTTATTTACCCACCCCCATCCCAACGGAAAGTTAAGTGAAGTTTAGTATTCCACAAAACATTTCTGGAGCTTCACAGTAAAACTGTGTTGCAGCGTTCTACACAACTGAAGAGATGGGCACAAAAATAAATGACTCCATTCAGTTGCGGAGTCCAAAAGGCACAAACCTCCGCCAAGGCCCTACAATCCTTGACATAATTGTTACTCCATCAGTACCAGTCCCATCTCTGTTTCTGGTAAAAACGGCCCTATCTCACAATGTTAAAAAAAATCCTTTAAAAATATTCCTGGATCCAGATCCTGATTTGGATCATCACCAAAATTTAATCACCTCTAGGATATGTTAGGGTCCATCTTTGGTGAAAATTTCATGCCAGTCCGTCCACTAGTTTTTGCTTAATCCTGCTAACAAACAAACAGACAAGCAAACTGAGCCAATCACATAACCTCCTTGGCGGAGGTAATGACCACACCTGTTCAGGTATTCTGACATGCATGAGCTCAAACCTGTGCACAAGATGAGATCAACTTTGGTTGAGCTCTCGGTTGTGTGTGACAAGCTTCCAGTTAGCAGGTAAACACGTCTGCCCACCCTGTGACACTTAAAAACTGCAGAGAGGGTGGAACGTCTTCTCAAATCAATGTGGTATTTCTGTCCCTCTGGCGATTTGGATTATAATGTAGAAGCTGTATGGAGTCTGTTGATCTGTTGTGGGAATATTTTAAAACAAGTCCCCATCGTCTTCAGTTTAGGTATTTGTAGAACGCTGTGATGTCTTGCTGTAAAGCTCCAGAAATGCGTGGACTAACGCTGCGTGTGAACGTAGCATTAGAGCTTCAGACCGACTGAATTTTCATTTGTCGGTTAGCGATTTCTTTAAGTTTGAAAGGTGACAGGTGTGTTTTTACCAGGTAGGGGTATGTTGAACTGGGAAGTAGAGGCTCTAGTATTGGAGCTCTACAGCACTAGGGACAAAAAGTCAGCATATATGCATATATATATATATATCTATATATATATCTATATATATATCTATATATAGATATATATCGATATATAGATATATATCGATATATATATATATATATATATATATATCTATAGATCTATATATATCTATATATATATATATCTATATATATAGATATATATATCTATATATAGATATATAGATATATATATCTATATATATCTATATATATATCTATATATATATAGATATATATATCTATATATATATATCTATATATATAGATATATATATCTATATATATATATATATTGTCCTTTGCGGCACAAATTTTGTCTGATTACTTTATTTAAATCCATCTTGTGAGTCCCTCAACTCAATAAAAGTGTAAAGCTTTATTGCCCCTTTCAAATTTGATCTTATTATGTTTTTGCCGATGTTTATCAACAAATGTTTAGATAACCAGGTATAAATCATGGCGTTTTCTGTTCAGGGTATCAATATGTGGTATCAGGTGCTGCTCATGGTGGATTGTTGGGTCTCTCTAGCATGAAGAGTCGTTCTAGACCTGCTCTTGATATAACTTTTGTTGTGATTTAGCACGACACACATAAATTGAATTGAATTAATCAGTATGTACGGTAACTGGAACGTTTAATTCCAGGTATTTGACAATTATTTTGAATCCTTAGGGTCACCCAAAAATGAAAACTGAGTCATCCTCACCCTCCCTCAGGCTAATGCTTGTGGCTTCAGCGTAAAAAAGGGTGTAAATAATTCAATCCTTTTAATTCAGTTTGGGGTCTTGGGGCCTCTGGAGACTTGGGTTATGGTCTACAAGCTATAAGACACTTCATATGACAGTTACTGTCATATGAAGTGTCTATGAAGTGAAGTATGAAGTGAGATGGCAGCATGACTTCCTGTCTGCCACAGTATGTCACAGATGTGCCTAGAACTCTGAGGTCAAGTCCCACTGATGTCACTATTTCTTGAGAGGAGGTTACATTTTTGTCCTGATGGTGGGGCTAGAGGAAAGGTCAGGAGGGTCACTAAAACATAAGACTGGATCTACAGCCCCAAACCAAATTTGAAATTTGAATTTCAGATTTCATGTGTCACTCTGGAGCAAAGTGCGGCACATGAGGATATTGTCCTGTAATGAGAGCCAGAGGCTGCACTGTTGCCCTCTGCTGGAGCCTCCACAGGAAACAAGTCCCTCCCCAACATCCATGTCCCTTACTGTAGATCTCTGCTGCTTGTCATCCACGTAGAGGCCGCCCTTGATTGGTATGCCTGCCTCTGCTTGGAGACCTTTAAATCACCACACACACTAAGCAGATCATCTGTAGGTGCAGGCAGCTTGACACAGCTTACATCACTGTGTCAAGTGGAAAAACAAGAAAGATGTTTGACATTACCGGTTGTTTTTCAGGCTCTGGCTGCAAAACCTGCAGCAGCTCTGAGTGGGATTACAGCTGTCGTCTGCATCCTCTGCAGCTCAGCAGTGATATTGCATGATAAGATCCAATCAGTGTGTTTATATCCAATGTGCAGCATGTGGAACATCCTTGTGGGGTTCTTGAATTTGGACAAATTGAATGCTTTGACAGTGTTTGTGCAATATTTCCTACGGTGTTGAATAGGTGAGGTGTGGTGATGACAAAGCTGCTGTGTCACTCTCTCTCTCCTGGCAGGGAGACATGGGGCTGCTTGATGACCTTGAGTTATTTTTATCACAAAGGGGGGCGCTGCAGGAGCAGGGTTTAGAGCCAGAGTAGAGTAGTCTGTCTGAAACTGCAGAAGGAGGGAGGGGCTTTATTACTAATCCAGGAACATGCAGACCTGTAGTTTAGGGGAACACGTGTGGAGCAGCCACACCACCACAGCTGAGGCTACTGGGGGGAGACCCTTATCCTCTGACGTCACGCTCAGGTTGGGAAACTCAAATCCTGGGATAATATCACACTGCTGTGTTCCAGGAATCTGATGACTCACTATCATGTCATCATCATCAACTCACCACTGCAAAAACTGAAATCTAGTGAGATGAAATATCATATAATATTTGAATTTATTTATTCTACTGGTAGGTTTTCAGGGTCGAGTCCTTATGAGGGTTCAAACCATCATGGGACTGTTGCTTTCAGGTGCAATGATATAATAGGGAAACTGAGCTCCCTTGGTGGAGGTTTGCACACAGCATTTGTTCTATTTATTGTCACATATTAAGAACAGAACTGTATGTCTGGTTTGATCTAAGAACTGATAACCTTTAAGAAATAGGCAGACTGTAGTTTGTTCTAAGACTACTGTAATCATTTAAGGCTCCTCTGTTTGGGTTAATCAAAACTGTGCAGAAAGCTAATGATGACAACTGTTAAATTAAGAAGAGTCATCTTGTTATTAGTTCTGGTTTTAAGGTATTTTCTTTCAAATTAGGAAAGAAACAAAATAAAAAAAATCTGACAAGCTAGTTTTTAGGTTGTTTTTTTTCACTTAAGTGCTTGGAATGAGTTTTACTTCCAGTATTTCAAGAGCCGAGATCATTTGGTCTTATTTCAAGAAATCTTACCAAGTGCAATTATCTTACTGCACTGGCAGATCAGCTCACTTGTTTGTTCTGTTTCCTCGCAAAAGTAGAACTGGAAGCTAAATTGTACAACCCCCGTTGTGTTTGTTGGCAAAATATACTATTTTTCAGCTGTTTGCAATCACAAAATCACACAAGAACAGTTTAAATAGCTCAATGCAAACAAATCGTTTCCGACATTCAACACAAAAAGCTACTTTTAATGACTACTGCAGTCTCAAAATGATTCAACCCCCGAATATCATCCCTCATTAGAGTCACATTTGTAAATCAGATGATAAAACACACCTGCATAGACTTACTTTGACAGTAGAGTCCTAGTAGAGTTTTTTTCTGTTAAGGCCTAAATTTATCTGAACTCCAAGATGTTCACCACTGCTGACCCAAAAGCACCAGAAAAGTGGGCTCCCGTAGCTCAGAATCATCTAGATAAGACACACAAGTTTTGGGATTTTGTTCTGTGGAGCCGAGAAACCTAACTTAAACTCCCAAGCAGACCTCGGAGTCCACCAAGGCTTCAGAAGAAGTCCTGGATCATTCTAGAGTGTCAGTCACTGTTTCCTGACTGGAATCCATAGAAAATCTCTGGTGGGATCTGAAGAAGGCGGTTGCAGCAGGTAAACCAGGTAGCTAATTAGTTACATTTACTTAATAACATGATGATGTCGAAGGGGCTGATGCAAAAATCAGACTCCTATAGACCCACCCAGTGCTTGTAATGCCATCTGCAAGAATCCACCGTGCCTGAATCCTAACCACCAATCACAGCCAGGAGGCGTGTCTGACGGCATGTCACTCTTGACAGCCGAACTGGGGCGACTGCTAAGACTGCAGGCAACAGTAGAAAATATGTAAGCAAAGAAACAACCATGTAAATTTCTTTTAAGGACTCAGCTTTTGCTAACAGGAAGTTGGATTGACCAATCTGCTGGTTTGTTGTGCAGAGCCAAAGGTATCCCAGTTCAGGTCTTGACCTCTCATAGATATTTGGAGCTGCTTTTTAATTTGAGTGGAATCCGTTTTATTTATCATCTTGGTTTTTTTTTGCCTCTTCTCTTTAAATGATGTCATCATGCTCTGAGTTCTCAAAAATTAACTCGGTGAATATAATGTTATGGTCTGAGACCAAGCAGGTACTTAAATTGGAGAACAAAAGGTCAGACCATGTGTGATCATTTCAACACAATTTATTTACATATTCTCCATACACCTCATTCCATTTGAAGCCTTGGCAATCTACTATTGCATCATGTTAACAGTCCTTTTCTTGTACCAGATTCTTGATCTAGCAGTCTTTACTCAGCCTCCACTCTGTCACATCCACCATCAGTTTCATCTGAGTGGATCCCAGGCGTGAGCTTCAGTCAACGGGGCCCTGGAAGATGAGTTTGATGTGGCCCTGCTCCCCTGTCAACCAAGTACCACAGAAAGGGCAGGCAGCGTGGAAGGCATGGGTGCCGTGGGGTAACGGGATCTGACTCCACCCCACCACTGTCTTTTCTGAACATACATGGCCGCAAGGGCAGAAAGCGTGAGTGGGCGGACCGGCATCCAGGTATAATCCTCCCTCACAGCCCAGCCACAGCGGCACGTAGGGGCCCACTCGCCGGCACATGGGGCACTCCCTCTCCCCAGTGCTGGCTGGTACTGTGCCCCCGGGGCCAGCGGGACCCTTGTCTTTGCGGTAGCCCCAGTTGTGGTAACCATGTACATGGCCGCAATTGACGTAGACCCAGGGCTGTTTCTTGTCGACGATCTCACGCTGGGCCAGACTGGGGAAGGCCAGGGTGTTGAAGCCTACGGGACACTGGGGCCGGGCAGCGTTCAACTCCTGACGAAGGGACTCCAGCTGTTTGAGGGTGGGAGTGTGGCGCAGTCCAGCAGGGGTCCTCCACAGCAGGGTAGCCCCACATAGATCAATTAGAGAACCATCCTGGAGGGTGTTTGACTCATTTTCAACCTTGAGAGGAGAACAGATGATAGAAGTGCAGCAGAGAAGAGAGGAGAGGGGACAGTTTTCATCAAATGGACATTCATGTTTTCTATACTGGTGGGCTTGTTGAACTGAGGAACACTCTATACTGGACTGGTACAGTCTGTACTGGTACTGTACAGCCACATCATGACACTGTGCTCCACTTGGTGGTTTATGGATCAGATGCCCATCGATTCTCAGAGGCTTCCCTGAAAATATCATCTTCAGCAGGACAATTGCAGATCAGTCACTTAGAGGTTCATCAAAAAATGAAAATGAAAACTTTTCATCATGCTGATGAAAAGTTTCTTAGTCCACAAAACATTTTTGGAGATTCACAGCACAAAGAGCAATGCAACATTCACCTAAGCAATTTAAAAAGATGGAGACTTGTTTTAAAACATAAAAAACAACCAAACATGCACATAAAATGACTCCATACAGCTCATAATAATAATAATCCAAGTCTCCAGAAACCCAGAGATCTCTAATCCCTTTAAAAAGCCTTTCTTAAGATCACATCTTCACTGTAGCCTCTAAGCTAGAATGCTAACACTCCTTCTGAGGTGGATGCACAAGTTTGAATGTGTGTAACAACCTCACACACAGTCCTCACACAAGCACAAAGATGTACAAACTGTGTGGAGTCAATTCATGTCTGTTTTAAATAGTGTCTCCATCTTGTTCAGTTGTTGAGGTGAAGCTACAACACTCGACTTTCCATCAACTCGGAGCTGAGAGGAAAATCTCTGAGCATTCATTTTTAAGATGGTGTTTACTTCCTGATGTTATACAGTTTTTGACTCTGAAGCGAACATCCCTCTTCATCTTACCAGTTTTCCCCTCTGTTGGGCTGAGCGAGTTTCCCTCAGGGCAAAAACATTTCCACAGACTGAGATTTCTCGCCAGACGCCTGGAGCCGGCTCAGACACAAACTCCCCCGCTGGGTGCATCACCAGCACCCCATTGGTGGTCAGGCCGTCCATCAAGCCGTCCGATGTCCTCCATTTGGCAGCCCGCTCCTGAGGGACACCCAACACATACACAGAGCAGGCAGATGTACAGATTAGTGGAATAGAGTGGAGGCACAGAGGGATGGTGGTGGAGGTGGATGTCAGAGGCAGTTAGAAAAACAGCCGACGTTGCTCTTCTGTGCTGCTATATTTAGACCAGTACAGACTGACTACTGTGCACAGAGCAGCACCTACACCTAAGAATAAACCCATCCCTGAGAGAAAGAATGAAAGATGCATTATATAATTACAAATGAGCTCTCATGGAATGAAACAGCACATTTCTGGCATGTGTATCTTCATTTAAAAACCCACTATCTGCTCGGCACCACACAGCAGAAAGACACAGAGACCAGCTGCTAAGCACAGTGGAGCATTTAGCAGGTCTCCATCCATCCATTTTCTGTATCCCAGCTGACACTGGGCTGGAGGAGACAAGTCACCAGTTCATCACATGGCCAACATATACAAACACATACAACCATTCAGACTCACATTCACACCTACAGTAACTTTAGAGTCACCAGTTCATCTCTACTGCATGTTTTTGGTGGTGGGACGAAGCTGGAGAACCTGGAGAGAACCCACACATACATGAGGAGAACATGCAGGGAACCCACACATACATGAGGAGAACATGGAGGGAACCCACACATACATGAGGAGAACATGGAGGGAACCCACACAGACATGAGGAGAACATGGAGGGAACCCACACAGACATGAGGAGAACATGGAGGGAACCCACACATACATGAGGAGAACATGGAGGGAACCCACACATACATGAGGAGAACCTGGAGAGAACCCACACATACATGAGGAGAACATGCAGGGAACCCACACAGACATGAGGAGAACATGGAGGGAACCCACACATACATGAGGAGAACATGGAGGGAACCCACACATACATGAGGAGAACATGGAGGGAACCCACACATACATGAGGAGAACATGGAGGGAACCCACACAGACATGAGGAGAACATGGAGGGAACCCACACATACATGAGGAGAACATGGAGGGAACCCACACATACATGAGGAGAACATGGAGGGAACCCACACATACATGAGGAGAACATGGAGGGAACCCACACAGACACGGGGAGAACATGGAGACTAACACGGTCTACAAAAACGGCCCAAAAAGCCTTAATCATGCAATGCTAAAAAAAAGTACACAAAAATTCTCAGTCCTCCACATCATCCAGATCCAGTCTAAAGTTCTGCCTTTTCATCGTTTTTGCTTAATCCTGCCAAACAAACAGAAAAACAACCTCCTCGGTTGTGTTTATTGTTGTTGTTGTTGTTGTTCATGATAGTTTGCCATTGGCAAATGTTTTTGTACTTATGTATGCAATCTGAGTACTATGAGTAACAATGAAAACTACCACTACATACTGTAGACGGGTAATTGGAGTGTAAATATATTTATGCTGATAATGAAGCATTTAAAAAATGAGGCCTGATTAATCCTGATCTCATTTTTTTTATCATAAGAGTTTTACCTGCAGCAGATGATACAATATTTGTTCCATATATCACTGGAAATGTAGTCCTGATAGAAGGCAGAGTTATACAAGCCTCAGTCCTGTGTGTGTGTGTGTGTGTGTGTGTGTGTGTGTGTGTGTGTGTGTGTGTGTGTGTGTGTGTGTGTGTGTGTGTGTGTGTGTGTGTGTGTGTGTGCAGAGCTGGTTGCTGACATTCTCTCTCTGACTGCTGGCCTAGTTGTCGGGGGTCTGATGAATGTTGCATGGGATGAAGTCTTGCTGTCATGACAAAGGGCTGTTACTGGTACACATGGCTTTGTGTACCTAGATGTCACGTTTTAGGCCGCCTCCTGGAAGAATCCGCTGTGGTTTGGAAACTGTCATTTCTTACAGTATATTAAAGAAGTGTCTGAGGAACAAACTGTAAATGTACAGGAGAAAACATGTAAAGAACATGTTTTACATCACATTCCATTCAAACAGGGTTCATGCACCACTAGACGAGGTCAACGAGAGAGAGAGAGAGAGAGCTCTGCTTACACTCATGTATGGCATGTAGAGCTTACAAGATGTCAGTGTGTGTCTGTCTGCATGTTCCTGCTCATGTGACTGCTCTGACTTTTAGTTTGGAGGCTGCAGTGAAGATTCAACTAAAAATGTGTGTAAATTCAGTCTTTTCAACTCATTTTGTGAGACGATGAGCTGTAAGCAGAGATTTTATGTTCGTCTGCAGGTGTTTTTACATTTGACATTAAAACAAGCGACTGCTGCAACACTGTGTGTATCTTTCCATCAGTGTGGGGGTCAGTTCTAGGTGAACTGTTTCTTATACAGTTTGGGTCTCCCATATATAGTTGTTAATGCTGAACACCACCAAGTAAAGGGAAACCCTTATTCCAAAGTTGGCTTTATTATTATGGGTTATTATTATATCATACATTTAATATGTAATCCATAACATACAGTACAAGGCATGCAGCGTTCAAGGACATGCTGATTACTGCATGTGCTCATGTGTAATATGTTCACTGACTGGTTATGTAAGCAAGACATACAGAGTATATCTCCACAGCCCTTTCATAACACATGACACGCAAGTCTCTAGCACACACACACACACACACACACACACACACACACACACACACACACACACACACACACACACACACACACACACACACACACACACACACACACACACACACACACACACACACACACACACACACACACACACACACGGAGAACACTGCTTCTTCCTCTCCCATGCTTCCTCAGGCCGGGTCACATGCGCTGACACTTATCCTCACAGCTATGATGTCACCCGTGGGTGGCACAGCCCTGTCCCTGCTGTCACTCTCACCATGGTTGCCACGGTTACTAGTCCCTATGTAGTTTACCAGGAGAAGCCCCACAGGAGAGCACTCACCCCTAGGAAGATGTTCTTGGAGGAGTCGAAGCCGGCGGCGTAGATACGGGCCGTGTATGGAGGGCTGCGCTCACACATGATGCGACAGGCGTAGCGGGAGATGGTGCTCTGGGCCGACTGGCCTCCGCCGCCACCCTCGCCTGCACCGCCCCCACCCTGACCGCTGCCGCTGCCCACTGTGTCCGTCACCACAAAGTCGATCATGCTCTCTGTGGACCGGCCAATCTGAGACAACCAGGAGAGATGGATCAATATCAGAAAACAATGACCAATATTCAATAATCAAAGGGTCCAGTTCACCCAAACCACAGAAATCATATTTTCACACTTGTATCTATTGTCTCCAGCCAAGCCAGCAGTCGTGCTTCTATTCATCCAGGTCTTCTGTCTGCCTCTGAGATTTTCTTGGATCGACATTTTAGAGCACGTGTTGTCTGCTTGTATTTGTGACAGCTGTAGCAACTATAAAACCACCTTCATGAGGTGCTTTCCTGACCCATCCTTACACAAAGTTCTGTGGAAATCCAGTGAGTCGTTTTATCCTGCTGACAGAAACAGCTGAAAACATAACCTGCTTGGCAGAAGTAACGAAGACGGACAAGAGTCACCCTTTAGTGGGGGCATTAAAAAAAGAAATAAAACGCTTTAAATTCCCCAAACATCTAAAGGTACCTCTGCAGTATATGGGAGAATAATAATTCAGTTGTGTCAGATATCTAACATCTTTCTGCCGCTGATGAAACTGGATATCCATTGATGAAGTGTTCTGTAATCAGAAGTAACCCTTTAACACAGCCGACAGGGAGACAGACATGTTGGACGACTGCTGTTCATTGTGTCTGCAGCAGTCATGACTTTGTATGGATCTCCTTGAGAGCAGACATGTCTGACTCATCCTCTCCTCTATATTTGATCTCCTTCCTCTTTTGTCTTCCCTCCTTCTGGCGACACTTTTCATTCCCTCCCTCTGTTCCTCTCTGATGTCTCTCCTCTGTCATGACGTGGCATTCTGGAGGCAGTCTGACAAATGTGCTCACAGAGAGGTATTAGCTTGCTGTATGTTGTTGTTTGACTGGTTCACTTCAAAATCTAAAAGACACCTTGAAGACATGCAGCTTTCTTTATGAGGAGTGAGATAAGAAGATGGATATCAGTCTTATGGCAGTGTGTTGAGTTGAGTCAGGACAGGCTTGCCTGGCTCTGGTTGTACCCATCAACTCACTGATTAACATGACTGATCTCATTTAGCAATATAAAAACAACAACTCACATGCTTTTTAAAAGCAACTTCCAAGAATAGATGAGAGCAGCACATCCAGGTACGTGAGTCATGATCTTGCCCTTTAGAGTCAGTTCTGTTACATAATACAACTAGAGGGGCGCTCAATAGAGCGAAAACCTCCACCGAGGCTTCAGGTTCAGCTTTAGCTCCGCCTCTTTATCCAGACCTACTCCAAAATACAACGCTTCCATTTTCTGCTCAAACCCTTCATGCAAGTTTCATCAAAATCCATGAGATCTTTAAGTGTAATAGAGAGTAATGGCGAAAAAGGCAATGAAAAAAAAAGGTAATCAAAAAATTAAAAAGATGCTAATAAAACTGAAAAGAATTCCTGGATCCGCCCCTTTATTCTGATCCACTCCATTGGTTCTTCCCTGTCATATGCCCAACACTCCCAGCAGCGAACAGACAAACAAACAAACAAACAAACAAATGGAGCGGTGTCTCCATCGAGTGGACAATAAACAATAAATGATGTCATATTCTGACACAGGCTAATATTTTTCTGTTATGACCATTCTTTTGCTGTTTTGGTCGTCTGTCCAACGTCACATTACTGTAAACTAATGACATCACTTTGGCTCTGTTTTGTTGTCTGATGCTGTTGTTTATTACTCAATCCTTTACTACAAGCTGAGAGAAGAAGGTCAGCTTTAACTCCACTGAGCATCAGATGAGACTGTCATCAGGTAAGCATCACAACGACAAAGCAGAAGCACAGATGACTGAAACCAGGAGGAGGAGTTATGATGGTATCACATTATTGTGTGTGGCTACTTTAAATTGATGATGTGTTCAAAGGCTTGTGACGTGGGAGGAGAGCAGACCGCCAGAACAAAACAATAAATAATACTATGACAATACAAAAGGCTCACTTTTAATGACTGGCGGAGCCTCACTGTTGAGTATTACTAGTATTTTTAGTTAAACAACTTTCTCTTATCACTGATCACACTTAAATTAATAATAATAATAATAATAAGTGTGTGTGTGTGTGTGTGTGTGTGTGTGTGTGTGTGTGCAGACACTGACCTGAAACATGTCTGTGTTGGTGTCATGGGTGTACTCCACAATGACAGAGTGGCTCCGTGACAGTGTGTAGGAGATGCTGTGCTGGCTTTTGTTGCTGAGTGCCTGCCAATGAAAACGACATTATCCAGGTCACATGACAAGGACAGCTGAAGGTCTTGGCTCCAGGAAAATGTACCCAGAGGACATTTCCTGTTCTGGTGGAACAACGCCAGCTCCTATTTAAAATGATTGATACCATTTCATCATTTAATGTATTGTTAAGGTTAAACCAAAACTGAGTTCATTAGAAAGAACAGCACTGGGCCACAACATGTGAGAACATGATTCTTTATTGTTATTGGTTATTTATTTGAGACCTGAAAAGAAAATGTCACCAGTTTTATAGTAACACTCCAGTAACTACTCCTGATACTGTCCTATCACCACTGTGCTCGCTTTCCATACGTTTCACATCGATGTAATCATGTCATCATCAGTGACTCCTCACCTTTGACACCAGAGGGGTTGAAACGTTGTGGATGACATCAGGTTTGACTCCGTTGGCTTTAGGTCTCTTATAGAGGGCCAGGCGACTTCTTCTGCGACCTTTGTCCCCATTAGCCAGTGACCCATTGTGCCTGTGAGAGACAGAGAAGAAGAAATGTTACTTAGCTGTTATTATGATGATAACTTTTAAATTGATCACTTCCACAGATCTACCATTGTCACTCTAGTCCAGTTGCTTCTACTTTGCCATTTGTGTAGGGGTACATGTAGACTGGGGGGACTGGGGATGGCACCAGATAAGTGGACGACCCCCAGATTTGAGTGTATGGATACTTTTTTTGGTTTTTAAAATAGAAAACGATACAGCTGTCATGAAGTGGTAATAGATTGAGTCCCGATCATTTAGCCAAACTCTTTCCAAATTGAAAGTGTCAGAGTGACTGTATGACCTCAGAAGTAAAAACATGATGTCACTACTGTCTACACTTCTTGTACTGTAATGCTTGGTCTCTGACTGAGTGTCCAAGATCCCAATTTAATTGTCACTCAATATAATAAACAAATGCTTATTTACTAATTAAATGATTAATTAGTCATTATTATTATTAATTATTTTATGTATATAATTTATTTGTATTGCATTTGTATGTATTTAATTATTTACTCACTCCTCTACCATGGTACCATCATGACTGATAATACAGATTTTTGCTGCGAAGCCTCCATGAATATTAGCTTCCTTTAGCTTTAGCTCTAGAGGACATTTCCCAGAGTTTTCTCAGCTAGATGAAACTGTTGGAGGTTGCTGAGAAATAGAGACCATTTCTAAAATACCCTATGCGTAAGGAAAGTTGTGAAAAATTCCTCGATCCACCTGTTATTCCACATGATCCTGCATTTATCATCATTCATCAGTGCATGGATCGATGGGTCAAGGAGAGGAAGCATGTGTCTGCATCTCTGCCTGGAACAGCACTAAACCATGACCTCCTCATCTTT
The DNA here is from genome assembly GCA_037577475.1 of Chaunax sp. Z400. NCBI lineage: Eukaryota > Metazoa > Chordata > Actinopteri > Lophiiformes > Chaunacidae > Chaunax > Chaunax sp. Z400. The sequence goes on from CM075183.1 coordinate 5,633,704, forward strand.
ATCCATCTGTCTCTTTGTTGTTCTTCGTGGAGTTTAAGGTTTGCTAATGTGGCTCAGTGTGTGAACTGTGTGGAGTCAGATGACCTCTTTTTTTTTGTTCTTTTTTTTTGATTGTGACCTTATTGACTTCACAAGTTCCAAGCTTGTCTAGAAGAGGAATCCCTGAGAGAGATTAAAGGCTCTTTGTAGGGGCAACTGGGTCAATGCCAAAACACATGGTGTGTATATATATATATATATATATATATATATATATATATATATATATATATATATATATATATATATATATATATATATATATAGAGTCACTCACTCATATGTATATAAGTCACTCACACAATCATAGTGAACCACAGGCAGACATATAATGATAGTGTACATAAGCAGAGATGATCTCACCCTAAGACGATGAGCTCGCCGTACTTGACAGGCTCCTTGTCCTCAGGGAAGACTCCGTCGTGGGGTTGTGAACTTGAGCCCAGAGGAGGCGAGGACTGGCTCTTGTTGCAGGACGGGCGCAGCTCTAGAGATGGGGGGGGACACAGCGCCTCTGAGCTACCCTCCAAAACCATGCCCACCGGCCACAACTGGGGCTCGCTGCTGGTAGGGTTCAGAGAAACAGGGAGTTACTGATGACAGAATACCATGACAGTTTTATTATGTGTCCCCTGTAAATCAAGTAGAAATACCCACTAACTATTAGCACTATGCTGTATGCTGATATGTAAGATCCACAATACAGCCCCATGCAATCAACCTTTTCACAGACTGTATGAAAGCGTGGGCAAAATGTAGAGATAAATAGACAATAAAGCAGAGCATGCTTTACATGCTTTCCCATGTCATAGAGTGCTTTAAGGTCATGGAGTCAATTACAACATTTTGGTTGTCTGAAAAAGTCTTGTTCACACTTCAGACTAAAGACACTAAGCTCTGTGAGTGGATTGCCAAAGCTTTGGGTTCATCCTGTAGGCCCTGTGGGCTGTCACTCACCCATCCCTGAGGGTCTTGAGCCTAGCACCACATGGTTCTGGTCCTCAGAGCTGCTGGTTTATGTAACAGAGCCAGACTAAATGTGGCACATCAGAGGGAACATAGCTGGCTGTCTTATCACAGAATCATCTATCAGATATGGTTTTATATTTTCTGTATAGTTTCACGGCTGTTTGTATCTGGATATTGGTTTATATTTTCGGTTTAGTGTCACAGCCTTGAGGAAATGGTTTACACTGTTAATTGTCTCAGTTGTTGCCTTTGTCCCACACTTATGCAAAAATGCATTTGTCAGTCATTATTTTAACTGCATGCTGCAGTTAAGACACAAATTCAAAGTAAAAATACTTATTGTCCAGTTCAGGGTTCTGTGGACTGAGTTCGGCCTGTCCTCATCTACCGCTGGCCTTTACTCGCTGCAGCTCATTGACTGCAGGTCACCTTTGCTGCTGGATGCTGGATATAACTGCTAGCAGCGACACCACAGGCCAGGCAAAGGGCCCGTTCTGAACAGACCCTGTGCTAGTTTACTTAATGACAAGTGTGGAGAAAATGGGTTTGTACTTAGTGCTTATCAAGTTAATGTTTTAGTTTTGTTCAGATTTATTTAATAAATTCACAAATGTGCCACAGTCAGGTTTTGTAATCACCTATGTTGTAAATACTGTCATTTAACACAGTACAGTTCAATAGTACAATTATTTATTACAACTAAACTCTGTGGAAAAGTACTGTAGGTCACAATGACGTCACCCACATCAATATGAAGCCTTGACTTTTGTTCACTATTAACTTGTATCTTTAGGTGTGGAGTGATAACAGTTCTTAGAACTCAGTTCTGTTTTAGCTTCCGCTGCAGAGTAGGCACTCTCTCAACACAAGAGGAACCCTGAGTGACCTGAGTGTACGTTGATTGGTTGAACACATGAGCCAATACAGCACCATTAGCCTCCATTTTTACAGACACAATTCAGAATTTACAGTGAATGCAGCATTCACTAGAATGGGACTAGAAAGGTGCTACGAGTAAGATTCATGTACCACTGGGTTTGGGCCGTGACACACCAGGCCAACAGTCAGCCTCTGAAAAGACACGGAAGTGAGGAACACGAACAAATGACTCACACGGAAAGGTTTCCTCATTTAGGACATGACCATCTGAAATAAAGCAGCTGAAGACCAACTGAAACGGTGTGAAAGAGTGATATGAAAATGGTTTACAGATGCAGGAGCTGGATATACGTGCTAGTTAGCAGTCGGCCGTGGTCCAGGTGATGTGTTCAGGTGCAGCTTTTTCATCAGTGACGTGAGGCGACGCAAGTCGGTAATTGTCAGCGTTATTTCTTGTGTGTTTGGGGAGTGTGAGTCTTTATTACTGCAGCACAGGGTGGATGACCAGCTTCAGTCACCCTCTCTATGTGACTGATTCTGTTTGTTGACCTGGGCCCTTTCAGAACCGCCAGCCCGTCCTAAAGGGATTTAATGGGCACATGTGACCCAGCTTTCTCTACAAAGGCAGATATAGTGATAGCTACTTGTGGTGATGAATTTTATCTACTTGCGAGTGATAAAAAGCCAGCTGGAAACAAGCAAGTCTTCTTCACAGGCTTTCAGTTAACAACCAGATAACCATCATTTGATAAACTGTCCTATCCAAGAACCTTAACGAAGCCCCTGAAGGCATGCAGCCTCTCCCTGAGCAGCAGCCACCATACAGAGAGCAGGAGCAGGTTCACTATTACCGTCTTTCATTTCTGCAATGACATTTCCAAGCTTTCGATTTCAGTCCTGTCAAATCAAACTCAGGGCTTGGTATTAAAACACGTGGGACTCAACATGCAATTTTCTGATAACTGAAATCCATAATACACCAACTAAATGTCAATGACACACATTTAATTAACTGGCAAGAGGAAATATCAACATGCTGGAAAGAGTGAGATCATTTCTGTTCCATACAGTATGAGTCAGTATATGGACATTCTGACAGATGTCAAACAAAGATCAACCCTCGTCTCTTCAAACAGGTTCCAAGCCAGTTCTTAATGCTCCAGCCTATTATTAACCAGAAGTGGGCGAGACCACCCACACGGTGAACAGCAAGTGGTGCAAAAGCATGACAAAGCCCTACAAGCTTTGTTATCCCTTTGAGCAGATTAGATAATCATCCTGGGACTGTGAAGAGAATATTGAAAAGACGATGCCAAGTTAGGATGCTTTCCTCTTCCTGCCCGTTTGAATTCTCTGTATGAAGGAAAAGACCTTTTTGATCATCATTCACACAAACTAACCCACACAGACGACAATACGAGGGAGTGATCTGCACAGCCATCATTACACGTGACTGGATTTTAGCCATCTGATGGCGCCCGATAAGGAGAATACCTCCACACAAGCCGATGATGGATGGTAGGCTCAGGCATCCAGAGGCCATTTCATTACCCTGGCTCTCTGTTGCCCTGGCTCGATATTGAATGATGGTAGGAATGCAGAGGTGGAGAGAGGGAGTGGACTCAGTGGAGGCTGGGTGGACAGAAGGAGGTGAGAGAGGAGGAGAGGAGTGTAGGAGGTAAAGGAGGGCTTCCCTCTGCTTGGTTGATATCCTAACAAAAGAAATTCTGTTAAATAGCATCACATTTTTTTTTAAATTATAGTCTCAAACTGACAAAATTCCTCTTCACAACACCACTGCAATTTTATCAGTATTGAAAAGAATTAGGGAGCCACTGTTCTGACTTCTTATCTCCTAATCCTCGATCCAATACAGGTGCCTTCTTTTTCAAAATGTAACATTTGAGTACACTGTTTGGAGCTCATGAGCTGTGCTTTAAAAGCATACTTGTGAAATGGCACTAAAAAGTGAAGACAATACAAATTAACGTTCTCCTGTTTGAGGTGTGTGCCAGTGTCACACCTGCTACCATCCTCCTGGCCTTAGGGAGCCCCTAGTAATCAACATTCTCTTTGATTATATTGTGTGAAGACCAATGAATTCATTCACTCATTCATCTTCTGTAACCACTTATCCTGTGTAGGGTCACGGGGGGGCTGGAGCCTATCCCAGCTGACTTTGGGCGAGGTTCACTCTGGACAAGTCACCAGTTCATCACATAGAAAGACAAACAACCATTCAGACTCACATTCACACCTACGGTCAGTTTAGAGTCACCAGTTCATCTCTACTGCATGTTTTTGGTGGTGGGAGGAAGCTGGAGAACCTGGAGGGAACCTGGAGAGAACCTGGAGAGAACCCACACAGACATGAGGAGAACATGGAGACTAACCACAGAAAAGTTCCAGGTCCCTCAGGTGGACCCACTGCACCACCGTGCCGCCACCTTATGAATGTTTTAAGTAAAGCAAACAAAGTTTATCACACAAGATTTTTACATTTGTCAGCAGGTGGTACTGTAACTGGTTCACTGTGACTATTGTTTTTTGGTGTCTTCAGGGTGGCTCTCTTATTCAACATATGAAGTTTGGGCCAGATTGGAGCATTAACAGTAGAGTTATAACAACTTCCTCTATCATGGCAAAGGGGCTGTTGAGCAATTGTGCCACAGGCAAAGCCCACACCCATAAAATATCTAAATTCTCACCAGGACTGATGAGTGTGCAAAGTTTCATGAGTTTTTGAGCATGTGCAGGTCTTCAAAATGGCAACTCATCTGGGAGAAAATAATAATACTGATTCCAAGAAGAACAAAAGACTCCGGGCACCTTTCCCAATCAGGTGTGTTACTTTTAACTGGTGTGGTACAAATAAACTAGGCTATACAACTTAGATAAAAAGTGACAGGCCTGTGTCTGGAGGAGTCAACTGACATGCATCCATCACCAAGCATAAACCTTTGCTGCATTTGTGACAAATGGCCTCAGTATTTTATCTAAATTCTATCTTCTTATAGCGTCTGAGGTTCAAAATGTCACAAAGGAAAATGCAGACAGAAATAAAAAAGAAACATTCAAATGTTTCTGAAGTACTTCATAGTAAAGACAGGGAGGATAAAAGGTCATAAAATGTTCCACATCCAATGGTCTGCAATATAAATATGATTTACTGGCTATTTATATTCATTTGGCACAACAACAACAAAAAACAAACAGATTAACCTCCTGTCTGACTGTTAGGTTAATAAAAAGAATACTATAAACTCTTCTTTTGTCTTTTTCGTAGTCGCTGTGCTGTAAATAATCTGACTGAGCAGATTCACCATCAGGCTGATCTATAAAAGCCAAATAAGGAGGCGTGACTGCCATGGGTGAAGGAGTGGATGCAAATGAGAGAGAGGAGTGGGAGGTGCGAGTCAGAGGAGGAGGAGGAAGAGGAGGAGGAGGAGGAGTGGGTTTGAAGGGCAGGAAGAGGTGAGGGAAATAAAAGAAAGGAGGGGCAGATGTGAGATGATGCTGGTCTCCTGAAAAAGGCAAACACACAAAAACTTGAACGCATCTGGAGAACGGAGGGAAATGAGGAAGAGGAGAACGAGGCAGGGTGTGTGTGCGTGTGCGTGTGTGTTTGGGTGTATGTGTCAGCAAGCGCATGCGCAGAAGTGTCAGGCTTTGGCAGGGTGATGGATTGCCTGTTCTGTGCCACGCATTTTCTAATCAACCCACAGCCACATCCTGGGGGTGGAGAGAGAGGGAGACAGAGAGAGACAGAGAGGAGTGAAACAAAGAAAACCTGTCTGACAAAGGGAGACAAAGGAATGAGAGAATATTAAAAGAAAGTGATGAAGGGGAGGAAGTCCACAGGAGCAGAGTGAGGTGGAGGGTCTGCTGCTGATGGTGACGCTGCAAAATCACAGCCACCAACAAACAAAAACCACGTCACACAATACACACTGTATCACAGCATTACTGCCACACATCTCAGCACGACTCAGGTGGAGACGCTGCTTTTACACCACACACTTTATCCATAATGACCTCAACATTTTCCCCTCCATCCTGTTTTTCATGGTGATCCTTTATTCTGTTTTCTAGCTTCCCTCTACTTAACTCTCTGTGTTCACTTTCTCCGACCGCCTTCTCCAGGAAGCAACAGTGTGTGTGTGTGTGTGTGTGTGTGTGTGTGTGGGAGAGAAAGAAAGACGGGGGAGGGAAAGAAAGGAAGAGTCAAATTTGTCTTTTCCAGAAACAAATGAACAAAGAGCTAAATATATACTCCAGCTGACAAATTGAACTCTGCAGTGAATTATGACCTCATAACAAATCTCCTCAACCTGTTCAATAAAGGTTTTCCACTTCTCTGTTGGTCTGTGATACTGGTGCGAGGAACTGGGATCGTTAGTTAGTAGGTGAGTCATATAGAGAAGGTTATTGTCTGATTGAAATGAATACAAATAAACAATAACAACAATGCTTTTTTTTAATTTAACAGCATGAAGCAGTAAATCCTAAACAGAATGGTTGTGTAATGTTTTCATATTTGAACATATGATTATGACTGCTCCATATTATGTAACACATCACACTGTACAAATCCTGAGCCAGTGTTATGGACGGTTATGCTACCTTCCCCCAAATCCAGCCTCTAGTCCTTCCATTTCTGTTGCTTTTCTCTTTCTGCTGACATTTAGTGCCATTCAATATTCAGCTTATTTATGCCCCCTTGTCCGTCTCTCCGTTCATAGAACAGCTGGACAGAATCCACTGACATGTTGTTGTGGCCTAAAGGTGTGCATCTCATAATTGGTTTGTTCAATTTGCTTCTTTTTTTAATTATTATTCTTTTTACAATTTTAGGCAGTGGCAGTGGAGCCTGTTGGTGAAAGAAACACCTCATATTGTTTGTTCAGTTAAAAGCATGTCTGTAGACAAGAAGAGAAATAAAAAAAAAAAGACTCCAATCAGGAGGACGAACCCGGAAGGCTCTTCTCATGTTTCCTTGATTTGATCGTTCCAATAAGCAAATATCTACAGGATAACATCTGGAATAAAGCTGCTGAAGACCAACTGAACCTACCACTATCCTTCTGCCACTAGCTAGATGCTGCTACTACCAGCACTGCTAATACTGTCACTATTGCTGACAATCTGAGGCTGGGCTCACAGTGGCAGGCCGTGTATTTTACAGGTAGGCCTTTGGTGCTGTCCTCCCACAATTAAACTGCCTTAGAATAACGTCACCATGACAGGATGCTGCATCACAAATAGACGTCGCATAGCCCCATGTCATAACCAAAGAAACAAGAACAAACTCCAACCAGTCACATTTACTCAGACGACCAACAAGCAAGAAAAAAACGCCGTAAAACTCAAACAACACTATAAGGATGCAACAGGCTTAATCAGCTATGCAACTAAATACAAACATGCTAAGACCCACTAAGATCCCTCAAGGCGTTGAGCTGGATAGTAAAGATACATAAAATCCATTAAACCTACCAAAGCTGCTCATCATTGATGATAAATCCATCCTCCTCTCTGTCTTTATAAAGACTTCAATGACATGGTTGTGTAAAAATACTATTATTAGTGATATTAGCTACTACTACTACTACCTCTACTATACTAGTACTTATGCTAGGGACCTTATAGCACGACTTTAGCTACTGCAACATCTACAGATAGATTTACTACAACTACACAGAGTATTTCTGTTGCTACTGGTTAGATCACTAATAGCAGCGCTTTATGATTTTATGAGCAGTTTCCATTTTTCTGATTTTAACTAGTACACATGCACAAGAAGTCAACTGTTGTGATATACTGTTTGAATTCCCATTAATAGATTAGCGTCCACTAATCAACAGCTGGTGGCAGCCGTGTTCAGAGAAATATCAGAATCCAGGAACTGCTGGGAAGCAAACTAAAAAAATAGGTTTTGAGATGTTTGTGAGGAAGGAAATTCATGTTTGTTTGATCTCAAGAATAAACACAATATATTTGGTAAGAAACAACAGAACCTTTTTACACAATAATTGCACAACAGCACCGTAAAACAGATTCTCTCTTGTATATTTACCCTTAACTAAACAATGACCATCCCAGTATAAGTTATAAGATATCATAACTGCAATATGGCTCTTGTTTGGAGGGTAAAGACCTCGTGCTGTCTTCTTCCTTGAGTCAGCTGCTAGCTGATACTGGCTGCTTTTTAAATCTCCTGGGTTTTAGTCCCACACATATCACAAATTCAAACCCCCATCCTGTATGCTGCCTCACTGGCTCACTCTTTTGATACCGACAGCTCAGCATTGTTACTTATGGTGGGGCTGTTGCACCTTCATTGCTACTTATTGGAAGGTTGGTGGTTCAATCCCCATCCCCTGCAGTCTACATGTCGAAGTATCCTTGAGCAAGATACTGAACCTTAATGTGTTCCCTGGGCACTGTGAGGGCAGCCGACGGCTCCTCAGCGATAGGTCCCCACAGGGACATTAAAGTATAAACATTAAAGTATAAACATTAAAGTATAAACATTAAAGTCTATATATTAAAGTATATATATTTAAGTATATATATTAAAGTCTATATATTAAAGTATACATATATATATATATATTAGGGGTCTATATATTAAAGTCTATATATAAAAGTATAAATATTAAATAATAAACATTAAAGTATAAACATTAAAGTATATACATTAAAGTATACACATTAAAGTATAAATATTAACATCTATATAATAAAGTCTATATATTAAAGTATAAATATTAAAGTATAAACATTAAAGTACAGTATATACATTAAAGTATATACATTAAAGTATACACATTAAAGTATATATATTAAAGTATAAATATTAAAGTATGTATATTAAAGTATATATATATTAAAGTATAAATATTAAAGTATGAATATTAAAGTATATATATATTAAAGTATATATATTAAAGTTTATATATTTAAGTATATATATTAAAGTCTATATATTAAATATACATATATATATATTAGGGGTCTATATATTAAAGTCTATATATGAAAGTATAAATATTAAATAATAAACATTAAAGTATAAACATTAAAGTATATACATTAAAGTATACACATTAAAGTATATATATATTAAAGTATAAATATTAACATCTATATAATAAAGTCTATATATTAAAGTATAAATATTAAAGTATAAACATTAAAATATAAACATTAAAGTACAGTATATACATTAAAGTATATACATTAAAGTATACACATTAAAGTATATATATTAAAGTATATATATTAAAGTATATATATATTAAAGTATAAATATTAAAGGATGAATATTAAAGTATATATATTAAAGTATATATATATTAAAGTATATATATTAAAGTCTATATATTAAGGTATATATATGAAAGTATATATATGAAAGTATATAGATTAAAGTCTATATATTAAAGTCTATATATTAAAGTATAAACATTAAAGTATATATATTAAAGTATATCTACCTCCGCTGCCAGCTCAGAGCTGTAATTGTAATGTTTACACGAAACACGCAAGTTACAATAAAGGTGCAACAGCAAGGGGTTGATATCTGAGAGTACTGCTTTTATTGATAGACATAGAATCCTACTTTTTGAAGTTAGCCCTACAGTTTTAAGCTGCAAACATTAATAATGGTAAATGTCTGCAAAAGTGTACTAAATGTATCAAACCCACAATACAACTTTTCCAATGCAGTCTCTCCAATACGTGGACAAATAACACAACTTTTCTGAAGTTTTCTGAAATGCATGTGCCAAAGTTCAATTTTGTGTGCAGGTTTTGTGTGCCAACGTTTCTCGGGGACCAGATTCAGATGGGCGTCATTTTCCTGCGACATCATGCTCAGTGTGGATAATTCAAATGCTGGGATTATGTCATACTGATGTAGTGTAGGTTTAAAGTTGTACGAATGTAGAGAATCTGACAAATTGTTAGCATTTCATCGCCTTCTGATTGATCAGCAACTGAAAAGACAATAAATAGTTAAAATCAGGACATTGGGCCATATTTGCAGGTAAAAAACACATATTTGGTAAACCAACAGCTACTGTTAGACAACCAGTCACGTTAACATTCAACCACTTGAAGCTTGGCAACATCCACTGCGTTTAACTTCCTGCGTTTCACTTCCAGGCTTAAATAAAAGTGTTCAAGAAACTAACAATCACTAATGGGTTTAGCTTGAAATATGAACAAATGTCCCTCCGGATTGTCACTATCATTGTCTTTTCAGTTGCTGATCAACCAGGGAGCGATGGAAATGGTTTTTCCGTTTTACAACATTTATCTAAGCACAGGGTTGTGGGATGCTGTCACAGTTTGGTTAAGTTTAGGCAACAAACTACATGGTTAGGTTTATATAAAGATCTTGATTTGTATCTAAATACTGGAGCTGTGTATTGGTAAGAATCTGCTCATATGGTACGTATCACAATAAAGGGGTTCTGATTCAATATGTTGTGATACATTGTAATACTTGAAACAAAGGGATACATTGTTTCATTGGCCTGTGTTCTTTGGCATATGTGCTTACTTCCTGTGTCATTAGGAGAGTCTGAACACGGCTATCTCGCTGTCAGAGGTTTGAACACAGCACAAAATGAACTACTGCCACAGAGATTTGCCTCTAAACTATTAAACTATTATAAAAATGAATACAATGTATTTGAGACTTTCCAAAAGGACAAGGATCCCAAGCAGACCTCAGAGTCCTCAGAGTTGATTTCAGAAGAAGCCCTGGATCATTCTAGAGGCCGTCACAGTTGCCTGATTGAATCCCTATAGAAAATCTCTGGTGGGATTTAAAGAAGGTGGTTGCAGGAAGAATATTCCAGAACTGGAGGCCTTTGTCAATGAGGAATGGGCTAAGATTCTTCAGGAATGCTGCCAGAAGCTGGTGTCTGGATATGCATCAGGTTATAGCAGCTAAAGGGTCTACAAAGAACCAGAGACGCTGGTCATTAAGGTTTGGATCATTTAGAGACTACACTAGTCAGAAGAAGTAGCATTTTGTGCTATATTTGAAACATAAATTGTAATACCTGTTTATTGAGCTATCTAAACTGCTCCAGTTTGATTCTGTTGTTGCAAACAGCTGATATATAACATACTATGCCAATAAATCCCATATACAACAGGGCTGAATCATTTTGCTTCCAACTGTGAATGAGTCATTACTCAGCAAACTATAATCTCATTGCATGAAACACATTCAAGCACTACTACTTGTTGTGAGCCATTTCGAGTTCATTTCCCCTAACATCCTCAAGGCATCTCCTGAATGCATCCCAGAAGCAGGGAATAAAATATGAAACACTTAACGAGCCAGAGAGGCTTAAATTCTGGTCCAGGATGATTCAAACACGGCCTCGGTCTGTGCGGATTGCAGTATATTGCATTGTCCTACAGGCTACTTCTATTACTCTATGTAGACACGATTATGTAGTAACCTGAGCGTTTGGCCATTAACACACTTCACGTGAAATTGGGTAAAAAGGAAAATCACGCAAACCCTGTTATTTCAACTTTGGGCAACAGCCCATTGTGCCATTTTTAAAGCGCATGCAGGGTTTGTACACAGGGGATTCCTCCGCACAGACAACAGGAGGAGGCTAACGTTACATATGGGGAAGACATCAGCACGCACACACACCCTCCTTACGCACAGACGCACATTACAATCATGACCACACTTAGCAGCAGTGACGTAGAGGATTACAATATCAGCCCTATTTTGCATCACTTCCAACAGTTTAACATCAATTCCCCTCCTAAAGATTTACGTCATCTTGAATGCAGGTAATTAAGTCAACAATCCACAAATAAAAAGGTGACTTTTCCTCCATCATTTCCCTAGAAGAGCCGCGGCTGCTCCAATCCCCTCTTTAGTCGATGGGGCTGCTAGAATAAAGACAAGTGATAGGAGAAAGCAGACAAACAGGCCCGTACCCGCTGATGTTTGCCGATGGAGGTCCAGGACCGGCTCGGATCTGTGTGTAAATCCTCCTCTGGTGTGTGTGTGTGTGAATCGGTTCTGTCAGTTCCTGTACGGCCTGGGATGCTTAAATACGGAGAATAGAGGTGCAGGAGACGAAGAAGAAGATGAGGAGGAGGAGGAGGAAGAAGCACAGGGAGCCGGGAGCGGTAGCATTGCCTCTCCGCCGTTCACGTTACACCGGAGACTGAGACACGTTCATCCCTGTCGGATATAACGGCAGACAGCCTGATGTTACGCCTCTCCCTCTCTCTCTCTCCGTCTCTCCCCCCCTCTCTCTCTCTCTCTTTCTGGCTTCAGTAGGAATAAACAGGAATGGGACTGAGTGTTCCCTTTAAGTGACCCTGGTAAATTGAAGTTCCACATCTAGTTCATGCAGTTAATCTCTCATCATATTTAAGCAGGTCCAATTCCACCCCCACCTCCTCTCAGCTAAAATACATGCTTAATTATTAATATATATAAAAAAAGAAATTCTACAACATATATATACAGTATATGATTTACCCTCCATCCCTTTGGTGAGCATAAAACATAAAAAATCCTACCAACACACCAGAGAGGGACCAAACAACTATAACACTCAAAACCAAGTTGCACCGCACATTCGCACAGCATCTTCTTTTTTAATCAAACATAAAGTATGCACAAAATACAAGCAAACATAGTACGTTCCATTACCTTATGCAGTAATTGGATCAACTTCAGGTTGAACAGGAACAAAATCAAAGTTTATTAACCCACAGTTAATAAAGTGCACCGATCAATAACATAAACAAATAAGCCACAAAAATAAATAAATAAAGTAGACAAAAAAATCATGCACGTAAGAAAAGGGGCTGAACTCAAATTAAGTTGAATCTATCAAGTAAGGAAACTAATTTAAGGCTGTCGCCAAGAGAGAGAAGAATAATAGTCAGAGGTTCCACTAGATGGCAGTCGAGTGACGAGCTGCCGTAAAAACGTCAAATAAGGAAAGGAAGAAAAGCGACGTACGATGACGTCGATATACAGCGCCACGGAAGCTAGCACTCCAGCTAACAATGTTAGCTTACGCTTTGAAAGGACATTAATAACAAGTTCATTCCTCGTTTTGTTGAATGGTTTATCTTATTAGATGGTCCAACAACCGCTCCGGTACCACCTAGTTGTTTGGTTAAGTCTCAACCAACAGTCGTTATGGCAGACGAGGAGGATTTATCAGCACATCTTCTGACAGAAGATACGAGAGGCAGCAATGGCGACTTTGTACCACCAGATGGTCTGTGCTGGGTGTCAGTGCTGTCCTGTCTGCTGCTTGCCTGTTCTTATGTTGGGAGTTTGTACGTGTGGAGGAGTGACCTGCCGAGGTGAGTCAGAGATAACGGAGGGACACAAACGTCCCCACTGAGCTCAGTGTGGATTTGTTGGTCTCTGCTACGCCATAACGTTGCGCAGTGTTCGTTAGTACATTATTGACCTCTCATTAGTGTGCAGCCGGACTCTCGGAGTCCTTCACATCAAAAAAGGAACAGAATAATTCATGATATGTGCACATGTTCTCTGTGAGCAGGCGCTCCATCTACTGTATTTGTGAGCCCTGTAGCGCCTCTGTGTGGCCTGTAATGTATAGATGGAAGCAAAAGGATTCAACCCCATTGTATAGTAGAAAAAATATACCATTAATCAGCTGCTTGCAATAACCAAATCAAACAAGAAGAGGTTAAATAGCTTCATGGAACAGATTACATGTGTTTTTTTCCTAACACGTAACAAAATGCTACTTTTAATGACTATTGCAGTCCAATGATTCAACCCTTAATGACCAGCGTCTCCAGTACTTTGTACACCCTTTAGCTGCTAAAACCTGCTGCAAACCTGCTGCAGATCCAGACACCAGCTTCTGGCAGCGTTCCTGAGGAATCTTAGCCCATTCCTCTGCTGCAACCACCTTCTGTAAATCCCACCAGAATTTTCAATGGGATATCCAGTCAGTCGACTGTGACGGCCTCTAGAATGATCCAGGACTTCCTCTGACACCAAGCCTTGGTGGATTTTGTTTAGTTTATGAAAGTTGGCACAGTGTTTAACACCTGATTTGTTATCTCTTATGTGGGATGCTATTCAGGGGTTGAATGAATTTGACAGCTGATGTTTTCATTAAAAGTAGCATTTTCTGTTGAATGTTAAAAAAAACTTAAAGCTATTTAAACTACTCTTCTGTGATTTCCTTATAGCAAACAGCTGTTTGTTTTTCCCAACTTCCAAGAATAGAAAAACGTTCCGTTTTCCCATTATTGTGACATGCTGCTGGAGTAATAACCATGAGGTGAACCTGAGCTAATTGACTTTTTTATCAGGATCTTAATTGAATATGTGGTCCTTGCTTTGTGATGTTGCACCACTGCTTGTTTTCTCCTAAGCATCATCTGCATAATATTGAATGTAAAAGTAATAATCTTTTCTAACTTTAGTAGAGGCAGTTCTATAAGTTGACTTTGACACATAGGACCTCTCTACATAACAAGACCCCAGGGTTATTTATTATTGTTGTTATTAATTTATTAGCATTTATTAAGATACTTTGTGTTGCCTGTTTTGCTGGAAAACTCATGAAACCCCCTCAGGGACCCCAGGGGTCCCCGGACCTTACTTTGAAAACCAAGTGACAAGAATGATTTTTAATGACATTAGTAATCTATCAATTGAACAATTTCTTGTATAATTACAATCGAATGACAGATTTCTATTTGGGAATTCTCTGGGATATTATATGGAAGGCAATTCCCTGTTAAATAAGGTGTTATAAATAAATCAAATCAGCTCACCACAAACTGACATGTAGTTAATGTGGGACTTTTGCAGTCCCTGCACAGGACTAGTCTTACCACAGTCTGCACTTTTATTTGAATTTACTGACCCAGATATGATGTCAAGGATCTGCATTACATCAACATTTTAGAAGTGGAGTATATATATATATATGTATATATATATATATATATATATATATATATATATATATATATATATATACAGTATACACACACACACACACACACATTCTTTTGATTTGACCATTTTTTGTCATTCCTAACTTTTTCTGTTATCATTTATTTCCTCTGCCAAGGAAAAAAAAATCACACTTGTGTGTTGATTGGCTGCTTGTTTGTTTTTTTCGTTACCAGGGTTACTTGAAAACCAAATTTCATTTAGTGGCTCGGTGTGGCTGGGGCCAGGGACAAACCATTACATTTTATTGTAGATCCTGGTCCAGAAATTAAAGAAAATCTTTTGGAAACATCTAATTTGGTATGGATCCAAATGGGAATATGGTGAATATGATGAACTTAAATGTATTCTATCACATACTGTAGGTCTTAGGGCATCTTTTTACA
The DNA here is from genome assembly GCA_037577475.1 of Chaunax sp. Z400. Taxonomy (NCBI): domain Eukaryota; kingdom Metazoa; phylum Chordata; class Actinopteri; order Lophiiformes; family Chaunacidae; genus Chaunax; species Chaunax sp. Z400. The sequence continues at coordinate 5,648,998 of CM075183.1, forward strand.
TTTACCCTATGCATGCAGAAACTACAGAACTGACTTCATTGACACTTTGTGGAGGGGTGGGGCATGGCTCAAGCAAGCTAAACAGATGTGTATGATTGTTTTGGCCTTGGCAGAGGTATGTATCCTGCTAGTCTGGTTTTAAACTTCAATATCGCTTATCTAACAGCAACGCTCTCAACTGTACTATCTGAAGAAAAAAAACAACTAAATCTCGATGGCAATTCATACAGGAGTAACTCTCACATAATGTCTCAGTTTGGTGACACATGGTTGGGAATATTTGGTGGAATTTTTACATTACAAATTATAGATATGACAGATTCACATGGTTAAGATCACAGACGACCTCTACAATTATTACAGAGAACCTACACCATGTCATAATAGTCCTGTGTGAATTCGGCTTTAACCTACTTTTGTTTCTTTTGCATCTGTACAAAGAAGTGTAAAAATGAATATCTCCGTTTTCGGGGAGTTGTGTGCTGGACTAACAGTGACAAGCATTGAAAGCATCCGATGTTTTTGTCCCTCTGCCCTCAGGGATCACCCCACTGTGATAAAGAGACGCTTCACCAGTGTACTGATCGTGTCCGGCCTGTCGCCTCTCTTTGTGTGGGCATGGAGAGAATTCACAGGTGTCACGGTAAGTCCACGTCTCACCATTCTGTTCTAACACCTGAGGATCAGACTTTTTCACTCAACAGTGTACATGCTGTCATGTTGTCGTCTGACAGATTTATTGTTGTATTATCAGGTGCTCAGGCTTCTGACTCCTATTTGTGTGTGTTTGTGTGTCAGACTGTCCCATCATTACTGGCTCTCATGGGGATGCGATTTGAAGGCCTCATTCCTGCCATCGTACTTCCTCTGCTGCTCACCATGGTAAAAAAAAAAATCTTTTTATGATGATGATGATGATGATGATGACCCATCATTTGAAGTTGGTCATTTCTCAAGTTATAAGCAGCATTTCACTGGTGTCACTTCATAAGTGTCATTTAAGTGAAGTCCCAATGTTAGCTGTGAAGAGTTGAGTGCAGAGGTAATCAGGTTGTGGGATTGAAAAGTAATTAGTAATTGTGTTATGGTTGTAACACACTATAGGAGTATTTGTGCTCCTAAATGAAAGAATGAAGCTAAAGTGAAAGTTTTATTACCAAGCAATTTATCAGCCAAATACGAAACACATTGAGGTCACTTCACTGTGACGACATAACATTCTGCTGAAACACATTTTTGGTCATTATTCAATACCTTAACTCAGGAGCAGAAGGAGACATTGTGACCCTGTTTCTCATTTGGTTCTGATTTGGTGACACTAATCTTGAAACTGCTGATTCTGTAGACCTTCTGTGCTTCTGGGTTCCACATTTTTATCCCTTGACATATAAATGTTGGGGTTATAGTCGTCACTATGTTCATCTGTCAGTCTGCAAACTATATATTCTAGTTTGACCGAACCTTCCATTAACCCTGTTACGTAGTTGTGTCTTTTGATATTGACATGTTTTAGGTGACTGAAGGGTTATCATCGTGTCTGGAGCATATCTGGCAAACTAAACATTCTAGCCTCACCGGACTTTACACAGAGATAAACCATGACAAGTGTTTTAAATATTTTTTATAAATTGTATTTATATTTAATGAATATTTTAATATTTTTTAATATTATTGAAACATTTTTATTTTTCTACTTTTTTTTTTGGTGACTTTTCCACAGAAAAATAATTTGAAGATGAGTCTGAAGGTTGGTCATCTCCTTCAAAGCATGTGTCCAAAACAATATTCACAACTCTAGGCTCACCATAGGATTGGAGGATAAGTCACATCCTGATGCATTTGTTGTACAGTTTTGTTTTGTTTTTGGAGGATTTCGGGGATGTGTCATCCTCACATGACTTTGGAGAATTCCTTACTAGCAACAACTATTTTTGAAGCATTGTAATCCACCACAAAGTCTTGGGTTTTCTGATATTTAGCTTCAGGTGATTGCCGTTGCCCCGTGTGATGAAGCTCTCTATTTCTGTAGTCCACTGTACAATAAATAGTTCACTGGAAATTAGTCACCGGAATATATATGTTTGTCCCTAGTGATAACTTCTATTAAACCAAATTATACACTCCATCCATCCATCCATCCATTTTCTTCCACTTGGGGTTTGGTCGTGGTGCCAGTATTAGCAGGGTATTAACCTGGTTAGCTAGGAGGTCTCCTCCCAGTTGGACGTGCCCAGAGAACTTCCAAAGGGAGCAGCACGTCCTATCCAGTTGCCTGAAACATCTCAACTTGCTCCTTTCGACAGGAAGAAGCAGCGGCTCTACGTCCGAGCCCCTCACCTCCTCCACTGATTTTCGGCAGAGAATCATGACACCAAAATTGAATTAGTGCAGACTCTTATGTTGGCCGCTTTTCATGCCTGAGTCAGAGTATACAACTCATACATTTTTTTTGATGAATTCCTTCACTACATATATGATAGGAGTCTTGACAGACATGGATGTAAATTGCAACTGGTTGACTGGGTGGTGGAGGGATGCAACCATGAGGCAGTGATTCTAGTTTAGCTCTGAGTTTGACGTGATCCCTCAAATGTAGTTGTGAACTAGAAAGCCCTCGGAGAGCGCAGACCTCCGCCAAGGCAGCTCAGTTTCCCCACATTGCCATTTCACTCCAAAGCAAAAGTCATGTTGCTGCACTCGTCCCCAGACGTACACACACCAAACTCCAAACCACACACACAGGAGAAAAGGAAGTATATAAAACAGGGTAAGGTTTTGTTGAAATTCATAAGCTGTTATATGGACATCAATCAATTAGATACATTTGTCAGGACGGCCGCAGTGCCAGTAGTGGAGGTTCAGATTTCAGTCATTTTGTGGCAGACAGCCCCATCTTGTGGAGCCTTGTAATCATTACTTTACAAATGTACATGTGGCAGTTTAATCCTAGAAAAACTTCCTGGATCCAGATGGTGATCCGGATCACCACCAAAATCTAATCTATTGTTCCTTGAGCCACTTCTGACATCTCCTGAAAATTTCATCAAGATCTGTCCATTACTTTTTGTGTTATCTTGTTAACAACCCAACGCCGGCAAAAACATAACCTCCTCCCTTGGCGGAGGTAACAAACGACAACAAAGAGAAATGTGATGGAGATTTTAGAGTATTACCGTACTCAGTTATTGTTTTTGCACTTATCTATGAGCCACTGTTCCATCATGCTTTTCCAACATTTCATATTTATCAGATCTGTAATATTTTTTTCTTGTCATAGAGATCATCAAAGCCTCGGCCTTAAGTTAGTTTTGTGTGGTCCTATGCTGCAGGTTTTGTTTCTGGGCCCCCTCATGCAGCTGGCTATGGACTGTCCCTGGAACTTTATGGATGGGATGCGGGTGGTTTTTGGTAAGACCGGCAACATGCTGGACCGTGTCCTCTCTGTTTATTGTTATGACATCAGGAATTTTAATTTTAAACTTGGTCCAAACCTCACACAATTTGAAGCTTTTGGCAGAATTTAACTGTGGTTACAGTTTGTATGACATCTGCGCCACAACTCAAAAGCCACAGAACCTCTTCTCCCATCTCTTGGTCCAGTATTATGAATATACTGTTTCATTCTATGATGAAATGTTCCCTCTACAACAGATGGAATAACCTCTCCCTCTCTCTCTCTCTGTCTTCCTGCAGACCCGTGGTTCTGGACATTGTGTTTCAGTGACATGCGCTGGTTGAGGAATCAGGTGGTGGCACCGTTAACAGAGGAGCTGGTGTTCAGGGCCTGCATGCTGCCCATGTTGGTGCCCTGTGCTGGTCCCTTCACGGCCATCTTTACCTGTCCCCTCTTCTTTGGAGTGGGTGAGTTCTGTCACTGTCAGATTCCATATCCAGGCTATCCACTTCAGAGCCCGTGTAGCATCAAATCAATCTGTGATTAGCAGTCAAATTTAGGATAGGATGCTGCTCACTTTTGAACCGATACCGCTAAATGGGATTTGGTGCTGGTACCTTTTTTTTTTGGCACCTAATCGTCTTTATTGGAACAAAAATGTAAAAGCATTCAGTTGTAAAAGTCACCAAACATGTTTTGACACCAGCTTTAAAGGATGAAGCTGTTTAAAGAGCTGGCAGCAGCTGGAGAAACTGACATATTTTAACCTAACCTGGATGACTGGACTAAAAGTAAGAATCTGATGGAATAATCAGCACAGTAATGGACCTGATAAAAAATAGAAACTAGAAAGGCCCACAATAGTGCCCATACCTCCACCAAGGCCCAACTGTCCCTTTTGATTAAATTAAACAAGACATGTACACTATCAACATGGTTTCCCTCCGCATTCTGTTAAAGTATAAGATAAGATAAGATATGAACTAAAAATCATAGACCCACCTCTTTATCCAGGTATAGCCTCACTCTTCTTCTAACTTTAATGAAAACCTGTCAACCTGATGAAAATGCTGAAAAAAGCCCTATAGAATAGAATAGAATAGAATAGAAAGCCTTTATTGTCATTATACAGTGTACAATGAAATGTAGAGAGCAACTCCGTAAGGTGCACACAAAATATATCAAAAATATACAGCAACAACAGTTGACATGGCAATTTAATGAAAATCCATCAAAACACCGGCAAACACATTTATTCCTTTTGGAAGGGAATAAATGTCAAAAGCATAATTAATAACAGACAGTAGAGGGCATCAGTACTGCACTGCAGCGTCGAGTCTACCTTCAACCTTACACTGCCTTTAAACTTAACACTGACATTGCCTGTCTGTTATGTTGTTGTCACTACCTCACTTCTAAGAATATCACATATCACTGTTTGAGTGAACTAGATAGCATGTTGTTAATAAATTACAATGACAAAGTCAGTGTCTGGCAGTGTGTTGAGGCTGAGTGGTAGAAACGCTATGCTACCATCATACAGGATATTTAGCCCAGTTATCAGACAACTGCTTATCCATCCAGCTAAATAATCACATGATGATTTCTCTGAAGTCGTGTATGCCTCACTTCATGTTCATGAAGAAGAGGAAACATTATTGGTCACATACAATTCTACACAGTGCAATGTAGTGAAATGTGTCCTCTGCATTTGACCCCTCCCTGAGGAGCGGTGGGCAGCCATTATGGCACCCTTGTAGCAAATTGAGGTTCAGTATCTTGCTCAAGGATACTCCTATATGTAGACTGCAGGGCATCGCACCACCAACCTTCTGATAGGTTGACAACTGCTCTTACCACCCATGCTACAGCTGCCCCCACCATGGAGGTTCATCTCTTTGTGAACAAGCGCAGTAATGCAGATATGCTAACGTTAGCTGTAGCTGTTTGGATGGAACTTGGTGTTCAGGCTATGAAATACGGTACACCTTGGCTTTTAGATGTGTTTGTGTTTGAACAAGTCTTTCCTCAGGTTAGACGTGACTCTGACCAGCTTTGCATTCATTACAGATATTACAGTGAGTGTAGCCACTGTAGAGTGGTGACGGAGTCTCACCCTCTCTCTCTGTTCTCTTACGTTAGTTACTCTCTCACCCATATTTGCTCTCAAGGTACAGACTTTTGGCACAGATTGGTTCAACATGAACCAATACTTGGTAGTAATAATGAACTTCGGTATAAATTAATGTATAAATGCATGTATTTGATAAAAAGCAAGGGCCGTACCAATGTTTTACAACCCTTTTCAAATCCTTGTTGTATAGTTTTAGATTTTTGGATAAATTTCCCTACTTTACAAGCTAAGCCTCAGATGTGTAAATCCCACAACAATGCTGTTGTGTCTCTTTCAGCTCACTTCCACCATGTGATCGAGCTGCTGAGGTTCAGGCAGGGCACGCTGTCAGGGATCTTCCTGTCTGCAGGTGAGAACCAGTGTGTTTAGTGTGGATAATACAGTGCATTGTCACTGTTTGGGAGACAGTAGTAGGGAGAAGCTGATGATAAACCATGTTTCTCTGCTCTACAACAGTGTTCCAGTTTTCCTACACAGCGGTGTTTGGGGCCTACACCGCCTTCATCTTCATCAGAACAGGTGAGGAGCTTTCATTTACATGTTACACTTGGAGTGTGGCGGCTGTTTGTCAGGAATATATGTAAATATACAGAATAAAACAGGAGGCCATTGGTGCAGCATTTCAGTCATTTCAAACTTGATTCCAGAAAAGTTGGGACATGCAGTAAAACTTGAAAAAACAAAACATTGCTATCATTTTCCTGTACCAAAGTATTCCGAAGTATTCCCAAGCCCATGCAGTCTTCATATACACTTGTGTTAAACAAAGTGGTGAATGGGCATCGATAACCGGTTCAAAAGTGGAACCAGTGCAACTCTGATTCCATCAGAATCGTAAAGAAATTTTAACTTTGATTCTGCTCATCGGTTCCTAAATAAATTTCACTCAAGTTAAGTTTCAGTGTCCGTGGTGGTGGCATGAGTTCCATTGTTTCCGCCTCATCGGTTGGATGGGTGCTTCGAAGCGGGCTCCGCCCTGGACCACAGCAGTGTCCTGTTTTGTGTGGGACCATCATGTTGAAGTATGAGTCACAGGAGAGTATTTGTATGTAATTTGAAATGTGACTGGAGGGGAACACTGGTTGACAAGAGTACCAGCCAGTTAACAGAGGACCATTAAGTAACTGTGGCTGTAATACTCCCCTCATAAATCAGCCACATAAGAATCACTGACAAACACAGTTAATGTTAAAATCACCCCACATCCACTAAATACATTAATGTGATGTCATCACAACTTATTTAGCATCTTTGTTTGATTTCCAAAGATAGACCCATCCTTGATTCAAACATGTTGGAACATCCAATCCAAACTCCTCCCAGGGTCCACTCAGACCTCTGTCAGCAGAACTAAAAACCCAAGCTCCCAAACAAACGGTCTAAATGTGATCGGAGGCTCCTCCTCGTTTATCTCTGCCATACAGACACTCCCTACATGCTTAGAACACGGTCACAATTAGTCCATATTAAAGGAACAGGTCAACCAGAAATGAAATTAAATGAATGCTAACGGAAGGTCTGGTGAAGTTTCTCAGTCCACAAAACATTTCTCAAGAAAATGGGGACACAAAATGACTCCATACAGCTCGTATGGCCGAATCCAAGTCTCCAGAAGACTCTAGAGATCCAACATTGATTTGAAAAGACTACAATTAATAGTGTTAGCACACACCCTGTCTGGGGAAGTGTGCACAAAGTGCTAGATGGGATCAATGAGCTGCAGTGACTTATAAAACACTGAAAATGTAACGTTAAACACTGATGTGTGATCTCATGTACACATGTTCAAGCTAACATACTGTAGGTACACATGTTCAAGCTTGTACACCTTCCTCACATGGGTTGTGTGCTAACACTTTTAGCTAAGAGGCTACAGTGAAGATTCAACTTATAAAAGTGGTGTAAGTAACGCCTCTTCACATATCTGGGATCTCGCTGAACAAGCTTTATAGAGTGATGTTTTTCTCTTATTTCAGCTGTTTTTCTAAAACGAGTCCCCATCTTCTTCAGTGGTTTAGGAGAATGCTGCAGCGCTGTTTTGCTGTGACGCTCCAGAAATGTTTCGTGCTGTTTACATGAGAAGGGCATTTTCAGGGCCTGAAACCTGCACCTGTAAAGGGGCAAAATGCAACTCCTCTGAAAACAATGATGTCACAGCCCAGCTTGCACACGTCTATTACAGTCCCAGCCTTATTCATGTATGTGGACAGAACACTATGGACAGAACAACAACAAAACAGTGTTGGGTTGTCCGGGTTTGTTTGTGCTGCAGACTCTGCTGACTTTATTAACACTCCTCTAGTGTAGATTTGCTGCATTGCTACGATGTTCTTATTCTGTGGTGTGGTTTCAAAAGGCTGCACCACCAGTCACTGCTCTGGTATGCATACTGCTGGGTTTTCAGCTGGTTTTGCAGATTTGTGTTTCCGGGGATCAACCAACATGTTGCCTTGTGAACACAGAACTTAATCAAAACGCAAAGAGGAAACTTCTTCGTTTTCAGCAAAAATGTTGCCGTGTAATCCAGGCCTAAGAAACATCACCATTGGTATTTGTTATTTAAGTAGATTCAACATGAATTAGGCTGACAGGCTGGACAGAATCAAACTACACAGCCTTTAAAAGTTAAATGTTCCTCCTCTTCCTCTGCGCTGCAGGTCACCTGATTGGTCCGGTGCTCTGCCACTCCTTCTGTAACTACATGGGTTTCCCCGCCATCAGCACAGCCTTGGAACACCCCCACCGGATAACTGTGCTCTCCTCCTACCTGCTGGGGGTCCTCCTCTTCCTCCTCTTCCTCTTCCCCTTCACTGACCCCTCCTACTACGGCCTCCCCACACCAGTCTGCACACTCACCTCCTCCCCCAGCTCCCTCTGCCTCTCCTGATCCCAGCCCTCACACAGTTGAGGGTGTTTTTTTGCCAAGTTAGAGTTCAGGTCAGGTCCAGTTCGGACCCACAACACCACCAGCCATGTTTGCTATGTTGCCATAGAGAGGTGGGGAAATCTGTTGTCATTTTCTATGGCCTATGGATGTTTGATATGTAAGTTCATTTACATGACGTGTCAGTTCATCAGCTGAAGCTGGTATACAGAAGGACTCATTCTGAGTAGGCAGGGGTTCTTGTGTCTTGAGCCCAGGACTGTCCGGTTGTAGGACAGCTTAGTGAGAACACATAGAGGCCCCTCAGATTCTCTTACACTGATAGATCTCATCAGTTTGTGATGAAGCGCTGTAATGTACCTTTTTTGGTACACTCATTTTCCACTCCGCTTGCTTCACCCGTTTCAAGGATAATTCTGGTTTATTGCGACTTAGTCATTCAGAAATGTTTTAAACAAACCCAGAGATCACTCTGACGTAGAACCGAGGTTGAGTTTTTGTTACCTCGTGCATGTTTGTCAGGTTAGTTTTGGTTTCGCATTGTAATTTTGCAAATGCACTAAAAAACATTTTGTGACATATGTCCTGTCGTCATCATCTGCATGGGCACCACCTCTTTTTGGTCTGAGAGCTGGACCCTGGTCCAGGGAGAGGTTTCACACCTGCAACTTTGGTCCAGATCAAACTGAAAAGTCCAAAAGTCCGGACGAATCAAGGCAGGTGTGAAAGCTCCCTTATTTGAAAAAGTTGAACAGGGCAATTATTATCAAACTGTTATTTTAAATCTAGATAAACTGTTGGCTTGTTGGCTTCCTGATCATTTGATCATTTACAATAATACTCAGTGGCGTACATACTTTATCTCCTGCTGAACAATCATACATGTCATATATATATATGACCATACTAAAACTAAATAAAGCAGAATTATCCTTTAATGCTTGGAAGCAGCTCCTGAGTGACAGGGAAACTGTTGTTTGGGGTTGTTGGTGAAACGTTTGTGATGCTGACACCTCTGCCTCTTCTTGGCTGGGACCGTTCAGTCTCTAATCACCCGGCTGGGGTGTTGGTGTGATGATGAAACAGGATGAAGCAATCACCCATCGTTGTTTTAATGTTATGAGCCTGTTTTTAACAGTGACATTTCAGCTGGATTTCCTTCTTTAATTTAGACACCAGAGGGCTGTACTGTGAAGCTGGGTAACTATCCAGGTAACTACAGGGGTAACTGTATGGAATGATGTGTAACTTCTAATGAACCCGACTACTAAAGGTGGATTAGTTTTACACATCTACATTCATACAGCTGCTTTAGGGAGGAGATCTTTATTAGAGGGTCAATTACTGAGATACAATCCATGTGTGTCATTGAAGTATCCCAATTTATTCAACATATTTAGACAGAATATTGTGTGTATCTGTAGCCCACTATGAAGATGTTGTAGCTATTGTAGGTAAAAAAAATGAATAAACCAAAAGGTGAAGGCAGTTTAGTGATAATCTGATGAAAGCCGCCACCTTCTGCTGCTTCAAGGTAGCAACGCACCCATAATGCACCTGTCCGCACCTCATTTTAAGACACATACTCCCATGGGCACATGGATTGGTGCAGATGTATCCTATGTACTTGAACAACTTGGGTGCTGGGCCTAAAAATGACAAGTGTGCCCTTTAACACTAGCAGTGACACTTGAGTGATATACGCCCCAGAACGCCGGGTAGAAGGGAGAGCCCCTCATATTCTGACATTATTATTTACTCCAGGAAAAAAGGAACATGAGCCATTATGAAAAAAACCCCACAGCTCCTGGATGACTGAACACCTCCCATTTATGCAAACATGCAAACGTTCAATCGAACCAATCAACAGCGTCTGCATCGCCGCAGTCCCGTTTAACACATACTGAGACAATCAGAGTTTCAACCCTGACTTTGTTTGATGATGGGTTTTAATCTGGGTCGGTTAAACTCTCATAGTGCAGCCCTCTGGACTCTGCTGCTGTAGAGAATCAGACCCTCTGGAATCAGTCAGTGTTTTATGTAGTAATGGTTATTTATATGTTTGCGTATTTTAGTGCTGGTAGCTTTTTTGGTGATGGGTTTTGATGGGCTAGGGAATGGGGTGGGGGTGGAAGGAGCTCATAATCCACAAACACAAATGACAAACTGGTTGTACGTCAGAGTTCGTGCAGCCTGAAGCGTCCTCACGGAAAATGTTTTGGTCTTAAAGCTGGAGATTGTGACATGTTGCCAACCTCCTGCTGTTTTTCAAAGATCTTCAATTTGTGGGTTCTGAAATTGTTCCAATATATCCATTCTGAGCATCTTACTCACAGGAGCTTTCTTTTAATCAGTCACTAATACAATTTGGTTCTATGATTTTCTTAATCTGTCTCGTCTGCAGATTTAAAAGGTGTCCTCTTCACCACTGCTTCCACTTTCTTGCTTCAGTTATTTGCTTTTAACTGAAGGGACTGCACGACTCAAACACCCAGGTGTTTAAGAGAGGCCAGAATGCTCCAACGTTCACACTGCATGCTGCTACTTCTATATTCATAATTCAGAGCCAGGGAATCACACCTCTACACAGCTTTAGTGTAAACAGTGCTTGAAGTGGCCACGTTTTATCGTGGGAGTCATACTTGGGTTGGGGGTTTAACTCCCTGGAAAATTAAGATAATCACTTTTATATTCAGAGACGTTTTATAAACAAATTAATGTGAGTAAAGTGTGTTTCATGCATTGTACAGTGATGTAGAAATGGATATTTTTTGTCAAAATAAATGGCTGAATTCTTGACTTGTTTTTTCTTATTGATTTCAGACATTAACACATCAGTACTGGGAGCTGTGGTGAAACTTACTGGTGAAAGATAGTTGTCTGAACAGATCATAATCACAAAACAATATGAGACGATTTGTAAGGTTGAAACTTCGGTATACAATAACACAGACTAATATATATATATATATATGGCTATATATATATATATATATATATATATATATATATATATATATGGCTCTAAAACAAGTCAACATATCCACAGACCTCAGAGTTTTATCATAAGCAGCTAGAACCCCTGCTGCTTCTCCTCTGTGTCCAGTAAAGAAGAACAGGAAACAGGACCTGCTCTCCTAAGAGGAAACAGCCCCAAAACCTTGGAAGAAGACAAGGTGGCAGGTCATGCAGAGAAGTACAGTCCTAAGAGCCAGTTCTCCTCAGCTTCCTGCTCCTGACTCTGCCAAATGGAACACTCTCTTGGATGAGAGGTGAAATGTCTTCAAACCCTAAACAGAAGTCCAGTTGCTTCAGATTCAGCCTTCAAGGATTACCATGACCTGATGAATGAGAATCTACACCAACACACCACAGCTTTATTTCGTTTACAGCCTGCAGATGGCAGAGAGGAGCTAAGTGTGCTCAAACTCTCCCATCTGCAGCTCCTCTCCTGTGTGATGTCATGTTTCACCTGAGAGTAAGTCGTGGAAGTCTCACTGAATCACACTCAGTTTCTTCCTGAGAGCCAAAATACAATAAAAATTAAAAACACAGTTCTGTTCTCTGTCTCTTGTCTGTATAAGTTATAATTCATTGATTCTGATGACACAGGTACAGACATGTAAAAACAACCTTCATGGCTGAGGTAGTGGAAGAGAAAAGTTAATATGCAATTGATTTTGTCACTCCTGTCATGATATGGAGTTTTTCTACCAGGGGTCCCATCACATTTTGGGTATCTTAATTTTGCTAACTTATTTGATTGGTGGTCATGTGACAGAACAGAGCTGATGACGTATCAATGTGAGCAGTGCTGGCCATGTCTGAGGACAGATGCATTCATATTACAGCTATACTGAACAAAAATATAAACGCAACACTTTTGTTTTAGCTCCAATTTTTCATGTGTTGAAAGCAAAGATGTAAAACTTTTTCTATGTACACAAAAGGCCTATTTCTCTCAAATTTTGTTCACAAACTTGTTTAAATCTGTGTTAGTGAGCACTTCTCCTTTGCCGAGATAATCCATCCACCTGACAGGTGTGGCATATCAAGATGCTGATTAGACAGCATGATTATTGCACAGGTGTGCCTTAGGTTGGTCACAATAAAAAACCACTCTAAAATGTGCAGTTTTATCTTGAAAAGAGACATTTATAGGCACTGAAGTGTCAGTATCTGGTGTGACCACCATTTGCCTCACGCAGTGCAACACATCTCCTTCGCATGGAGTTGATCAGGTTGTTGATTGTGGCCTGTGGAATGTTGGTCCACTCCTCTTCAATGGCTGTGCGAAGTTGCTGGATATTGGCAGGAACTGGAACACGCTGTCGTATACACCGATCCAGAGCATCCCAAACATGCTCAATGGGTGACATGTCCGGGGAGTATGGAGGCCATGCTAGGACCGGGATGTTTTCAGCTTCCAGGAATTGTGTACAGATCCTTGCAACATGGGGCCGTGCATTATCATGCTGCAACAGGAGGTGATGGTGGTGGATGAATGGCACAACAACGGGCCTCAGGATCTCGTCACGGTATCTCTGTGCATTCACAATGCCATCAATAAAATGCACCTGTGTTGGTTGTCCGTAGCATATGCCTGCCCATACCATAACCCCACCGCCACCATGGGCCACTCTATTCACAACGTTGACATCAGCAAACCGCTCACCCACATGACGCCATACACGCTGTCTGCCATCTGCCCGGTACAGTGAAAACCGGGATTCATCCGTGAAGAGGACACTTCTCCAAAGTGCCAGACACCATCGAAGGTGAGCATTTGCCCACTCAAGTCGGTTACGACGACGAACTGCAATCAGGTCAAGACCCCGGTGAGGACGACGAGCATGCAGATGAGCTTCCCTGAGACGGTTTCTGACAGTTTGTACAGAAATTCTTTGGTTATGCAAACCAATTGTTGCATCAGCTTTCCGGGTGGCTGGTCTCAGACGATCTTGCAGGTGAAGATGCCGGATGTGGAGGTCCTGGCTGGCGTGGTTACACGTGGTCTGCGGTTGTGAGGCCGGTTGGATCTTCTGCCAAATTCTCGGAAACGACTTTGGAGACGGCTTATGGGAGAGAAATGAACATTCAATTCACGGGCAACAGCTCTGGTGGACATTCCTGCAGTCAGCATGCCAACTGCACGCTCCCTCAAAACTTGCGACATCTGTGGCATTGTGCTGTGTGATAAAACTGCACATTTTAAAGTGGCCTTTTATTGTGACCAACCTAAGGCACACCTGTGCAATAATCATGCTGTCTAATCAGCATCTTGATATGCCACACCTGTCAGGTGGATGGATTATCTCGGCAAAGGAGAAGTGCTCACTAACACAGATTTAAACAAGTTTGTGAACAAAATTTAAGAGAAATGGGCCTTTTGTGTACATAGAAAAAGTTTTAGATCTTTGCTTTCAACACATGAAAAATTGGAGCTAAAACAAAAGTGTTGCGTTTATATTTTTGTTCAGTATAGATACAGATCACTAATTATGAATGTGAACCTTATTATCATTCTTATTATTACATTATTGGTGCTGTTATCATATATATTGTAGTAGTTATCATAGATAGTACTATTTGTAATCTTTGTATTAATACAGCTTTTTTGTTTTTATTTTGTTGCAGTACAGGTCTGTCTCTCTCTCCCTCTCTGAGCCTAATTCAAAATGTCTTTTGTTTTATTTTTGTGACAAAAGTTTGTATCCATTTCATACATGTCCACACATAATTCAATATTTTATATTAAAAGAAACCTTTTAAAATTGAAATTATTGATTGATATACACTACCAGTCAATAATTTGGACACAGTTTCCCATCCACTTGAATGAGAAACTGTGTCCAAATTTTTGACTGGTAGTGTATATCAATTTTGAACACAGCCAGGACAAAGTAATAAGACACCATGGGTGCGTATCCTTCAAGTCCTTAGTTAAATCAACCGCAGGCCAGTAAAAGCTAATTGCGTCTATAGCGATGCAGCACTGTGTGCACTACTGCCATATATCAGAGAAATAGCTGCTCACTACTGTCTGACTGAGGCATTAAGCACCAGCTGTATCAGGAACATTATGATCTACTGCTGAATGGCTGCTGAAACAGGACTTCTTTTGTGGCTGTCAGTTTGATCAAAAGTCTTTAAATAATGCTCTATTTAAACAGGTTGAGAAACAGCCAGGAGAGATATGGGTTAGACTCACCTGTATGGGTCTGTGTTGGTGAATGAATTAGTGAGGTACAGGGTGTTTAATTAGCGAGAGAGGGTGGTGAGGTCTTGTTCCCGAACTATTTATAATAGCTTGATAAGGCAAGAGACTACAGTAAACCCCCTTCATATGAGCAAGGTAGGCAATGCCTTTAAATGCACTTCCTCGAGGTGAAGGAAAAACCATCTGCAGATCTAAACTGTGAAGAGCTCTTGATGTAAGGGAGTATTGTATTTAGTCCCTTAGTTTAGAGTATAACATGAATTAAAGGCCTTGTTGTAGCTGGTTGCATCCTCTGGTTGCGTTGGTCCGGGACGAGGTTATCAGAAGGTACCCAACCTTCACCGAGTGTTTCGGCCTTCATCCTCAACGCTCTCTGGTTGGCAGGCCTGCAGCGGTGGCCAGGTCACTCCCCCTCTTATCCAGGTTTTCAGGCTGTCCCTATTGCCCCTCCAGCAGTGAAAACAGTGCCATCAACTTTAGAGCAGGTTTTTGTTGGTCAATGGAGCCGGTACTTTTGCTGCCTCAAGATAGCAATGCATCAGCAATGCACCTGACCACATCTCATTTTAAGACTAGGCATGAAGAGAGAGCCCAAAGTCTTAGAGGCTCATGCAAAGTTTCATTCAACAATGTCTAAAGTCAAAAGTGTTTGTGTCCGTTCTGTTATAATGGCCAAGGCAGAATGAACTAGACAGATAGTGTGACCCTCATAATACGATTCTTTGACCATGTCTAATCCTGCAAACAGACAGACAGGCTGGCAGACATTAACCAATGTCTTTGCTTGAAGGCATTTATAGTATTACAGTCTGAAGTAGTTGGGTGTAGAATGACAAGAGCTTGAGTTAAGAGCCACTGTCTCACTGTGTAGAAAAGGGATTGTCAGACTGTCTGTTTCAGCAAACTGTCAATGAAAGAATGAGCCTTTCACATCGACAAAGCGTCCGCAGAGTTGGTCATGTTCACCACCATGTTTCAACAGTAGCTCAGAACAGACAAACCAAACACTGGTTGTAGGGGTCTACTCCATTTGCCACACGGGAGCCTGAGGTTTGGAACTGGTTGCACCTGTTGGAAGTTATGAAAAATATGCAATAGTCAATTGTTCTGTTTAAATTACTATACTTAATTAAGCCAGTCTGGAAGGACAGGTTTTAATAAGCTGTCTGGAAAGACAGGGCAGGTATTATGACCTGGTTAAAAAACAAAGCCTAGAAAAGAAAAAAAACAAAAAACACAAGGATGAATATCTCCACAAGAGAACCGACGACAAGAAGAATCGTCAGATAGATGACATTTTGCATTCCAGTGCTTTCATTATCTTACTATTAATATTAATAAGTTTGATTTGATTTTAATGTCTTACCAGTATTACATTTTTATTATTTGACTTAGAGTTAGATCTTATGTTAATGATATTTGATGTGATATATATAGATATATATAGAAAGAGAAGAAGAAAAGAAAAAAATTTGTTTGAAGGGATTTTGAAGAAGTTTATTAGTGGTACTGAAGATTTTAAGATGTTGTGTTTCTCACAGCCAGGACACCGGGACAGGCTGTGAGAAGGGCTTGTTACTGAAGATATTTCTTATAGGGGTCTAAGCTCAGCTCACAGAGGCCAGTGGGTAGAATCACATAAGAGGGCCATCTCTGCCCGTCTCCCCTTCCCTCATCCGTACTCCTCAATGTTCACCTGTCACCTAAAGTCGAGGACTAGGCCAGTGATAGAGGGACGGTCGATGTAGGGGCCCACAGTAGTAACCGGACAGGACAGAGACACTAGCCGACATAGAGGTCAGAGGTCAGCAAAAATTCAAAAAGAGAATACGTAATAAATTGAGTGTTTTTCTTTAATTTAAAATTGAAAAAGCCTTAATTTATATTGAATTAAAGTATGTTAGATTAAATTAAAAATTGTGAATTTATTCTATTTCAAACTATGTATCTTATTTAAAATTGAACTACTTCTGATGAATTGAACAGCTGTATCCCCTTTCCTTCTCTCCTCGAGGGCTACGGGCCGCTAGCAAAGTCCATAAATAAGTCCGAGTGCTACAGGCGGCAGATTGATGGACGTTCCGTCGCCGGCGGGAGAGCCTCAGTTCTGACACATCTGAGGGCAGCCCGTCTGGTAAGTTCCCGATAAGATAAGAAGCGACAACTCGCAACACACCTTTAGATGCCGCTACACACTGTACTTTTGAGAACAAAGAACATCATCAGATTTAAGCATAAATATCATGGCATTGGCTTTAAGAAGGTTTTCTGCATAGTTGATGTCTAAACAAAGAACCATGAGTTGGGATTGTTTCGTCAAACTCTTGTTTAAAGTCAAGAATCAACAGAAATCCTGAACAGACAACCCATCCTGGACAAGAGCATCGAATGAGCTTGGACCAATCGTCTTCTAGAATCTAAATTAATACATGTATGAAACAGGCGGCACAGCTAAGTTTTCTCATGGCTCACCATCTGAATAAATAAGTCTACTTTAAACTTCCTTTAAAGACAATAGGTGTTAAATGACACTGAAAAATCTTGTATTCTTATAATGTAAATATTATTCTTATACTGGATATATGGTTAAAAATACAAAACAATGAAATCAGACAAAAAATGAGCAACTTTCTTTTATTTGCTTGCAGTTACACATACTGGTGATGGTAGCACATGTTGATGGACATACTGTAGGTGTTCTAGTAGTTGTCTGTACAGAGGAGAACTTGATGCCAGTTTGCTTTTGAAATGTGGAAAACAACCTGATTTATTTCAATTGTGGCCCTTTTGGCTGTGTACGAACAATGAAAATAAAGACTTGCATTCCAGACACAATGGATTTAGAAATTTAGACCTCTTGAGAAAAAGTGATGGTAAATGGACTGTACTTGTATAACACACTTATATCACTTAAATCACTTTACAAGACAAGCCAGCATTCACCCGTTCACACAGATTCACACAGTGGTGGCAGAGTCTATCTTGTATCTTGCTCAAGGACACGTCTGACATGTAGACTGCAGGGGCTGGGGATCGAACCACCGACCTTCTGATAAGTGGACGACCTCATGAGCCACAGCCACCCAGACCAGTTTCATTCTGTTCAACAGAAACCCCAAGAAACTTAGCGTGTTAATCCCAACGATATAGTCATGTGGTATCAAACTACCATGACAGCTTTACTTTATTGACCATATTTATTATTCTGGAGATGGAAAAAGTATTTTTTATGACTCAGTGGCCTCTAATAAAACATTTTCTTCGTTCTTTTGAAGGACATACTGAAAGATGAAGTAGTCTTTGCAGTTTGTATTTTTTCTGTACACTAAAGTAAATTACTGCAAGGATTTCTGCAGGCATTTTGTTTTTCAGACTGGACCATATATACCTACCAAAGAATTTTTAACTAAGTTTTTGTGGTGGCTAATTGTCTTCACCCACGTAGCTTCTGACATTGTTAAATTGACACATTTTGTTGTTGGAGCTGTATAGTAGGCCAACATTAACGAAAGAAAATCTCAAATGTTTCTCATGTGATTTTTTTGCCCAATGTTGGACCACTAAAGTTAGCATATCTAACAGGGAATGTTCGACTTCCAAATCAAATGGAACATAAACAATTTGGCAGTTCAATTATTACCGCAATCTGATGAAACTACTTAGCATGAGTATGTAATGATCTCATACTGAATGTCGATCTTACAGAGTCTTCTCTAGAAAACATGCTTATTTTATCATGAGATGTATAACATTAAAACCATTGAGTTGCATTATGATGGATTACTGTGTTTTCTGCCAGGAAAGATATTTGGCTCAGATTTTGAGAATAAAGTCAAAATATTAGGAGATAAAGGTCATAGTTAAGGAAAACTAAATCGTAATTTTACAAGAGGTTGTAATATTACAAGAACACATGTTTCATTTTTCAGAAAAAGTTGTAATTTTATGAGAAAAATTCATAATAGTATGGGAATACTGGTTAAAGCCATAATTTTAGGGTATGTATTCGAGGGGAAATGTCAGAAGAACGTGGAGCATCTTGTCAAATATCAAATAAAGAAATATTGAATCTCTTGTCACATCAACAGCACATTGATTAGTATCAGGAATAAAGAAACTAAGAAACTAAGATAGACAGAACCAGAAACACTTGGAGGAAATGACCTCTTTAGCTGGTTCAGCATGATATTGTTACTTTATTCTGTAATATTACGACTTTTTCTCATAATTTTCTGACCTTTTCCTTGTAAACTTCCAACTTTACTCTTGTAATATTTCAACTTTATTCTCAAAGTCTCAAAGATGTTTCTCTCAGGCTACGTTCACTCTGCCAGCCTTAATGCACAATTCAAATTTTTTCTTTTGTGTATCTGTTCTTATTACTTTTAAAATGTGGCCTCTATCAGACTCCAGTCTGAACAGTTCCCTGCCCTGAACTGATCCATAAAAGAACAATAACAAAGACGTCACATGCAGCACGGCGATTTAGGACCACATAGGGAGGAGGCCATAATCAGAACGGGAAAAGATCAGATTCCATGTGGTTTGTGTTTGTTCACACTGCCATGAAAAAGTCACATATAAACAAACAAATCAGACCTGGGCCACATTTGTCCTGCAGTGTGAACGAAGCCTTAGACTCTGTTGTAGAAAGTAAACCAAGCAGCGAAGTGCTGCTTTTACTTCAACTGAGAATCAATGACATCATCATGCTGGGAGCACTGATTATGGGACCAAGACTGGGAGCACTTGCTTAATTCAAGCACACTGTAGTAATAGCATAAATAGTACAAAGACCATAAAAGCTGTTGGTCCCATCATGTCTTTTTCAAGCTGACTCCACCATTTAAACGATTCCACATTTATTCCAAGCTTCAGTGCTGTATGTGCTTCTGCAGGCTTCATTTTATGCTTCACGGCATCAAATACATAGCTGTCAGTTACAGACATGACATACATTTTATAAAACAGCATAAGACCAAAGCATCACAAGCAACAGTGCAGCCAGGGCTCCTTAACACAAGTGCAGGCATTTCTATCCTTTGTGTCAAAGCATTAACTATGGTTGACTTTCTAAAGGTGAGGTGTGTTGGTCAGTCTGTCCATCTAACACTTTAATCCAGAGCATTTTAAAAGCTACAGGCTAAAGCCCATGTTTAACATTGGTCACAGATGGACTGGGCCATTCTGATGTGAGTAAATGTTCAAACATTTCAGTTTTAATGCCTCGGGAAATGAAGCTACTTAAGTAACAGCGGACGTATTTGAAGTGTGCAGGTGCTGTATTTTTTTGCTGTTGTCCATCTGAGTCACTTTTTTTGTGGCTTTCATCAAGAGAATAGCTCAACATTTTGGAAAATACTGCAAATCGATATCTTTCATGTCTGAGCAAGTTCTTAACTTAAAGCTATGGGCCCCAAACACCAGGCCAACGTGGGGCTGTCACTGAGTCTATGACCTTACTGTAGTTTTTGTGGTGATGGCATTATACAATCAGTTGATCTGATTGGTTAAAAACCTAATCAGTGCACGAGAAGAGAAACAGAAGTGAGAAAAGAAAGCGACTCCAGTCATCTTCCAGTCCATTATTTGCTCAACAACAGTGGCAAACAGGTGGAAATCTGTAATCCTGGTTTTCCTTTTGACTGTTGAAGACAGAATTCTGCTACCTGCTTATGGAGACTTATTTCTTATCACACAGGTGCAGAATGCATGCTAGGTGGTCATTGGCTGTGGTCTTAGCTGTATGCTTAGATGCAACATTTTGGCCCTGTCACAGCTGATGTGAGGTGAGTTCTTTGTTACCGTTGGTTCTTTTATGGCAGTTCGGTTTATCAGGGTCTCAACATGTATATCATTTATTTCTCTCTGCTGATGTCGAACTGTTCCTTACTGTCTAAATGTGCCCTCAGGTTTTCAAGTAATCTTTTGAACAAACAAACGAGATCTTAAACATGCAGAACTGTGTTTACCAGATGAGATGACAATGTGTTTATAGCTGAGCCATGAGTTAAAGAACATTTGAAAACATTTCAGCCCAACACCACAGTGACAATAACGTAGCAACATGGTGAAAAAGCACTTCAAATGAATTTGATTATTTGAATACTGACACATACTATATATCCATTAATATAGTCTTTTTTGATCAGGTACAGCAAGATTATCTAATGTAATGTCATTTTCCTCCATACAGACACTATTTATGTTCATTATAATTTACAATAAATCAATGCCTGAAAAATGCACTGAAGTTTCACAGTGTTTAATGACCTCATAAGCCTCTGTTAACCTGTTTCTATAAAAGAAATCAGTGTGCAGCTAGTAATTAGCATCTCTTAAACATATTGCTTCATGCAACTTGGTGGAAAACTTTTTCAAATGTTTGGCACAGTTTAAATATACAGATAGATATACAAGCAGTGCATTATGGGACATTGACGACAGCCACGCAGAAATGATAATTCACACATTCAGAGAATCGTCGAATTGAAGTTTCATTTTAAGATTATTGTTTCTCTTTCACTTGACATTTTCTTTTTTGTCAAATACACTCACACACATACAGAATGTCCTCTAGCACACACACACACACACACACACACACACACACACACACACACACACACACACACACACACACACACACACACACACACACACACACACACACACACACACACACACACACACACACACACACACACACAGCTCTTGTTTTGAATGCAAGAAAGAACACTTATCATCTTATTCAAAAGAAAACTGACTTTTTTAAAATCTTGGCACGATTTGAGTGTAAGACGGAAGCACTTTAATCTAGTCATGGTTGGAAATGTCCAACATGAAGGTTGATCATCTTGGATAAGCTTGATGGGTCTGGTTGGATGGTTTTCCTCTCATCATGGTGCTGATACATGATGGGAGGTTTTCTGTTTAACCTCCATAGCAGCATGGCACTTCCTCTACTCCTCCGAGGCAACCAGAGGCTAAAACTGGGAGGTTTCAGTAAAGGAAATTGCATCTGTCTTATCGACGGTGAAGCCTCCGTTCACGTAGGATTTCTTCTCGCATTCCTCGTCATCCATAGTGGCTTCCAGAGCGAAGGGGTTGGCGACGTCCACGTCTGATGTCAGATCCATCCTCTCCAGTTCCCTCTTTGATAGTTTCTGGACAATTCCTGCTCCATAAGCGTCACCAAGAACATTGATCATCGTACGGAACCGGTCCCTGAAATACATCACTGATGGTCAATATGCAGCATCATACCTTAATTATGACTGAAACTATTTAGTAGGAAGTCCTGAGCAAAGGTCAACAGAGAAACTTACAGCAGCCAATCCACAGACACTATCAGAGTGACATCGTTTGCAGGCAATCCAACAGCTGTTAAGACCATTACCATGGTGACAAGCCCAGCATTAGGGACTCCTGCTGCTCCAATACTGGCAACTGTTGCTGTTATACTGAAAAAAGAGAGGCAATTTTGCACTTAAGTGGCGACAAATGAGATCAGCAGATAGCTTTGAAATACTTCAGACAGTTGATGACCTTTTGCTGCTCAGATATATGCAGCTGTACCAGAACATATTATAAGAATGCCTGCATGGGCAACACTGACACAAAGTTACAGTGACCTCAGCAGGTATTTGTTCAAATGGCTAAAACAGAATCAAAGACAAAGATTTAAAATGTGTCTGTTTGGTGACCCCCACACACTTGACTCATGAATTGCTCACTGTTTGCCTGTTTAGTGCCGGTTTAATGTTCTTGCTCACTTTGGTTTGACTAAATTTAAACAAGTAGCATATTTAAGCCAAAACGCAACAAAAGTTGACCCCTCTAGGGTAAAACAGTTGACAGCCCATAAGAGAAGAGGTTTTAAATCTCATCTGCTCTGGGAATGCCTCAGGAATCCCCAAGAGGAGCTGGAAAGTGTTGCTGAGGAGAGGAACATCTGAAATACCGTGCTCAGCCTCCTGCCACCATGACCCGATACCGGGTGGAGGTAAGAAATGGAGGTGGAGTGGAAGTAAGGTAAGAATATGGGTGGAGAGCATGTATCATCATCATATCCTGCTGATGAAGATCATGAGACAAGTCAAGAAAAGCTGGTAGTGGACTGTGAGTAAAGACTTTCCATGAAGACTCTTCATGACAACAACGCTGATGAAGACCATGAGTACAGGTTCAAAAACTAGTAAGTGGACCGAAAGACTATAACATGTTTC
The DNA here is from genome assembly GCA_037577475.1 of Chaunax sp. Z400. Classification (NCBI taxonomy): domain Eukaryota; kingdom Metazoa; phylum Chordata; class Actinopteri; order Lophiiformes; family Chaunacidae; genus Chaunax; species Chaunax sp. Z400. The sequence goes on from CM075183.1 coordinate 5,671,858, forward strand.
TACTGGAACTAGTTTATTTAAGCCAAAGCACATTTTAAAAATGATTTCTTAATGAATATCATTGTCAACCACGTGGCTGTGGGCATCTCTAGAACTGTAGACAACCCTTAATGAAAGCTTTATGCATCAAACAAACATGTAAACGTCTTAATGACATCATCTGAAAAATGTTCAATTAAAACATGGAATTCTGGCTGTTTTTTGGTCATTCTATAAATACTCTTTCTGGATGTACCTGTTATAACTTGCTTGGTTTGCATGCTGTTGATGTCATCCATGTGATGTCATGAATGTTTGGTTTTCCATGTTGTCTTTAGGTTTTCCAGATGAGTTATGATGGAGGCAGGAGTTTTATTTTGTAGTACCATAATGTACCTGATAGTAACAATCTGGCCCGCATCCAGAGCATAGTCATTCATCTGGGCGATGAAGATGGCCGCCACCGCCTCATAGAGTGCTGTACCATCCATGTTAATGGTGGCGCCCACGGGGAGGACGAAGCGGGTGATCCGTTTGTCGATGCGGTTGTTCTCCTCGGCACATCGGAAGGTGACGGGCAGGGTGGCGGAGCTGGAAGACAGTGATTGGCTTCATCACTATGATATTATAAATGGTTTTGATGAATAAATATGAATGTCACGTTCATATAAATATATAAACGTTGATAATTTCGTTTGAAGGTGTTTTGAAGAGCGATGACATCAGCGGTTTCTGACCTGGAGGAGATCATGAGTGCCGTCACCAGGGCCTGAGTCATTCCCAGTGTGAAGGTATACGGGTTCTTCCTCACAATGACGAAGAAGATGAGTGGCAGACAGATGATGGCATGGATGGCCAGACTGAGGGACAAAACAGACAATATTACAACAACACTTTACAAGAACAATATGGCACAAATGGAGGCCACTGTAAGTGCACCATAGAGGGCACTTTGTTATGTTCTGTCCACTGGAAGGGCGCCTTGGAGGGTATTTTACATTTTATCTATATAGGGGCATCCAAGAAGGTACTTTTGTGGCATGTTTTTCAAACATGGGGTCACCAGGATTATGAATGAAAGTGGAAAACAAAGTCCTGGATCCAGATTCACACTAAATCTGACTTCTGAAAATACTTCATTTGATTTCATTCCAACCCAGTGAAAAGCTGCAACAGATTCATATTTGTCAATAACAAATATCTATCACAGAATAAATTGCACAATTAGGAAAAAACAATTTCATAATAACAACATTTGACATGCCAAATATTCATGTGATTGATGTAGAAATGTGAACATCAATTAAAGAGGACTGGAGATGAAACTAATAAACTTTATTCATCTAAACATAGCTCATAAAAAGATTTGACTGTACTTTGACACTAAAGCCTTTTTCTGTTGATCATGACAAAAACTCTTAATTACATCCACTGCAATTTAAAGCTGTAAAGCAATAATCCATGAAAAGGTTTATTATAGGCACTGAATTCTACCCTCACATAACTACAACAAACTGTGGACGTTATGTGTTCATGTTGTTACAGGAGCATTCAGAGACTCAGACTGACCCTGTGACAAAACTAGGAGGGATTTACTGTACAGTCTTTAATGGTGTCATTAGATTTAGAGCCATGAGGGAAGCTTTCATTACAGCATCTGCAGGTTGAGCAGTTTTAAATGTCCTTGGCCCTTATCAGCGCCGACACAGAGCTCGGCTTTTACTGTATCACATGAGGGGAAATCAGTCCAAATGTCAACCATAAATCCAAGTGTCTAGAACAGGCAGATACAGAGTAATAGGACATCTTACCCAGTCAGCACCGTTACCATATAGAGACCCATCTTCCTGAAGATATCCCAGTCTTCCACCTCGATGATCTTAGCAGCAATTAGGAACAGGATCCCTATGGGCATGTAGCTGAAAAACATCATGTTTGAGATGTTTGGGGAACAGAATCAAAGATTATGGACAATATAGTACATTTGAACTTCACCTGAGGTGATAAGACTCACTTGTTGGTAACACCCCCCCCCCCCCCGAAAATTACAATAATAAATCATAAACTACAATATTGATATCAATTAATCATTAAAGCAGTTTTGTAAAGAATAAAAGCAAAAATCCACTGATTGTATTGTCTCAAATATAGCTGTTTTTCAGTCATCTATAGTCGTGCTTCCAGTATCGGCCCTACGACTCGCTTTGTTATCTGCATCCATTGGTGGATAGCACAGCCTCAGTGTAGCTGCTCATCATGGCAACGCTGTGCAAAACTGCCATGATGTCATCTGCAACGCGACACACGTCTCTCATCCGCCTCTCATGATCCTCTTGGCGGCTACCAAACACAGGCATCGACCACAGCCTGGTTCTATGGGTCCATATCTTCTCTAATCATGTCCACTGAATAAAAATTGCCGCCACTACAGGAGTTTGGCTGTTTAACATTGGCAGGCATGGATTTGTGTCAATGACGCAATGACACAGTGATTATCCTCTCTGACCAATCAGTGGTCTTCATTGTTTTCACGTCATCTTTTATTATCTGCTCAGCTTTTTGGGACCTCGACAGAGGTAATACCAAAAAAAGTAGGTAACAGGTACCTAATGGAAAAGCAAAGAAGGCGAGTAGTGAAATTAGCATCTTTGGTTTTTAAAACATGGCGAACAGTTAAAATGAATTTAAGTAATGTAAATTAATCAAAGACCCAGATTTAAGAAGTTGGTCTCTTTCTCTTTTTGATAAGTAGCGACAAAAACACAAAGTTGATCTTGATATTTGTGCTACACTGTAAAACCTTTCACTACAGTACATTTAGGGATATCCGACTGATTTTCTTATGATTAATTGGTGCATAATCTGGCTGCAACATGAGGTGCAAGATGCAAAGGGTATATATATATATACAGTATATATATTTAGACTCTTAATTATTCATAGGTGTAACATGAATTAACGCTTTTTTTTTTTTTTTTGCGAACAATAGTTTGAAAACACTCACTAGCTTTTTCCAGGTTTTTTTTCCTTTGAATCTTGAATCTTCTGTGATCTTCACAACATGGTTATCATACATGGAGTTTGCAGATGGTGAGTTTTAGAAAAAAGCTAAGAATTGCTATGTTCACATTTACAAGCCTCGTTGTTTGATTCCATTCTTTTTGCTCAGATCAGATGTGATTATAGCATTTTTATTTGGTTAAATCAAAGACACCACTTTGTCTTTAAGACAGGTCAAATATGGGGCTGTGTTTTAGGTCCATGCTCACTTTAACCCATACCTGTAGGTTTGTCTTTCATACATACCACATAATGATATGGACCAGTTTCATGGTTGCGTCATTCAAGGCATCAAAAAATTCCAGGAGGATTCTTCCCTTTTCGCCCATCTTCCCGATGACAAGGCCAAACGCAACACAGAAGACAATAAGCCCCAGAATGTTGATTCCATCTGAATATGTCCCGACGAGCTTATAGTCCTTGGTTTTATTCTGCCGAGAGAGCAAACAAGGAGGCGATTCATTCAGCTAACCACGGCCAGGCCAGGAAGCTGCTCTCACAACTACATTAGCTGACTCTAAAGACCCATTGATGAGCTGTGCAAATGTTTTCCACAGGATCACAGCCCAGTGACCCATGGATACTTAGGACTCATTATTGGGTCTTCTGATGCATTTAGTCTTGACTCTGGCTGCCAGACACAGGAACATGAAACATCAAGAGCAGCGGATGGATGAACAAGGACACAGTTTTTATGTAAAGACCATAACTTCAACAGTTAATGGATGTTTGCAACAGAAGATACTGTTGCAAGTATAGCTTTACTTGTTTGATAGACAAGGTGCATCAAAGGTAACATGGTCCGGACTACTCTAAATGAATGGATTAGAGTAAGTGGACCCACCTTTACTGCCGCCATTATAGTAGTTGTTAGTGGGGGAAATGTCGTCGTGTTTGATTCTTTCTGAGGCTCCAACTCCTTGCGCTTCGTCTTGTACTATTGGTCACATTTCACAACATCAGAGGAGTTCCCATTGCTACATACAGTAGATTTAATCATGAGTACAAAGTGCATGAGGAATGAATGAAGGATGTGCAAAGCCTCTTACCTGCTGAAAACAAGCCTGCACCAGATTTTCTGGAAACATGTTTCTGTTGATGGGAAAAGATACGATTGGAATACACAATAATAATGGTGTACCCTACAATCATTCCTTGAAAGGTGGACCATTGCAATGGAAGCCTATATAGAATATTCAATATATTCAATATTCATAAATAGGCACGGTGACCTGGGACCTGGGACCTTTCTGTGGTTAGTCTCCATGTTCTCCCCGTATCTGTCTGGGTTCCCTCCGGGTTCTCCGGCTTCTTCCCACCACCAAAAACATGCAGTAGAGGTGAACTGGTGACTCTAAATGGACTGGATTTTCAGAACATGTTGTTCATTGTTTGAAAAACAAACAAACAAACAAACACTTAATTATTTCTCTAATTAAAACAACACAAAACTGAGGTTTGGACATATGAACCTCACCATACACAACAAATAAAGTGCTTTTAGATCATCTAACAGCACCTGAAAACCTTTTGCTGACAGCTGTCACAATAACTACATACAATAACTATAATATCATCCTTTTAATGCCATGTTATAACACTGATATCAGACAATATTATAATAATTAAAGTAAATCTTTAAATAAGCCATGCAATTGTAATTCTTGCGAATATTTATTAATTGAAATTGAAATGTGAAAAAATATTAAAAATTCCTATAATAATACTAAATTGATAAATGGACTGTACTTATATAGAGCCTTTCTAGTCTGACAGGCCAATCAGAGCTTTACAACACAAGCCAGCATTCACCCATTCACACCAACATTCATACAGTGGTGACAGAGGCTACCATTCAAGGCACCACCTGCCCATCATTCACACAATCACTCACACACCAGTGGAACAGCCATGGTGCTTCAGCATTTCAACAAAACTGGCAATGTGAAGGTCAGCAAAAGTGATTTTGTCACGTATCAGTTTGTTAATTAAATAATAATAATCAATATAAATAATAGATACTTTACATAGCTATTACGTTTTCAGCCATGTGCAGTGGTGTTATTCAGTGGTGTTATACCACCTGCTACTGGCCTGGCATGCATGCATACAGCACATTCACCCGTTTTTGTGTATCGGTGTGCACGAGGATCCTTTCCACAATGTTGTCATATGAACACAGAACTTTTTTGAAATGCAAAAGAAAAAAAAATCATTGTCGTGTAAATGAGAGTTTGGTTCCAACCAGTTTTCAGAGGCCGAGAGCCGGTTCTTCGGCTGTGGAAAAATAAAGAACTGGTTCCAAATTAGGCTCAGGCCTGGAACCAGCCCTGGAACCGCTTCGGTGGAGAAAAAAAAGGGGGGGGGGGGGGGGGGGCTTTGCTGGTGACACTTTTGGTGATTTAGTCCAAATTTAAGGCACACTTAACCAGCATCACTTCCACAGCATTCTGCAGCAACATGCCATCCCATCAGTTGGAGCAGCATTTGTTAGTCAAGGACAATGACCTAAATCACACTCCCAGTCTATGTGAGGTCATCCAACCAAGAAGGAGAGTGAAGGAGTGCTGCATCAGATGACCTGGCCTCCACAATCACCCAGCCTAAACCCACCTGAGATGGTTTGGGATGAGATGCACTGCAGAGTGAAATAAAAAAAAGCACACAAGTGCTCAACATAGAGACGTTGGAAACCATTCCAGGTGACGACCTCATGAAGCTGGTTGAGAGAATGCCAAGAGTCTGCAAAGGCACCATCAAATCAAAAGGTGGATACTCTGGAGAATCCAAAATATAAAACATTCTGCTTTGTTTAATGCCTTCAGTTTTGTTCTATAACGTAGAAAATAAGAAAAATAAAGAAAAACTAATGAGTTTTAAGGTGTGTCCAAACTTTTCACTATCTTCCATCCCTACTACAAAGTCATGAAAAGAATACAGAGACATGGGAGGACCTGGGATTCAGCCAGGAGGAGACTATGACAGAAGGCTTTGACATAATTCAGAGCGAGTATAAACACTTCTAGAACAGAGGTGTAAAATGAAAGGGGACTATAATGGTTCTTTCTATCCGTGTCACTTCAAACAAGTTTTCTCAAATTTAGTTACAGAATGGCATTTAGTGGACATCTTTAATGTGTTCAAAAATGACTACTGAAAAACAGTTTTGACTGGAATTATGGCCCTTGATAGGCTCTTTGCACGTAGCACATATATGTGTTACTCGTGTGAAAACTGTTGAAGATAGAAGAATGTAGTTCTCTGATCATCAGCTGACAGTTTCACACTTCCTCCACCAACATCTCCAACTACTACACACTAGAGCACATGAATCTACTCAGCGTATTAAATGTTAAAGCTTTATGTTGACAGTATAGATTTATTTATTTCATTCTACTTATCTGTCATCATCGTTTCCCTTCATTCATACATGTTGTCTCTTTTTACAGGAGTATTTACATCAGAAACAAGCATCGTGTCCCAGGGATATGGATGAAGATGTGTTTCATTTCAATGTTAGACTATCAGGGAAAGTTCTGCAGTCTCTTTCATGTCAGCATCTGACTGAGTGAATTTTATACGACTATTAGGACTTAGTTTGTTGAACGTGACTCACCTGAGGAGGTCCAACAGTGTGTCAACTGTTGTGACGTTGGGTGTGGTTCCGGTTCTGTCAATGTTTTCGGTTGTCTGAGAGACTCCTGGTTTGATGGTCATCACCAAAATAATGCCTGCAAGGGATGACACACTTAGTGATGACAATATACAATACAATAGGTTCAAAACAGCCCTTTTTAGACAACATTTGAGTGATCAAACAGCTAAACTTAGAGGTGCACAATGTATAATTTGAGCTTCAGCATCACGTGTCCACGTGCAAGAAATGTCAAATAAGGCAAATGACCTCAAACACACCATTTTACAACTTATTGGCTGCTTGATACAAAAGGAAATTCACTGTCTTCTCATTTTAACAACTACTGCAGTAGAAATAGGAGATGAATTTAAGTTTTTTAAATTAACCAAAATGAAAACAATTATGATCAATTGTGTATTTGTACACAAAGGTTTTAAATATGTACAACTAGAGAAGTAAAGATTGAGAGAGGGCATTAACTCACCCAGAATTACTGCAATGATGGTTGTTGAGAAGTAATAAATTACAGCACGCAGACCTATTTTTCCTGATACCTCAGAGTCCAGGGCTGCAACACCTGTGGACAACATCGACAATGTTTAAACAAAAAGCTTGTTTGTAGCTTCGGGTCACAGCGGTTCTCTCAGGTTGTCTGAGAGGCAGGGGCAACAACAATAATGATGAGGCACTAGCAGCAGAAAGCATCTATGGAAACAGTTACAAACCTGGTTAAGATATTATTATTATTATTATTATTAGTAGTAGTAGTAGTAGTAGTAGCAGTAGTAGTAGTAGTATAGTAGTAGTAGTAGTAGTCGTAATACCTCTGCCAAGGGAGGAGGTTATTTTTTTGCCAGCGTTGGTTTGTTTGTGAACAGGATAACACAAAAAGTAATGGACGGATTTTGATTAAATTTTCAGGAGATGTCAGAAGTGGCTCAAGGAAGAATCTTCGTGTTGATTAACATTTTCTGTACACTCTTCTTAGGTTTCTTTCATTTACTAAAAAGACCTGATTTTAACTCAAAGCCCACTTGCTGCATTGTTCTGAGCTTTCAACTGCATTTTATAATCATCATCAGATTGTGGCAGGAAACTCCATCACATGACCAAGTACTTAACACCAAGGCCTAAATTAATGAAAACTAAGCACCATATTATTCATCGGTTCATAAAGATGGTGATGAAAGATAAAAAAGATGGTAAGTGGAACTTAAGATGGGATTAATTTGTCAAAGCTGCAAAGAGATTTTTTGAATTTTAGAAATATTGGTAGATTCACTCCTATAACATGATGTAACAATAACCACAGCTGCTGTCAGCTTATAGAGGCACACAGGGAGAATGATGAGAAATAATGATACACAGGTGGGAAACCTCCAGGGAAACAGATGGAAAATAAAATCCTCAAACTAATCCAGGAACTGCTTTAATGGACAAACAATGGAACAACATTCAACGTGAATGCATTTCATGCATTTCAAATGCAACGCATTTCAACAAAACTGGCAATGTGAAGGTCAGCAAAAGTGATTTTGTCACGTATCAGTTTGTTAATTAAATAATAATAATCAATATAAATAATAGATACTTTACATAGCTATTACGTTTTCAGCCATGTGCAGTGGTGTTATTCAGTGGTGTTATACCACCTGCTACTGGCCTGGCATGCATGCATACAGCACATTCACCCGTTTTTGTGTATCGGTGTGCACGAGGATCCTTTCCACAATGTTGTCATATGAACACAGAACTTTTTTGAAATGCAAAAGAAAAAAAATCATTGTCGTGTAAATGAGAGTTTGGTTCCAACCAGTTTTCAGAGGCTGAGAGCCGGTTCTTCGGCTGTGGAAAAATAAAGAACTGGTTCCAAATTAGGCTCTGGCCTGGAACTGGCCCTGGAACCGCTTCGGTGGAGAAAAAAAAAAGGGGGGGGCTTTGCTGGTGACACTTTTGGTGATTTAGTCCAAATTTAAGGCACACTTAACCAGCATCACTTCCACAGCATTCTGCAGCAACATGCCATCCCATCAGTTGGAGCAGCATTTGTTAGTCAAGGACAATGACCTAAATCACACTCCCAGTCTATGTGAGGTCATCCAACCAAGAAGGAGAGTGAAGGAGTGCTGCATCAGATGACCTGGCCTCCACAATCACCCAGCCTAAACCCACCTGAGATGGTTTGGGATGAGATGCACTGCAGAGTGAAATAAAAAAAAGCACACAAGTGCTCAACATAGAGACATTGGAAACCATTCCAGGTGACGACCTCATGAAGCTGGTTGAGAGAATGCCAAGAGTCTGCAAAGGCACTCAACATTCAACGTGACCAACCAACGTCTCCGTTTCATAAATACGATCTGTCTGAAGCGTTGATGCTCATTCTCAGCTATAAGAATGAACTGCCTTCACTCTCTGCTTAGTTCCATCTTCATATGCTGCTGTGGATCAGGTGATCAATGATCTCCCAGTATTTATTATCCTACCATCTTCTTGTGTATCAGAGACGCTCTGAGTGCATCTCATTAGTGGAGATTTCTGTCAGCTGTCCTTCAATATTATTTTATTTTGACATAACTAACCGTGTTCAAGTTCAGCCGTCGACAACTGAAACTAATTACTTACTATTAGTTTGACAATTAATGAATGAATTGTTCAGTCGTTGTAGGAAAATAGGGACAAAGATGACATCTTCAAAGACAAATAAAAATAAATAAATAAAAATAAATAAAAAAGACAAAGACATTCTTCAATATCATGTCAGGCAAATAAATTATATTAAAAAGAACTACTTACACTATTAATGAAACAAAATTATTGACAAATCATTTTTGGAGAATGGACAAGTTGTTACATGACCTGCTTCAGCTCTATTGTGTGAAAGGTCATATTTGTACCATGAGGTGTAGTTTAGGCCACATAACTAAAAACACGTATGTTATGGAAAGATTGTGACATAACCAGTGGTGGAAGAAGGATTCACAGCCTTTACTTAAGTAAAAGTTCCAATAACACAATGTATTCAAAATATTACATAAAGGAATAGTTCACCCAAAAATGAAAATCTACTGTTTATCTACTGACCTCCATGCTAACAAAGAGTCAGGTGTCAAGTTTCTAAGGCCACAAAACACAAAGCGAAAAAGCATTTTATCATTTCTCTAAACAACTGAAGAAAATGGGGACTTGTGTTAAAATGTAAAAAATGAAATAAAATTGACATTTAGATGCAGTCAGTGGGAATGTTTGATCTCTGATACCTCAGTGTTTACCTGCTACACAACACACACACAACACAGAGGGCTCAGCTGATGTTGTTAGAAGCACAAATCTTGTAAATACCCCTAGAACAATTCTTTAGTCATAGAATACAATTGTTTCCACCTTCAACTCTTGAAAACCATTATCTGCTGGTTGACGTAGAACACGTCACTAACATTTAAAAACTCCGGTATACTGCAAACAAATTCAAAAAAAATAATCTGATGGTGAAAATCAGCAGTGAGTGAAATCAGTTGGAAAGTCACGGGACACACAGACAACATGATGTGTTCCCTTTCATTGTACTTAGCTATATAATCGTCCAGAATGAATGTGAATCCTGTGGACACTGAAATGTTGCTCACCTCTAGATTAAACATAAGACCCCTGGATCATTATACATTTAATATGGACATGTCTTCATGAATCTAAGTCACAATCTTGAGGCTGACTTATCCTCACTTCTTTTAATGCATGTTTGTATCTACCACATCAGGACATACTGTGACAGACGAGCAGAAATCAGACTCATGTTACCTGTTATCATGCTTGAAATGATGAGCGGGAGGATGATCAGTTTCAGCATCCGCATGAGGAGCTCTCCTGGGAAGCCAAAATACTGTTTGTCGAGATCAGATAGGGAAGCGTACTCTCTGACCACAACACCCAAAGTGATCCCTGAAAGATCAGGAGAAAGAAGACAAACGGTAAACAATTGTTGGTCTCAGCTTTTCTCACTTTGTTCTGACTTTTGAATCTGTTGCGTGTGTTGTTGTGTGTATGTTGTTGTGTGTGGACCCCAGGAAGGACAGTTGCTTCCTTGGTGGCAGCTAATGGGGATCCTAATGAAGAAAGACTAAAAAAAAATAGCTGAAGACAGTTTTCTACGTTTGTGCCTCAGTAAACAGATAACAGATGATGGCTCTGCAGAATCTGCTCTGCATAAGAAACTGTGACATTATTTCAGAGGTCAGTGAGCTTTCATATGTACAGAATCCATTAAACACAACACACACATTGTTGGTCTGTATTATCCAGTTATAACCCTCACATAAATCTCACTCAATTATTTTATCAGTGCGTCTGTGTTATCAGGGCTCCCAGACCACCATTAAAGATACCTGTAAAACACAGTGATGACACAGCAAACTGTGTGTGGATGCCATCAACACTCTAACCTGTGAAAACGACCTATGCTGTGATATTTGTGGATGTGAACCCCCTGATGGTGTGGTGGTACTGGCCCACCGTTCTGGCCCACTTTAACCCCTGCGTTCATGTTGTGAAGCCGTCTACTGTACGTAGGCACATTGTAACTTCCTGTCCTATTTTGCAAGTTTATTTTCCTCTGTCTGTTTAGGTCATTTCCTGTTGTGTTTGCTCCTCCCTGATTATTAACACCTGTGTCTCATTGGCTCCTCCTCCCTGTGCCTCCTGCTTGATTGTCTGCACCTCCCTGATTGTTCACACCTGTGTTCAGTTCCTCCTACCTCTGAATTATAGTCGTGTCTTTGTGCTTTTCTTTGTCAGTCTGTTCCTTGTCCTCCTGATCTCCTCGTCTTTTGCCTTTTTACTTATTTTCTTATTCTTTCTTTTTTTTTAACTCATTTTCTGACTTTGCCTGTCTTTTGGATTTTCCTGTTTCTCGATTTGGACTTAGCGTTTGGTTTTTTCGATTATCTGTTTTTTCCGGCCTTTGGGTTTATATGAGATTAACTCCCTGAACTGCACTCCCTGCCTCGTGTGTGTCTGTATTTTGTGTTAAATGTGACACATATCTTACTCTCTGTATAAGGCACCCTTTATATAGCAGGGGAAACACTGCAAGGTTTACTTTAGACCAGGATCTTTTGGTCAATGATTCATTCAGGTCCTGCTATCACAAGATGGCAATGCACCAAAAATGTTCCAGACCACACCTCATTTAAGACCAACACTCCCATGGGTGCACAGACAGCCTGAAGTACATTTAGTGGGAGCTGGGTGTGAAAATGCCAGCGGCATCAGTCAGGCATTAGCAATGACAGTTGAGGTGTGATGTGTTCTTTGCACTGGACAAAAGATAGATCCCACCATCATTTACATTTAGCAAGCTGGAGATCGTCCTCATGCTAGAGCGGTTTAGTCGATACATAATTGTACATTATGTTTAAAATAAGTAATCCTGCAGGATTAAAGTACTTCTACTAATAGACATGAAATTGTTTCGCTACATGAAGCTTTAAAATGTCTTCTAATAAACAACTAACAGCCTGCCTGTTATTATTATGAACCATCTCATCTTTTGTAATATTTCTGTTATTATCTTTGGGGAAAAAATGGCAGATGAATATGGTTTAAATGTCCTGGAATGTGGACTCTCCTCTTCCGCATCCTTACTCTCACACTCTTTCAGGTTTAATTATCTCTTCACACATCACTCTAAGATAAATAGGAGCCTCATCTTACAGAAAGCTGAGATTGTGCTGTAAATTTTAATATGAAACACTGGATATTATGTTGTCAATAAACACGTTAAAAAGGTGACTTTAAGAAGCTTTGTTAAAACTGATAACTGAGGGAGAATGATACATTCTTGTCTCTTTTAAGATGTTTAGGGACAAAATAGCTTGAAACCAATTAAATGCTCTAATATGGTAAAACAAACTTCAAATATTTTTTCTTACTTGCAGTTTTTGCAGCACATGATTTTGTACATTTTGTGAGATCAGTCTGGTGGCTTCTCACCACGCTTATCTTAAGTTAATGATCCCTTTACATTCCTCAGTAAAAATGCCATTGGTAGACATGACAAATGTTCTTAGTTGAAATTTAACCGGCATGAGTCAGTAATGACAAAACAAGGGTCTGATAAGTGGACTGACAGACCTGCCGGACCACTGAATGGTCCTTGATGAGAGAAGAATCAGTCATTTTCCTGCCTAAATATGAAGTCTGTTTCCTTAGGGTGAATTTTCATACCCTGATTTTACAGGGAGAGGAAGGGATTGTTGTGAGGAGATTTCATCTGGACTACTTAAAACCATTAAAACCATTCTTAACGTTGAAATAAATAAATAATAATAAACTGACAACCCAAGAATTCCACAAACAAAAAGCAGAAATTAGAGATGAGTGTAACTTAATTTGTGTTTTTCTTTAAGGCAAAGTATTACGGTAACGTTTCAACATTTCGTTTTGCCTTGTTGCTGAGAGTCAGATGAAACTAACTGCATGTTAATATACAGAACTAGAGTTGGTTTCAGGCTGTTCTTAGCTTGGCTTAGCATAAAGACTAGAAGCAAGGGGAAACAGCTACCTGTCCAAAGTTAAGAAATACACCCATCAACACCATTAAGGTTCCTGACACAGCGGATTTTAGGCCAGTTGAGCCTCTTGAATCAGTGAGAAATCACTGACTGCCATGAAAAGAGAAACGGAAGTGAAAGACTACATCCAAGAGGGCACAATCATCAATCAATCCAATCCAATCCAATACACAAAGGTCAATGAATGACATATCCGTCTGGAATAAAGCAACTTCAGACCAATTAAAATCACCTCAGTGGTGAGAGCAGGTAGTGTTAAAATTGTATTGCATTATCATGATAAAGGTTTGTTAATCTGCAGTCCTTCTGGTTTCCCTTTATGCTGATTACACATTACCGCCCCCTGCTGGTATGGAGAGGTGTTCCCCATCACGTAGGAGCAGAACTTTATGCTAGTTAGCCATCAGATGTTGAAGGGCAGTCTGTCACAGACGACAAGGTCATCTTTGTCGTTTTTTGTTCATGTTGGTTTGGTGTGTCTGAGGCTTATTTACATATCTTATTCACTTTTTTTTTAGTTTACAAACAGTCACGTAAAAAGCCCAATTTGTGACTTTATAGTTTTAGAGTTTTCATAGGTATATATATATCTGATGTTCTCTCAAACAATGTTTGTCAAACAAATGCAGGATTTTCACCCAGGAAGTGTTTGTGTCTCGTGAACCAAAACATTGGATCTATTTGAACTACTTTAACTTGCATAAGTTGACTTACATAACATATTTTTAAGTTGCATCAAGTATGTAACTCTGGTAGGCATATTTTGCATGCTCTTTCCCTCACATTAACCAGGCAATGGAAACCTGTCTTAACATGAAACACGTGATGAAAGTCACCTCCCTTCATCCCTTCCTGCATATCCTAATCTCAGGAAAAGCAGACATCTTTAAATGACTGGCTAAAATATGTGGCATGGCATATAAAATGTTCTTAAAAGAGTTGCACTATTTATACGTCATTCCATCCAACCATTGTCTAAAACCGGTTATGTGTCCAAACATATTATTATGCCATAAAGGCGGTGGGTAGTTTTAGTTTAAATGACGAATGTAGGCTATGTAATCAGCACAGAGTCCACTTATGAGAGGCCATGTTTAATACTTTCTCACATGCTATCATAATTTCACACACACTACTATACTCTCTTACATGAACAGTCATACACTGTAAAATGTCAGGTTGAATTTAATGAGAAATACTGAGTTGATCTAACTGAGTTTTTATCAACTTTTTAATAAACTCATTTTATTTCAGTTACTTTGGCATCAAGAAAACTGTCAAACTCAGTTTACTTGAGTTTGGTTCATTTAAACAAACCAAGTACTGGGAACTTTTGCCCTTTTCAGTACTTAGTTACATCCCACAATGTAACTAAGTATATTACTCTTATACTTAAGTAATCCACAAAGTATAGCTACTTTACTTGAATAGACTGTTTTCTGTTCACACTTTCGACTGTGGGGTCAAAAAGTTCTTGTTTGAACTCTCAATCCTTCAGTAACATGTTGTTCTAACCACACAAATGAAGACATGATAATATATGTTGTTGTAACCTTCTGTGGAAGATATGCAGACCAGTCATGGAGCCAGAGTGATATGTAAGCCATGAGTGTGTGTTTCAGACCAAAGAGACCGTGATGTGTGTATTGATGGGTATAAAACTGCAGCAGAGTGACTATTGTGTTGATCATGTCACGTGTCATGTTTGGAAGATGCTGTTCAACTGACAGTGAAAGATCCTTCAAGCCAAAGTCTCCTCGTCTTTCCTTGACATTCTGCCACAACACTACTTGTCCTCCTCTACTTTTCATGGGAAACATTCCTTTTGTTATGTGAGAAAAGTTGGATAAATGGTACTTTAGTTTTGTAAAACTCTAGTCAGGGATTTTCTGTCCCAGCTTCTAAAATCTTTCATTCACATTCAGATCTGTTACATGAATGCTCTTATATCACACACCAGAGTAGATTCACATTGTTCATTGTTCTGCAGCTGTCCTATTAAATGGTAACTGGCGTCTTTTGACCTTTGAAAATAAATGTTTAATGACAGTTGAGACAACTGTGGTTTTGCATAATGGGTAAATAGATACTGTAACATGTTGGGGACAGGTGGATGGAGTTTCCCAGCATACTTTGAGACAATGTGTTTGAGGCCATAAACATAAGCAGTAATTAGTTCTTAAGAAATATTTCAATAGAAAATGATTAGTTATACGACACCATTGCACCATGAGTTCAGTCTTTCACACGGTTAATGACGTCCTGCCTGGGTGATGCAAGAGGCTGATAAAATAAAGTAGCGTGATGTGTTGTAATAACAAACACTCCAGAGCAAAAAGCAAATCATTTTGTTAAATTCATGCAATAAGAAATTTCAGCATGTTACAATACCTTTTAGGATACTGGTAATTTAAGTTACCACAATAATAGTAAACAAGCTAAAGTACAGCCTGCCTGATCTGAACCTGAGTGGACAAAACCATGACTAGCACAGAAGTCCAATAACTGAACACCATGTTCCAACATAAGAGTGTCCCATAAGTGCACTCGGCACCAGGACACCCTAGGTCGTAGGTCGATGATCGACTTTAAAGTTGTATCATCAGACCTACGACCATATGTTCTGTACACTCAGGTGAAAATCAGTGCTGAGCTGTCAACTGATCACCACCTGGTGGTGAGTTGGATTCGATGTCGGGGGAGGATGTCGGACAGGCCTGGTGCACCCAAACGTACAGTGAGGGTGTGCTGGGAGCGTTTGGCAGAGGCCCCTGTCTAGGAGATCTTCAACTCTCACCTCTGGCAGAACTTCAACTGCATTCCGAGGGAGGCTGGGGACATTGGGTCCAAATGGACTAAGTTCTGCACCCCCATTGTTGAGGCGGCTAACTGGAGCTGTGGCCATAAGGTTGTGGGTGCCTGTCGTGGTGGTAATCCCAGAACCCGGTGGTGGACACCAGTGGTTAGGGATGCCGTCAAGCTGAAGAGGGAGTCCCACCGGGCATGGTTAGGCTGTGGGACTCCTGAGCCAGCTGACAGATATCGGCAGGTCGAGCGGAGTGCTGCTTTGGCAGTCGCTGAAGCAAAAACTCAGGTGTGGGAGTAGTGTGGTGAGGCCATGGAGCATGACTTTCAGACAGCCTCAAAGAGGTTCTGGCAAACTGTCAGACGACTCAGGAGGGGGAAGCAGTGCTCTGTTCGCACTGTGTACAGTGGGGATGGTTTGCTGACTTCAAGAAAGCGATTTTGTATTTATAAGGGTTCAGTGGCTTAAAATCACTGATAATTCTAATTTCAATTATTAAGTTAACAGGAACCATGAAGAACAACTTAAGTAAAAAGTTGTAATATCTTATTCAGTTGATTAGGGAGAAAATAGGTTGAAATCAGTGAAATTCTCTAATAAAAACTGTAATAAAAAAAACAAAACTATAAAAACTGCCTGGTAAGAAGAAATATCTTCTTAGACAAAAGGAAAAGAAGGGAGTCCCAAAATTGTTCAACTATTCCTTTAATATACATTAGACAGAAGTGTTTAGTCATGCCTGAAGCTCGACCAGTCAAAAATATAATTTAAAACCTTTGAACCATTTCAGGCCCTTATGTTTTGAGCTCCCAGTGCTGGGACTCCTCAGCATCGGCTGTCCCTTCAGTCTGGTCACGTTTGCGTGAGACACATCCAGACACAGGGGGAGAGGACAGAGACATCCCATCCTCCACTGCAAATATAATAATGAAATACAATGCATGCACTCCTTAACACACATCTCAGTCTTTGCTTCTGCCCTTTAGTCAAGCAGTGGCCAGCTGTGGCACATGAGGTTGATTTATTTCAACAGTGACAGCAGCTGAAATCTAGACTGAATGGTAAAACGAGGAGATAGGGATGAATATACAAACAGCAATAAAGGTATATGTAAAAATGGTATCAGTGAAGATGAAAGCTGTCAGCTACATGTCAGACATTAAGAGACCTCCACATACCAAGCAGCACTGATAAAACCGTGGCGATCAGAAGCCAGTTCCTCCTCAGCAAGCCTTTGAAATTCACGCCTCGTCGCTCTCTGTTGCCCATCACGTCCATGGTGCTGCTCTTTTTCCAAAAGGAGAAGAACAACAATGGCCTCGTGGAGACACAAAAGACTCCAGCGGTTGGGATGTCAGATGCAGATGACGCAGAGGAGGATGTGGAGACGCGTTGCTACAGCAGAGGATGCAGCCGTCAGACGCTGACAGTGGCCAGTGACGGTGTGAGAGAGGGAGTGTGTGTGTTTGTGTGTATGAGAGAGAGAGAGAGAGAGAGAGAGAGAGGTAGCAGGGAGGGAGGGAGTCACCCTTCCCCCACACAAGGTGTCTCAGACATTTTCTCCTTCTTATGACACCAGTCTGTTGAAGGCAGAGGGTGAAGAATTATAGCAAAATTTTCCCATATGAAAAAAATAAAATTAATAATAATATTATAAAAGAATGATTTCAAGATTTTCTATGATACAGTCTGACTTCGACCTTGAGCAGTTCCATAGGATATAAAACTGTTATGTTATTGAAGGAACAGTTCACCCAGAAAGGAAGTTTCAGTCATTATCTCCTCGCCACCATGCAGACATCAAGTCAGCTGAAGTTTCTTAGTCCACAAAACATTTGTAGAGCGTCACAGTAAAACAGCATTGTAGCATTCTCCTGAAGAGGTGAAGAAGATGGGAACTTTGAAACGACTCCATACAGCAAAATCCAAGTCTCCTGAGGCCATAAATCCCACATTGATGTGAAAAGATCATATTTACACCCTTTTTATACCTGAAATCTTCAGTGCCTCAAAGCTAAAACCATTAGCATGTCGTCTGATGGTGCACAAGTGTGTACATGCACTACAAAGCAATCAATCTCAGCCTACCTCAGTGTTTACCTGCTACCCAGGAAGTTTTGTCAAACACAACAGAGAGAGATGATGAAGTTGCAGCAACAAGGGCCTCTGTCAGAGCCAAAGCCACATTTTTGTGTTTTGTGTGAGTACAGAGATGCAGAGATTGTGAGTTCTTCTTGAACTCATCTAGCAGCGCATGTCAAGCTTGTGTCCTCAGCAGGGTTGCGGGGGTTATGCTAAAAATGTATTCCAATACCATTACCAAGTAAAAGAAACAGGTTGATTTAAACCAAAAACTCCATCTTAAACTAAAGTCAGAGAGCACAAACCTCGGCCAAGGCAGGAGGTGAACAGGGACAACCGGTGAACCGGTGAACTGGCAACAGGGTCAGGGGGACGCCCAAGGCTCAGTGATGTGTCTGGGGAGCAAAGGCCCGTGTTGTCCGACCCCACAGGAGAGCGACTGTAGCACAAATTGCTGAAAATGTTATGGCTGGTTGTGATAGATATGTGTCAATATGTTTGTGTAGATTCTCATCCAGGTCATGGTAATCCTAGAAGGTTGAATCAGAAGCAACTGGACTTCTACATTGAGAGTCATTAAGGTCACTCATTTACAGTCGGTAACATTCTTGCTAACAACTCACACGATGCCCCAGCAGGCAAACAAATAACTTGTGTCCTCAAAGTCCACAAACTACTCATAACAGTCCTGGGTGGGTCAACTCTTCAGTCATTTGTCGTTATTGTCATAAACAGACATCTGAATAACCCTTTGAGTTATGTTTTATGTAGAATGAGATAAAGATTCATTAGTTTACGAGATACTCAAAGAAACCTTATTAGTCATTGCGTAATGCACAATGACATGAAGGTTTGTAGTTCCTCTTGAAGTTGTAAAACATTTCTAAATCTGCTGAAGGTGTTCCTGCTTGTAAACACGATAATAAAACTGATCAAAGTAGCATGTGTTACACTTATAAGAATGAAGGGTCAAGTCCACTCTGGTGCAACACATTTATTTCCTGTTAGAAATATAATTAAACGGTTCAGTATGAGGACCGCTGTCTGCATCGTGCACACTGAAAGACACTCATCACGTACTGACGACTACTTCTACTCTCTCAACTGGTATACTTGACTACCTCATATTCTATAATCAAATAACATAACAATTAAAAATACCTTTTAAGATGTAAATCACAACTCATACAAAATGGCATAAACAAATTACTTTACAACAGATCAATTGGCAGGCGTGGAGAGCGTCCAAAGATTAGGTAATAAGGTGCATAGCCTGTTGCCTCACTCTTGGTGCAATTATACGCATGGACAACTTTAGCAATGGACGGTTTCGAATCTTCCTTCTCTTTATCTTCCAGGGTGCACAACATCAACAACAGGGTACGGTTGAATCTTTCCACCTGTCCATTACCCTGTGGGTGGTAGGGTGTCGTGTGAGAGCCCTGAATGCCAGAGAGTTCCTTAAGCCTAGCCATCAATCTGTTCTCAAACTCTTTGCCCATATCATGATGTAACCTGTTTGGGAAGCCGAACTTGAGTGCAAAATTGTTGAAGATCTTGTCAGCCACAGTTTTAGCAGCTTTGTTCTTTGTAGTGTAGGCTTGTGCAAACCTTGTGGAATGATCCATGACCACCAATATGTACTCATAGCCATGCTTGCATTTGTCCAAATGGAGAAAGTCTATGGAGACTAGCTGGAATGGATAGGTTGTCTGGATTGGTGTCAGGGGTGCACAATTATGCTTACTTGGCTTCTTTTTCTTTAGACATTCGCACACTTCAGTGACAAAATGTTCTACATCATTGTGTATTTGTGGCCAGTTCCCCGAATGAGATCAAGTGTCCTCTCCACCCCCATGTGACCCATGTCCTGATGTAGCTCTTTGAAGACCAGTGGATGGTAGGCTTTAGGTATCAGCAGCTGCTCTCTGCTGCATGTTCTACGGCGTAAAACACCATCTTCATCCACTTGGATCTTTAGCCATTGTTTCAGTGGTGTGGCTACAGCGGGGTGCTCTGTTTTCATTTCTGCTCTACTTGGCCTCCTGTTTTGGGACTTATACCACAGGACTCTTGACAGGGTTCCATCCTCCTCCTGAGCCTTGCGGATTTGTGCTGGTGTGAGCGGTTGGCTAATGCTGCCGTCTTTCACAAGGCTTAAGGCACTGACATGGACCACTCCAAGGCCCTGACAAGGTTCTCTCCTTTCCACTGTCACCTTCTCCATCGATGCACTTATTTCCTCTTGACTGGCCTCAGCAGTACAACTGCTCATGTAGTCCTAAATGTCCAATGGTATCCGAGACAGCCCGTCAGCATCTGAGTTATTTTTGCCTGGACGATAGCGTATGATAAAAGTGTAGTCGGCCAATTCCGCCACCCATCTGTGCCCCATGGCGTTGAGTTTTGCTGTGGTGAGCACATATGTCAATGGGTTGTTGTCCGTGTATACCACAAATGATGAAGCATGGTACAAATAATCACGGAAGCGTTCACAGATGGCCCACTTTAATGCTAAAAACTCTAGTTTTCCGGAGTGGAGATGGTACTTTTTCTCTGATGGACTTAAGGTGCGAGAACCTTATGCTATCACTCTCATCTTTCCTTGCTCCCGCTGATACAAAACAGCACCCAGGCCAACTTGTGATGCATCACAATGTAACACAAATGGCTGGGTGAAGTCAGGATATCCAAGGACAGGGGGCTTCGTGAGTGCATCAATTAGCTGATTTAATACTTCCTGGTGGGAGCTGGTCCACTGTATGGGTGTGCATGATGGTAAATGACCTTTCTTCTTCTTTACTGTGTTCTTGTGTCTGTCTGTTGGGGGGTCTCGGCTGTGTTCTTCATGGTTTGGGACAGTGAGTAGATTGTACAGGGGATGGGCCACAGAGGAGGAGTTGGGGATCAAGGGTCTGTAATAGGAGAGGAACCCTAGCATCTGGCGTACATCACCAACAGTGGCAGGTGTTTTCTCCTTAAGTGCCCTCACCGGTGCCAGCTCCGCGGGGTCCATTGTTTAACCTAATCCTGTCACCAACTTGCCGAGAAACTTCACACTATGCTTAAAACGTTCACACTTTTTGGGAGTTAACTTCACACCATGCTCCTTATAGCGCTGGAGGACAAGGCGAACATGCTGCAGGTGTTCCTCAAAGCTGCTGCTGTGCACTAGGTTGTCATCCAGGTATGGGAGGCAAATCTTGTCCCTCAGGCCAGTCAAACAGTGCTCCATGCCCCTCTGAAATTCTGCCGCTGCGGAGCTCAGGCCAAATGGTATACGCACCCATTCATAGAGTCCCCAGGGCGTGATGAAGGCTGTCAAGGGGTGGCTCTCTTCATTGAGGGAGCCCTGGCGGTACGCTTTTCCTTGGTCTAAGACCAAGAACCATGAGCTCCCACCCAGTGCATCCAACATGTCTTGAATCCTTCGTATTAGATGGCGTTTAGGGACTGACTTACGGTTGAGTTCTCTGAAGTCGCAACAGAGGCACAGACTGCTGTCTTTCTTGCGGACACACACCACAGGAGATGAATATGGGGACCGTGATGGTGTGATCCACCCTTTGTTTAACAGATCTTTCAGGTATTCTTTTACTTCATTGTGGAGAGGCTTTGGTACAGACATGTAGGTCTTTTGCACCGGGCTGTTGTCGTGCAGGCGGATATGCATCTTGAGGGATGGGATGCAGCCTATATCATCACTGTCATATGCAAAGGCACTCCTCTCTTAACACTTTCTTTACAGCTTCCTGTTGTCCCTATGGAAGGTGTTGAAGATCCACAGGAGGATCCCATGATGTTGGTCTTCCCTCTTGTTTGTTACTAGGTGGTGGGGCAGGCTGTGATTTGTCAGTTGCCTCGTTTGACTTGAACTCTGTGCTGTCTTTAATGTTGTCTTTGGTCTGAATGGCTGCCAAGTACACAGTCTTGATTGATTCTAGGTGTCCTACAATTTTATGACAGTCCAGGTAAATAGTGTGGTCAGTGGTGTTTATCATTGGTAGTGGTATGTAAGGCACTTTTCTTTCTGGGATCTGCACAAGTACATCATTGCAGACCACACCTTCTGGTGGGGGGTTGAGCATGTCAGGTGAAAAGAGCATGTCTTGGCCCCTAGCTTGTAAACTCACATGTGCCAGGATGTAGACTGTGGTGACTTGATTGTCCTGCAAGGGCACCCTTTTTCCACATTATGCAGAGATTGTGAGTTCTTGTTGAACTCATCTAGCAGCGCAAGCTTGTGTCCTCAGCAGGGTTGCGGGGGTTATGCTAAAAATGTATTCCAATACCATTACCAAGTACGTTTAAAAAGAAACAGGTTGATTTAAACCAAAAACTCCATCTTAAACTAAAGTCAGAGAGCACAAACCTCGGCCAAGGCAGGAGGTGAACAGGGACAACCGGTGAACCGGTGAACTGGCAACAGGGTCAGGGGGACGCCCAAGGCTCAGTGATGTGTGTGGGGAGCAAAGGCCCGTGTTATGGCTTGTTATGATAGATATGTGTAAATATGTTTGTGTAGATTCTCATCCAGGTCATGGTAATCCTAGAAGGTTGAATCAGAAGCAACTGGACTTCTACATTGAGAGTCATTAAGGTCACTCATTTATAGTCAGTAACATTCTTGCTAACAACTCACATGATGCCCCAGCAGGCAAACAAATAACTTGTGTCCTCAAAGTCCACAAACTACTCATAACAGTCCTGGGTGGGTCAACTCTTCAGTCATTTGTCGTTATTGTCATAAACAGACATCTGAATAACCCTTTGAGTTATGTTTTATGTAGAATGAGATAAAGATTCATTAGTTTACGAGATACTCAAAGAAACCTTATTAGTCATTGCGTAATGCACAATGACATGAAGGTTTGTAGTTCCTCTTGAAGTTGTAAAACATTTCTAAATCTGCTGAAGGTGTTCCTGCTTGTAAACACGATAATAAAACTGATCAAAGTAGCATGTGTTACACTTATAAGAATGAAGGGTCAAGTCCACTCTGGTGCAACACATTTATTTCCTGTTAGAAATATAATTAAACGGTTCAGTATGAGGACCGCTGTCTGCATCGTGCACACTGAAACACACTCATCACGTACTGACGACTACTTCTACTCTACCGCGTCAGCTGCTGGTGAACAGTTTGGTGTGATGCATAGAGCGCCCTCTGCTGACGAGACTGAACATAGCAGGAGTAAAATCACCCATTAACAATACATTCATTCTGAAATGCTTAGTGATAGAATAATGCAGGTGAGTGACACGTAATTTTCTGATGTTTTTGAGACCTTAGCTTTTACTCAGTTCAAAAATGAATGGGGGGGCTAATATTTCTCTGTCTTTTTAAACACACAGTGCCACACATAGTATGATGATCAATAGGTATTTCTTTAGACACGTTGTACGAGCATCTTGTAATTGTATAATATTTTATGATACTATTCGCTGTTAGTGTCACAGATGACATGAGAAGATGGTGAACCTGCACATGATCATATATAACAATATTACATATATGCAACCATTCTGAAGCACTGCTATAAGGAAGACTCTGGACAGTAGCTGTGTTCCCTCTGATTTCCTTCTTTCCTGATCTGACGTTTTGGAAAGAAATTTGGTTTAACTGATTTCCAAAGCTCACTGACTTTTCAACATCAGAAACAATTATGCTAAACCTTTAGTTCCAGGCTGTTTTGAGGCTAGCGGGTACTTGGTTCCGCCATTTGCCTCACTGCAACACAGGCATCTCCTTCTGGAATGTGATTATGCTGCTATCTATCGGATCCCTATGGGAATGAGACGTAATCTAAAGCCAAGGTCTACTGACGTCTGATTTGATGACCTTTGACCTCTACCCCTGTGTTTTCATATGATTTCTCATCACAGCTGATGAAAAGTTAGACAGTTCTAGTCTCTGTTCAGAATAAGCTGCTAAGACGAGCTTGAGCTGAGGCTACTCTGTCAGAAAATACTGAAGACTGTCGAGTTTAGAATTCTAAAACTAACAATATATGAATTTAAGTCAAGATGAAATGAAAAGTGTCTTTAAAACCCTTTTAGATCACTGTGTATAAATACTGGGTGTATTTTACCTCAAAGGCAGAGAGTTATGTCCATAAGGGGGAACTGGCCTCCCCTGAAGTCTGATCGACCACCTCATGTGTCACATTAACCTGAATTATATTGGCTTCCAGAGAGACAAGACGTTACTTTGAATCATATGTTTGATGAGTATTTGAATGCGCATTGTTTTGTTGTTATTTTATTGTTTTGTTTTTGATGACATAAGGACAAAGCTTTATACTTGACTGGTCCCACACTGTTATGATTAGTGGGAATCCATCCAGATTACATCTGTATATCTGAGCTAAACTTTCCCCCTTAACTTCCCTGAATGTAACTCTGTATGAAGTGACTCATATTTCCTTATTGCCTCATAAGAAAGTTATATTTTCACCCATTTGTTTGTTGGTTGGTTTGTTTTTTAGTAGGATTACACATCAACTGATGGATGAATTTTGACAAAACTTTGTGGAAGGGTGGGGCACTGGCCAATCTGATGGGCCAAAACCCATTCAATTTCGGAGTGGCTCAGGAAGAATTTTTAAAAACTTTCCGTGACATTGTGAGACAGGGTATTTTCAACAATTTCCATAATAACAGGAAAATTACTGTGTTAATTTCAGCAAAAACTGGTGGAAGTATGAGACATCAGCCCATTTAATTATGGAGCATATCTGGATAAAGGGGCAGATCCAGGAATCCATTTTTCAACAATTCCCTTCATTTCTTAGGAAATAATTGATAATTAATCAATAATATGTTGTTTATGTCTATGAGTGTGTGTATTGTGCAGATCGACAATTTGTGAAGTTAAAATGAACGGGACTCATTTTAATGTCACTAATTTATCAGATACTGTATATGAGTAAAGAAAATGTCTGACTTATTATGTTTTATGATTAATAAATTATTTTGGTTGACCATGTCCCTTTTGTTTGGTTTTCTATTGTAAGAGTTAAACAGACATGTTGGATTGTTTGACCTGAGCAGGGTTAGTGTGTATTTCACACATCTGCTCATTTTTGTCTCTGTTCATTTGTCATGTTGTGTGGATGTTCTGTTTTTTCCTAGGAAAGGAATACAAATATGTAAAATAAAAAGTATTCCGTTATCAGAAAAATAATGTGTACTAGAATAATGTATCTGCTGTCTCTGGGAGCAGCATCGGCACCGGAGACACCAACAGACTTAATAAACTGATTAAGAAGGCCGGCTCCGTTGTTGGCTGCAATCTGGACACCTTTGAGGAGGTGGTGGAGAGGAGGACATTGGACAAACTGTTATCCATCATGGATAATCCTGAGCATCCTCTCCACCACCTTCTGGACAGACAGCGGAGCTCCTTCTCTAACAGACTCATCCAGCTCCACTGTCACAAGGACCGTTTCAGGAAATCTGTCCTGCCTGAGGCAATAACCCTGTACCATAACTCAGTCCTCTCTAACAGATGATCCACTAGCACAATAAGAACTTTGCACATGTTTTTTGCACTAAATATCCATCTACCTCATTGCTACTTCTCTCACTCTATGTTTATATTTATATTCTTGGTCTATATTTATATTTTAGTCTTTAGAGAAGAGAATTTCCCAATTTGGGAATCAATGAGTAAGAAGCATGGTGTAGCCACTGGAGGTGGAGCTTGCATGAACAACTTTATATATAGTTAGCCAGTTACTCCTGTGGTTCCCAATCTAGGGACCGAGCCCCCCCTCAATGGGTCACCAGATAAATCTGAGATGTTTCATGGGACAGAAATTAAAGAAAGCTCTGATATACAAAGTAGTTGTATTTTTAAAAAAATGTGTTGACATTTCTCTAATCTTTGATATTTTTGTCAAACATTAGGTAATTAGAATTTTTAGGTCTATTTGATTTGGAAACAACTCACAACACAACTCCCCTCCTCCTGCGTTTTCAAGTGGCATTATTGTTCCTGCCACTAAGATCACCGGATTGCCGGAGTGGCAAGAAATGTTGGTGCATTCATGTTGTTTGAAGGGCAGAGGCAAAAAATCAATTCAAAAGGGCGCCAGCTGAATGTGGTGGGGCACAGAAATGTGTGATGCAGTTAGTTTAGTTTAATTTGATTTAGTTTAGTTATTTCGAACATGGGAATAAAAACAGATAAATAAGAAGAACAAACAAAAAAAGAATAACAATGTTATCCATTAAATCATATAAAATCTATAAACAATTATTCAAAAGTTAGTTCCAACCCAAATATTCACCCAGTGTCAAAAATAAGTGAAACCATCCGTCATCCCTATACCTCTCACTGATCCATCCATCCATCTATTTTCTTCCGATTATCCGGGTCTGGGTCACGGGAGCAGCAGTCCCATGTGCTATAGATGTGCAATATTTGAATGTGCAATATGAAGTCTTTTCTTTTCTTTTCTGTCTTTTTCATGTATGGTCTGTTCTGCTACAACTGTGGAGGCATCAAAGTGCACAGCATTTGAGTCCAAGACAAATTCCACTACGGGGAAAATAAAGTATATCGTATCGTAACGAAGATTTTAAATCTTGGCAGAACAAGTTGCAGTGTGTATGGACCTGACTCGTGCACATACAAACTGTAATTTTACATCACTGAGGAGAGGCTGCTAACTCTTATGAAACCCTTAATAACCACAGAAGCAATGAAACCAGGAAACCTTTTCTTTAACTACAGTTAATGAACTTTATTTAGCAAAAGCATGAAGCTAACAGCAATAAACAGCAGCAGCTGATTCAAAGATTACAAGTGTAAAATGGAAATGCAAAAACAATGAATTCATCAATAATAATTATTTTGGTCTTTCCCTGAATCTGACTCACAACCCGGTGGATAAATGGAATGGAGGCAGATAATTGCTGCTGTAGTCCCTTTCTAGGGCGGCTGGTCCAGAGGTCCTCAATCCTTGGTGTTAAAGTTGCTTGCAAACAGATCTTTGTTCAGCGTCCTCCCACAGTTGGAAAAAGGCTGTCTACCTGCCAAACCCAATTGTTTTTTAAAGCAAACTTCTTTTCCTATCATGACATCATCATCATTACAATTTACAAAACACACACAGTATAAAAGACGGAGTTACAGATGGTGTGATTGACCCTTGATAGAGTGCATGACTGCTGCAGGTTCAGTTGGGGTAAACATCTACTGATATTAACCACTAGATCCTAATCATAGCTGACTTTACAGAGCTGCCTCTACTTCCCCTCAATCGGTACAAACAACTTCACTGACATCCTGTTTGTCACAGTTTCATCGTTCACAGTAACTCTAGTTTCACAGCAGGTCATAAAACCTCTGACATTATACCATTCAACAAACATTTATTGCTAAAAACGATTTTTCCTAAGTGATAAAAGATCAATCATTATATGTAGATTAAAGATGATTATTTAGCTGTATTTGAATTTTTCTTAACCTTGACGATCCAGTCTCCATTTTCTCTTACTTTTGTTCCTTGGTGGTTCTTCCTCCTGTGCTGTTGTTTCTTTTGTTCCTTGGATTAATGGGCTCGTTGGTGCATCTGATGTTGGTGAGAGTTTGTTGAAAAAGGTGATGTCAAACTCAGACTCCAGGATGATGAAGCTGGGAGATAGATTTAGCCCTCAGGTTCCAGGTGTGGTGTGGAAGGTGCAAGATCCTTTATGACTATTGGCTCAGGTTGGGCCTCTGGTTCTGGTTCTCTGTCTGTTTCGTTTGTCTGCTCCTGGACCTCCATTCTTTCCAGTTTAGACTTCTTATTACGATGCTTATGGTGCTTCCTCTTGGTCTTTTTAGTTGGAGTGCAGTTAAATCCATTTTATCCACCAGAGTACTTGGTACTTGGATTGCAGTTAGAGGGTCCGTCACCTGACTGCCTTCTGACTGGAGGCCCTGATGGTTCACAAGCTAACTCAGATGCAGGCCTCTGCTCCTCATGAGGTGGTCTTGGTTTGACAGCGATGTCCATTTCTTTTGGCTCTGTTGAAAACACTGATCTGTAAGAGGTCACAGGACAGAAAATGGTTGGAAATTTCAACACTTGTATGTAAAACTTAAAACAACTAGTTTCCAACGCTGTCTGATAAATATATTATAGTAAAAAGAGCAATAAAAATCCTTCTGAATTGTAGTGTAGTATAGTAGATGCATGAAGAAACATAAAATTGTAATATGCAGGTAAAATACTTTGATTTTTACTATAGCACTGTACTTACTGAAGTAGATGTACAGTGACATTCCACCTGAGGGTTTTGGGATAGTGAAACTGGACATATCTGGACACTGGAAGATGAACACCACACAAAAGTAAGAGAGTGAGCCAATGATCATGATCTTTTCTCTTGATGCTCTCAATCCATGAAACATTATATTTTGTCTGTGCAATACTTAAAGACACTTTATATACCTCGTTATAGTATTTGTGCAATATTTTTGAGACACTTTATATATCTAATTTATAGTATTTGTATTTTTATATTTTCCCCTCCCCACTGTGCTACTGTAATATTGAGAATTTCCCCACTGTGGGACTAATATAGGAATATCTAGTCTTATCTTATCTCTTATTTGGTATCACAGCGCTCCTCTGTGGATGAAATACACAATGTTGCCAGACAGGCTTGCTTGCCTTTAATTATTGTGTCACACATAAGGATCAGGATCACCTGCAGTGATAGTGGTCCACTTTGAGACTGAAGGTTCATTCTTTACTTTGGTTACATCAGCTGAAGAAATAGTCTCACTTCAGGGTCCATTCAGAAGCTCTGCAGCCTCCTGTCAGAGACAGATGTGTGATAAGGTTGAAAAGGCTGCAGAGAAGCTCCTCAGTCGACTTTGTGGTGAGATTATTTTGTAAACTTGGTCCATTTCATTTTAAGTTCATGTATTGTTGGTTTTCCTAAAAGTAATCCAAATGTAGGCCTACGTTTTGAGTACTCACTGTTTATGAGCCCTCTGAACACATCACCAAGGGCAGTTTTGAAAACTGTGCTTACAGCTGCAACATCACTAGATCATAGCTATATTTCATAGAAATATAACTGGAGAGCAGCTGTTACAAAAAATCTTTCTCTTTCTTCTTCCTCTTTCTGAGAAGTTGAACTCGAGGCTATGACAATTTTTCAATCAAAGAAGAAATAAAAATGCAACGATAATGTTTTGTAACCCAATAGCAGTAATATATTGAACTGCATACCCCCTAAACATCTCGTTGTTGCTGATCTCTTGTGAATTAACATTTCACCTTTCTTCAGTGAAGCACAGGTGGCAGGGGCGGATCCAGGGGTTGTCTGTCTTTTTCTTTTGTGTTTATTTACAACTTGAATACTTAATTGTGTCAAATTTTTCTCCTCTAAACTGTTGTGTATGCTGTAATATAAGATATAAGTATTTTCTTTAATGTAAAAAAGTTTTTAAATCATTTTATGTATTACATAATTGGGAAAAAGTGTCTTATGTTCTATATTTATTTATGCATCCTAGTTTAAAATTCAATAATTGCTAAACTTTTTGATGAACACAATGTGCTTGAAAAAGGCACAATTTGCATAATATATTCAATTATGTGTGTCTTTACTAAAAGCTATAGAGCCAACAGCAAACAATGAATGACTGGTGAAATATTCTGTGTATACATCTTACTGAATAAGGAAATGTGCATGAATGTTGGACATATAGTTGGCCCCTCTGTAAAAAATGTGGCTCCTCTATGGCCCCTGATTTAGAAAAATTCTAGATCTACCGCTGTCAGGACCTGTCAGCAGAACAGTCTTTTAGCTTTTAAATAAATCTGTAACCATTAAATCTGATTACAGTTAAAGACATGTAGTAATATAACAAATATGATCTCTATGTAGTTTAAGCTTGTTTTGTCATTTTGGGCAATCAGATGTCTTACAACATGTCAAGAACAGGATTTGTGCAGCAGTTTAGGAAACAACCTGTTTAAACTTGAATCATGCAGTAAAATATAAGACGAAAAGTGATTTTCTTCAAGTAATACTCGGCTCAAGGCTTTTTGGTTGTGCAGACCCCACTGCCAATGCTACTGACTGTTGTCAATGCCTGATCAATCTAACTCACCCATTATCAACCTTATTTGTGTCTGTGTTGTTTACATCATACTGTACCAATGTCAGCCTGACATGTTTTTACCCCTCTATGGTTTTATTCTTAAAGCGGCCTGGTGTTCATTTGAACTTTAATGGATAGACAGCAACAACAAATAAGTCAAAGAATGAAATGAACTGTAACTTCTTCTATAGAGAATAAATTTAAGTGTAAAACACAACAATACTAAATGAATTAAATAGATCGGAAGAACCTGAAACAACAACAATGGCTCAAGAATGAAATATAAAGCTGAATAATTAGTTTTTAAAACTATGTACAGATGTGCAAACGATTCTGATTCCAAAATAAACTGCTTTAATTTAGAAATTGACTCCTCTTAATTCTTCGTTTTACAAACCAACCAATATGAGAGTCAAGCTGGACATTTGAAATGCTTTTGGGGCCCCCTGGTGGCCACATGGGCCCTAAGCAGCCGCTCAGGTGGCTGATATGTCGGGCTCTTCTGATACAGTAACAGCGCTGCTGAACTGCTTTATTGGGTCTTATTATCTGTATATTATGTTGTTCAGACAGTTCATGAGATTTGGCCCCAAACATGTTTTAATAATGAGACATAATGTCACTGTTTCTGTTTCAGGAACCATGAAACTACAGCATGTGTTTATTTCGATTTGAGTTGTTTCGATTTGAAAAATGTTAGAACGTTACGTCACGTTACGTCATCTGCCAGTTAGTGAACAGACGAAGTGACACCTCTGACATTTTCTCTCATTTCATTTGTTTTTTTCTGTTCGAGAGAGAAATGTCTTCAAGCTCAGCAATGATTAGTTCTGTTGAGGGTCAAGTCTCCAGTAAACATCTGGGTCAGTAGCTGCAGTCCAGAATTTCAATTTTGACCGAAGAAGTTTCGGCCTTTCGCGGATTAGCTTGATAAAAGCTAAATTAGCATAATTCATGCTTTGGTGTCACGTTTCAACCCTTTATCCTAAATATTTTAATGTCCCCAATAAATCTTAAACACAAGTGGAAATTCAGTGTTGAAATCACATCTTTTATTTGGTATGGATTGTGAAGATCAGATCACTAATTATAAATATCAGCTAATTGGCTAATTGGCTGATCTCAATAGATTTTCTTCATGTAAAGTGACTTAGAGAGAGAGAGATTTCTGTTCACTGCGCTGTGACTTTATTTCCTATCAGAAACAGTCAGTTTGCTAAACAGGAGATTCACAAATAATAAAGTGGTCCCTGGTTTGAATCCCTAAGTTAACACAACTTGAATTGTTGTTTATTGACTGAAAAGTTCATCTTTTTTATTATAAATCTTTTTTTTTTTTGCTTGCACATAACTGGTTAGTGATATTTATATTACATATATTTATATTTATATTATATGATATATAACTTTATATATTCATAATTTTGTGGGGAATATTTGAATATAAATTTATAAAGCAGACACTTAAATCCACAACACACTCAAACAAACAGATAAACACATTTTATTTACCAACATAACACTATTAACATTATTAATATTACCAATAACTACTATCATAATATGCTGTTCTTACTTGTTAATCATTCAGATTTAGTTGATAGTAAAATGATTATGATGGTATTTACTGTTGGACAGTTGAAGTCCTTCACACAGTCAATAATGTAGTTTACATTCAGCACATGCAGCTAACAAATGATCTATTTTTGTGTTTGCAGGACGCCCCACTGGCCCCATCATTCACACAGTCAAAATCCATTTTTGCTGGCTACCGTCGGCACGACAACCTGCCTGTCAGACTCACACACATGCCATGTATGACTGATGTAGCCATTCTGTATGTAGTGTAAGCTAAATGTCTGTGTTTCCGTCCTGCAGGTTGCCATCAAACGTATCCGCCTGCGTGGCAGACGCTTACCAAAAGTAAGTTCTTCATCTTTCTGCCAATGGGTATGGACATAATATCCTTTTAATAACATTTCTGATCATTTCTCTTTTTAAAATGAGTAGAAATGAATCACATGTTCATCTGGTTTAAAACAGTTTTCATTTATTGATTTTTTAACTTTCCTCTTTCCCTTTTTGTATAAAGTTTGCAATGGTGCAAAATAGAATAGACTCAAACCAGCATCAGGAGGTACCAGTGGAGTCGTGGCTCTAATAGACTGGTACGACCTGAAGGATGAGCTGATACTCATCCTGGAGAGGCCAGTCCCCTGCGTGGGTCTGTTCGACTATATAGACTCCACGGACTCCACCCTGCAGGAGGGTGAGGCTAAAGTAAGTAGCTGATGCCAGGTGCATTTCTATGTTTAAATATGTCCAAGCTCACAGTGTCACTCAGTCTGCATGTCTGTTTCTGTCTCCCTCAGATCATCACAAAACAGCTGGTGGATGCCCTCAGGGAGATCCACTCCAAGGGTGTGTTTCACAATGATATCAAACCTGAAAATATCCTGTGTGAAACCGGCCCTGGTGGTCCACGCATCCGGATCATCGATTTTGGATGTGGCACATTTTTGAAAGAGGGGATGTACACCACACCACAAGGTAGGCTGTCTTTCTTTCAGCCCTGCTGTCTGAGCCAATGCAGCATCTTTGCTGTTTCTGTCCTCTGCCTCCATCCCTCACCATTAATGTTGTCTCTGTGTGTGTTGTAGGAACCGAATTGTTCACGAGCCCTGAGTGGTTCCTGGGTCTCTGCCACAGGGCCGAACCGGCTACGGTGTGGCAGATCGGTGTAGTGTATGCTACATATGGATTTCCCCTTTGAGGACACCACAGAAATCGCCCATAATGATGTCTGTGTCAGGGACGACCTTTCCTTTGGTAAGTCATAAAGACAAAAACACAGTAGAATCAAGCAGAAACACAATATTATTCCTGTTTGTCTGTCCAGACTGCAGAGACCTTCTCCTTAGCTGTCTCAACAAGAACCCAGCAGCCAGACCCAGCCTGAAGAGACTGAAGCATCACCCCTGGCTGATATGATCCTATGGAGGCCCTGAAGTCCAAAAACACACAGGAAAACACAACTAATCAATGAGCACATCATTTTCATCGACAAAGATCATCGCTTATTGGACAGATGCACTTGCCATCTTTTTAACAGGAAGGAAATGGTCCATATATGTCTTTGCTGTTTTCCTTCACCAGATGAGGGAAAAAGGTAAATGAACCAGGATGGGAGAATCACAGACATTACGGCATTTTGTACGATGGCCTTGAAGATCAGATGACAAGTATAGAAAACACAACAACAAATCAAAAAAACACGACAATAACTCTTCTACTAGAAAATGCAGGTAAATGCTATTGCAAGGATCGTCACTGATTGGACGGTGGTGTCGCTTTAATAGGAAAGAAATGTGCCAAAAGCTTTTGCTGTTTTCCTTCGCCAGACAAAGGCGTATGGAACATTTCCTTCCTGTTAAAAAGATGGCCAGTGTGTCCATCCAAGCAGCTACGATCTTTGTCGATTGCAGGTAGAAGTTAATTTGTGTTTTCTGCTTTGTGGTTGTCTTAAGTGAGTTTTTGTTGTGTTTTCTTATTTGCTGTTCTGCTTTTTGTTTTGTTGTTGTCATTTGACTCTCAGGGCCACCATACCATAAATCTTAATGTTTTTGATTCCCCCTTCCTGGTACCTTTGCTGTTCTCCTTTGTGTCGTAAAGGAAAATAGCAAAGACGTATGGAATGTTTCCCTCCTGTTAAAAGGACAGCCAGTGCATCCCTCCAATCAGCAATGGTCTCTGTCAATAGCAGGTACCTACCAACCATTCCAGCAATTTTTTGTTGTGGTTTTTGATTTATTGGTCTATTATTACTATTATTATTATTATTATTATTACTATTATAATTATCATCATTATAATTATTATCACTATTATTACTATTATTATTATTTTATTATTATTGCTATTATTATTATTACTATTATTATTTCTATTATTATTATTATTACTATTATCATTATTATTATTATTATTTTAATTATTTGCCATTGTGATTTGCTATGTGCTATTGTGCTTTTTTATTTATTTATTTATTTTTCATTACAATTTGTTGTTGTGCCACCCCCCACCGGTCAAAGCAGAAGGCCGCCCACCTTGAGTCCGGATCTGCTCGAGGTTTCTGCCTTTTTAAAAAAGGCAGTTTTTCCTCGCCACTGTCACCAAGTGCTTCCTCATGGTAGATTGTTGGGTCTCTATAGAATAAAGAGTCGGTCTAGACCTGCTCTTCTTGGAAACTTTTGCTGTGATTTGGCGCTATATAAATAAATTGAATTGAATTAAATTACACTACTGTAGTCTGTAGTTCCTATGTATATATACCTACATATACCTACATTAGAATTGTAAATAAATATAAATATATTATAATCTTCCTTCCTGCTTCATAATAATTTAACACAATGATCATTTATTTGTACTCTTTTACATGTGATTGTACAGGTGTTAATGATATTGTACCTGCTCCCTGGCTCTGATCATTCAGTCCTGGGCTGTGCACTGATGTACTGACCACATCTGTAACTACAGGCCATGTGATGCATGGACCCAGAAAGACTATTATCAAATCAAATGTCTTTCTGGAGTAAATACTGGAAAACTATGAAGAGGCTCTTAGAATCAGCCTCAAATAATGATGAAAAGCTTATTGATCGGAGTCAGTATGGAAAATGAAACATGAAGGAGTGTCTTTCAGTGAACCTTAAGGTATTCAGTATTTAATAGTCCTGAGATGAAGTCATTTGGTGTCCAATGAAACCTGAAACTTTACATTATTGGGATAAATGAGAACTTTATTTAAAATAACAGGAATTCATGATCTAATAATGATCTAATGTGAATAGTAAATAGAGGCTGTTAAATTGGTAAACCATACATTTAACAGATGAATAAAGAAAGTTACACATCTTCAACATTTCAAGTTTAAAAGGTTTATTTGGCACATGTTAAAATGAAGGGTTGCAGACTAGTAAAGACTAAATACTGCAGTGTACTACTAATACTATTAATCCTACTAATACTACTAGTAATATTATTATTATTATTATTATTATTATTATTATATGGGTGACCAAGTGACCAAAGTTTATTGTTTAGTCGATAAGATGATGATTCTGAAGAAAACTGAAAACAAGAATCAGAAAAAGAAATGTTAAAATATTCAAATATACTCAGTGCAAGGGGTTGAAAGAGAATAAAACTTCATTTATATTATTTGAAAGTATTATTTGATAGTTGGGATGTGAACCTGAACCAGACCTGTCTTTTATTTGAGAGATGGGATCCAGGCCCATGCACTGATAAAGTTTGGATCCAAACCTGGCCAGGAGTCACAGACCTGACTGGCACCGATTTAACAGCTGATTACTAAGAACATTAAATGTTCATTTACAGGTTGTCAAAACAAAACGTGGTCTCAATGTAGTGTCTCCTCTGCGCCTCGCAGTGACACAAAGTTGGTGAAATACATCCAGGTTTTCTGTAGTATTCCTCTTCCTGCTGATTGAGACAACATGGCTGATCCACTCCGTAAGTCCACTTGTTGTGGTGGATGATAAACACAACCTGTGCAGAATCAGACTTGCAGTCCTGTTGCATCTCTTCCCTTACTGGATGTAAATTCCTTGTATGTTTACACATACTTGGCCAATAAAGCTGATTCTGATTCTGATATGCAATGATCAAATATGATATAAATCAAACAGTAGCTTTCCTTGAGGAGGATAAGCAATTAGACACATATGGTATAAAGGTTTAGGTGGACTCCAGGACACTGTGACATCGCTGTTGGGTGTGGGTTCAGGTAACAACATCCAGTATCAAAGCTGAAAAGCTGCTCTTTTTAGTTATAGATGTACAGATTATGTTTAATTCACTCCTCTAGAGTCTAGTCCAGACTTCTTGACTGTGATGGCTCAAATGGTGTGGCATGAAGGATATGTGTGCACACATGCACACATCACTGTAGCATCAATTTGGCATTTCTTATATCTACTTAAATTACCAACATAAGTCTCTTAAAGTTTGTTACATTTCCGTGTTTATTTTTTTTTATTGCCTTTGTTTAGCTGAAGCTTCAAACTAAAGACTTACAATAAGGTAAAAGATAAATAGTCCTACCAATCAAAGCAGAGTAAGACAACAAATATAAGATAAAGATTGTATACTTTCTTCCTAAAAGAAAATGCACCTCCAAAAGTAGGATATTAACACAATGTTAATTCATCTCCAATCAATCATCTCTTTTTACCCTTCAGAATCATTGTGATGGTTAGTTCCAACACATATAGGGAAACACAACTTTATTATGTTAAATTTTTAAATCGTGATGTTGCTAGTTCACTGAAGGCTTTGGGTATTTTTCTTATTTTTCTTATCTAGTGAGATTGTGTTTTAAGCATCCCATAAACCCATGTTTTTCCGTATAATCCTTAAGCACCACCAGAATTTGGAGGTGGATCTAATGCCAGGAAAAAAAACATTTCTGCTGTTTATTTCTTCAAAAAGTCGGTATTTTATTTGACTGGTTCTACTTTATGGTATTTGTAGGTATTTTGGCACTTTTACCTTGAAGTGACATCTCAGCTATTTTGTAGAGGCCTGTAAATTAAAAAAAACTGTGGGGTTTGTTAAAAAAACTTTTTTGTTGTTGTTATTACTGCCCCAAAGAAATGAAAACGCAATTTTCATTGTTTTTTCTTGGTGGGTTAAAACGTTTTATTTTGAAGGCTATAGCGGAAGTATTTTCCTTAATCCCTTCTGGTTGACTTGACCGCGGCATGACAGACTGAACCAGTCGTCCAGGGGAGCTCCAGCAAGCAGGTCTTGACTGTTGGTGACGATATGAGAGGAAGTCAGATGTTTTAACCTGGTAGTCCACCCGGTGTAGAGGCCGCTGTGCAGTAGCATCCATCTGAGCGGGACTACACGACCGGCTCGGTGGCTGCTGTCGCTACCTACCTAACTAGCTAACGTTAGCTAGCTAGCTCAGCTCAACCCGCTAACTTCATCAGTTTCAGGTGGTTTGAGAGACGAACAGTAAAGGGAAGGCAGGGCCTCAGTCCGACAAGTACGACTCGGTTTACAGCTGACCCGAAGAACACACCATCCCGTTTATCCGTCGCTACATTCCCGCTGAGATGGGTGAGTAGACAGCTAGCTAGCCTGCTCACTTGGAGCCGAGTCACCTAACAAACACTGTTTTTACCAAGTTAAAACAAAAAACGTTTTTAATGAAAACGCTTGCAAGTCGCCAGGTATGGTTGATGCTTGACGTTGTTTGTGTCGTATTATTTCCACCATATTGCTTTGCTTAGCGTCACATTTTTCTGTTTCATTACTCCATCGTTAACGTTAATCAAACGAAAAGCTGACTGTAGCTAAACCGTGTGTACGCGCGCGTGCATGCTCCTGTCAGTCTGAGTGCTCGGGTGGGGTAGCCTCTCCTCTCTGACTCTCCATCCACTGTCTTCTCTTGGTGGGCGTGATTTTTGTCTTCTTTTTTAGAGATTCTTTCTCAGTAAATATTTTGTATTCGCTTTTCCTTCGTTGTTGCCCGATGTAATTCAGCTTGAACTTGAAATGGCCTGAAGGTCCCAGTTGCTAAATGAATGTACATCCCCTGAAATGGCAGTGCTGTTGATGGTGTAGATGGCACTCCTCCTGCTCCACAGCTGTTATGCAATAGGATCCAGCAACCCACTTTGTGTTGCTGTTCATACTGGGCTGCTCTCTATAATGTTTCTGTTTCTACTTGTTAGTAATGGTGGACACACTGGTTACTGATTGCTAAAACACAGGCCTGTGACTGCTGTAGTAGTCATATTTCTGAATGGAATTCAAGTCAAATTGAAATTAAAACACCGCTAAATATAACTAAATGTTACCTCTGCATTGGTCACACTTGAAACCATTGTGTATCCTTAAATGGTATTTGGAGCAATATTTGTTTGGCAGTTTATGACCGTCTATTCCCAGACTGAATCAGTCAAATTGTTATTTGATATAAGGCAGCTATCGTGGAGGATGGATGTGAATCTCAGGCTATGCGTAAGGTAACCAGGACACTGTTACAGTATCTCATGCGATTTATCGTGACCTGGTTTGTATGCACAATATTTGAATGACAGGTGAGAAAATTCTCACTTTTATTTCAAGTATTCTAAGCATCTTATAGTTGATCTGCAATCAATAAAATATAGTAGAAGTAGTGTGTCAGCCTCTAGAGTAATTATAGTGCTTTCAAACCATTACAGGTTGGTCCTGATCAGGGTTTGCTTAGAATGTAGACTGCAAGGTCCAAGTAAAAATGCACCCAAAAACTGAGCTGAACAGACTTAGTAGGAAATAAGGATTACTCTTGCTCATACAACACAGACACTATTTAGCCAACTTGTTGTACAAGATTGATATTGATGCAAGATGCAAGATGGCGCCGCGCTAGTGGCAGCCTGTTGCAGCAGCTCCCGCTCACCTTGAGCTTTTTCTGCACTATTGTTTGTCTTTTTAACTTTATTTAATTTTTCCCTCGCTGTCTTGAGGGGTGCTCTTTGCACTATGGAGGCCAAGCAGTTGATTTTTGCTTTGGCCTTCTGCTGTTTGTTTATTTCTGTTTCTTCCTGACCATGACCGTGTCTGGGGACCTCGTGCGCTGCCATGGCCCTATTGTTTACAGTAGGGATCAGCTGTTAGCGCTCCGTAACATAGCGGTGCTGCCCCACGAGAGACCTGATGTCCCCCGAGAGTTGAAACGGAGGAGACGGGGGACCCGTGCCGGAGCCGAGCGTCGTGCTAGGAGGAGGAGATATCGACCAGTCCTCCCGTCCATCATCATGGGGAATGTGAGATCTCTCCCCAACAAGATGGACGAATTAGCGGCGCTGACCCGGCACCAGAGGGAATACCGGGAGTGCAGCATCATGATGTTCACGGAAACATGGCTGACTACGATAACTCCAGACAGGGCTGCAGCGCTGGACGGCTTCAAGCTGTTGCGCGCGGACAGGACGAGGGAGAGTGGTAAGAGGAAAGGAGGAGGGCTGGCAGTGTTTGTGAATGATAGATGGTGTAACTCTGGGCACATCACTATTAAAGAACAACTCTGCTGTAAGGACATTGAACTGTTAGCAGTTAGCATGAGACCTTACTACCTGCCGCGGGAATTCACGCATGTTATCGCGGTAGCTGCGTATATCCCCCCCTCTGCTAACGCTGAAGCAGCCTGTGATGTCGTTCACTCTGTCACAGGCAGGCTGCAGACTCAGCATCCACAGGCCCTCCTTCTTATATCAGGGGACTTTAATCACGCCGCTCCATCTTCCACTCTGCCCACCTTCACCCAGTACGTCACATGCTGCACCAGAGACAATAAAACACTGGACTTACTGTATGCCAACACCAAGGAGGCATACACCTCATCAACCCTACCTCCCCTGGGAAGATCAGACCACAACCTGGTTCATCTCCTGCCTGTGTACAAACCTCTCGTACACAGGCAACCAGCTGTGTCCCGCACAGTGAAGAGATGGTCCGACGAGGCTGACGAGGCCTTGAAGGACTGTTTTGATACAACTGTGTGGCAGGAACTCTGTGATTCTCATGGGGAGGACATCAACAGTCTCACTGACTGTATTACAGACTATATTAACTTCTGTGTGGAAAACACCGTACCCACCAGGACTGTACGGTGTTTTTCCAACAATAAACCGTGGATTAACCCTGACATAAAGGCTCTCCTCAAGGAGAAGAAGAGGGCCTTTAAGTCAGGAAATAAGGAGGAGCTGAAGATTGTACAGAAGGAGCTAAGGAGGAAGATCAGGGAGGGGAAGAACAGCTTCAGGAGGAAGATGGAGGATCAGCTGCAGCAGAACAACACCAGTGGAGTTTGGAAAGGCCTGAAAAACATCTCTGGCCACAAGGAACCAAACTCCCAGGCTGTGGGGGACCAACAGTGGGTGAATGATCTGAACTTATTTTTCAATAGGTTTGATCAGTCATCTGCCCCTCCCCCAGCCCAGCCAAGCCTGCTGCAACCCCCTTCATTGGCACCTCCAGGACACTGCCCCACCCCCTCCTACACCTTTCTTCCTGCAACACTCAGCTCACAGCCACCCCCCACTGCTCATCTCATCAGCTCAACACCACCATCCCCCCCATCCACAAACTTCAGCACACAGCCCACCTGCTCCACCCTGTCCCTCACAACTCTCCAGGTGAGAGATCAGCTCAGGAAGATGAAGGCGAGAAAGGCTGCGGGTCCGGACGGCATCAGCTCCAGGCTCCTGAAGTCCTGCGCAGACCAGCTGTGTGGGATAGTTGAACAAATGTTCAACCTGAGCCTGAAGCTGGGGAGAGTGCCACAGATGTGGAAAACATCCTGCGTGGTACCTGTCCCCAAGACTCCGCACCCCAAGGACCTCAACAGCTACAGGCCGGTGGCTCTAACATCCCACCTGATGAAGACCCTGGAGCGGCTGGTCCTTGTTCATCTCCGCCCCCTGGTGAGCCCAGCAATGGACCCGCTTCAGTTTGCCTACCAACCTGGCATCGGGGTGGACGACGCCGTCATCTTCCTCCAACACCGAGCCCTCTCTCACCTGGAGAAGCCAGGAAGCACTGTGAGAATCATGTTCTTTGATTTCTCCAGTGCTTTCAACACGATACAGCCTCAGCTTCTGAGGGACAAGCTGGAGCACACCAGTGTGGACCACCACCTCACATGCTGGATACTGGACTACCTCACCAACCGTCCACAGTATGTGAGGTCACGGGACTGTGTGTCCGACATGGTTGTCTGCAGTACGGGGGCCCCACAGGGAACGGTCCTGGCTCCGTTCCTCTTCACCCTCTACACTGCAGACTTCCACTACAACTCACCCACCTGTCACCTGCAGAAGTTCTCTGATGACTCTGCCATCGTCGGCCTCATCACAGATGGGGACGACAGGGAATACAGAGAACTGACGCAGGACTTTGTGGACTGGTGCCAGCGGAACCAACTCCAGATCAACGCGGTGAAAACCAAGGAACTGGTGGTTGATTTCCGAAGGCACACACACTCCCCCCCGGACCCGGTGAACATTCAGGGAACAGACATTGAGATGGTGACATCTTATAAGTACCTGGGTGTTCACCTGAACAATAAACTGGACTGGACAGACAATACCACGGCACTTTATAGGAAAGGCCAGAGCAGACTCTACCTGCTCAGGAGACTGAGGTCCTTTGGAGTGCAGGGAGCACTCCTCAAGACATTTTACGACACCGTGGTGGCATCAGCCATTTTCTATGGTGTGGTCTGCTGGGGCAGCGGCATCTCAGTGTCGGACAGGAAAAGACTCGACAAGCTAATAAGGAAGGCCAGCTCTGTCCTGGGATGCCCACTGGACCCAGTGGAGGTGGTGGGAGAAAGGAGGATGACAACTAAGCTGTCATCCATTATGGACAATCACTCCCACCCGATGCGGGACCAAATAACAGCACTGGAGAGCTCCTTCAGCGACAGGTTGCTTCACCCAAAGTGCGTGAAGGAGCGCTTTCGCAAGTCTTTCCTTCCTGCAGCTGTTAGACTGTATAATCAGCACTGCTCCCAGTAGACCAAACAATTAGTAGTACTGTGAGAATTACTGAGACACTTTTTCTAATAGTACTGTGAATATATTTTTGAGACACTTTACCCCCCTCCTTATTGTATTGTATTTTTAAAAATGTTATTTCCCCTCCTCCTGCTGTGTTTTTTGTACACTGTGCTGCTGCAATATTGTAAATTTCCCCACTGTGGGACTAATAAAGGGATATCTTATCTTATCTTATCTTATCTTATCTTATTGATGCATTTCATCAGCCTATAATGAGAATGATGCTGCTGAAGAGGTATTACTCTTAATGCATGTGGAGCAGCTCTCCACCACAAAAACATGCAGTAGAGGTGAACTAGTGACTCTAAACTGACCGTAGCTGTGAATGTGAATGGTTGTGTGTCTTTCTATGTGGCCCTGTCATAAACTGGCGACTTGTCCAGGGTGAACCCCGCCTCACGCCCAAAGTCAGCTGGGATAGGCTCCAGCCCCCCCCGTGACCCTAAGCGGTTACAGAAAATGAATGAATGTATGAATAATCTCATAGTTTGCCAGAACGTGATGGATGTGCAGCGCTTATACAGTAAATTGCTATAAATTGCTTCAGTTTCTGCTGTAGACATGACTTGTCCTTATAATGGAGTAAAGGGAAGAAGAAAACACTTGGTGGAAGTACACAGTACTACAGTACTTGGGTACTTTTAAGGGTATGGATCAAATGATATCGTAGTACAGAGTACCTGTTTACGTTGAATAAATCGCTGCCAGATTTGATCGCGAAATAGAAAGCACATTGGGATGAGAGAGTAACTTAGAGAGACACAGCATGACTGCATATACTGTGAAATATCACTGTGTGCAAGTAACAACATCACCACAGACACCGCCAGTTTCCTCATTTTCTTTGAATGAGATTATTTGTAATGAATGATCCTTTGGATAATTATTTATATTTTTATATAGTTCAGTACTGTACCAATATTCAATCCATTTCTTAATGTAAATTATATTTTTATTACAGAGAGAGAGAGAGAAGTACTGAAAAAGGTACCATTGTGCAGCAATACTGATAACAGTTCAAATATGAAAGGTCTCCAACACTGTTGTTCTTATTATTCGCTGTTGACAAGAAGTTAGCTTGGTAGCTCAATTATAAGGGTCACAAAATTCAGGTTTATGTAGCCATTAGGCCAGTTTGCACTGCAGGCAAGATGTCAAGTCATGCAGCCTATAAGGAAATACTGCACAAAACTGAAAGACCAAGACAGGAGACACCATTTGCAGAGTGAAGCAGCATCACTTGTGATTTAGTGTCATTTTTTGGATTCTTAGTAGCATGCCATTTTATGCTGTTGCTGTTTTACTGACGTAATTAATATAATAATTAATATTGAACCATGTTACGTTTACTGTACGATCATGTGTTAAAACTGCTGGGGCCATTGTTTTGTTTTGTCTGTCCCATGACTGTAACATGCTGCAAGTATCACAGGGATCAGCCATGTGGAGGCTATTTCCTCTTACTCACATTATAATAATTGGGAGGATTAAAGATTATGTGTCATGGACAGATGAATGTAGTTGCACCTTTTCCCACATTAGTCAAGAATGTGTGTCAAACTACCTCTTGAGCAGCAGATTTCAGTCTGAGCCGCTCCACTAACTGTACTTTATAAAACATGTCAAAAATAAGGTCTGGGGTGAGATGTTTATCACATGATTATCAATATATTTGGGTGCTGAATCAGAATTTATGTTCCAGATCGAATGAATAGATTAGGTTTACGGCATTGATCAATTAATTTATTACTCTGAAAGCACATTATCATCCTCCT
Organism: Chaunax sp. Z400; assembly: GCA_037577475.1. Classification (NCBI taxonomy): domain Eukaryota; kingdom Metazoa; phylum Chordata; class Actinopteri; order Lophiiformes; family Chaunacidae; genus Chaunax; species Chaunax sp. Z400. The sequence goes on from CM075183.1 coordinate 5,715,523, forward strand.
GCCTGTTTGAGAATAAGTCATGAGGAGCAGGTGGAGTGCTCTGCTGTGTTATTAACATGACGTCTCCAGCAGTGGAGAGCAGCCGCTCTGCTACACCGTTAGCTCTGAGGAAAGACCATTGCTGTTCGAGGCATTGAGTAGGAGTAGGACAGGCAGTGGGGATTCTCTGTTCGGCTGGTTTTTGAAAACAAGCAAATGTTCATGTATGATAACCATCAAATGTTATACCGTGAAACAGGTAACGGCTGCAACCCTGTCACTTATATCTTCAGGAATATCCTTATCATATAAATACCCTGAAATATCTTGATATTGTTTTTTTGGCCATATCATCCAGCCCTAACACGTTGTGCCTGCAGGGGTCTCACTATGAAATACATTCATTACCTGCAGTAATTCCTACATCATCTTAACACTTGCAGATGCAACACATAATGATGGTTTAGATAGAGTAAAAAAAGCATGTTCCCTCCGTGACAGCAGTACAAAAAGCTATTACTGCTTTCTGCCAGTGAGAAGATGAATGCATTTATCTCCTCTATGTCAAAAAATAAATGGTTATTCGCAAATGCATAACTCCTGTGTTTAGTAGGGTTAAGGTGAAATAGACAGTTAGTTGAGAGGAAACCACCGTTCAGTAGATTTTAAAAAGAAAAGTTTATTATTTGCGGCTGGTTGAAAATGACTCTACGTCAACATCAGATTCAGTCTCGAATGACTAACATCCCTGGAAATATTTATGTCAGAACACATTCCACTCTCTTAACCACTTATCTTGATGTGGTTTGCAGGGGGTCGACTCCTGTCCCAGCACACGTTGGACAGGTTGCCAGTTCCTCACAGAGTTACAAACGAGAATAGATGATTTCTTTTGTTACATTTGCTGAATGTGGTGTGGTATACTTTAAAAATGGTCTTTTCAGTGAGCTGCACATTTCTGAAGGATTCTCATGTGTGGAAACAAAGCAGCAAAGATTCTCTCCACATTTGAAGAAACTGTCATGGCTCTGTCCTCAGATGTGTAGACCAATGATTATTGGCTGCATTTCCACTGCGTAGTACCAGCTCTACTTGACTCTACTTGGCTTGGTTTTAGGGCTGCCACTAAGGACTATTTTTCTATCGATTAATCTATCGACTATTTTATCGATCAATCGATTTATCTAAACGATTAATTTTCTAAAAACAATTCTAAGTAAACATTCAATTTTTGAGGTCACTTTATTATGGCAAATGTTGCACAAAAACAAAATGTAAAGACAGGTCTACATAATAAAGTGCAAAACTCAAAATTAAATTTACATTAGACCCTTTAACAAAGCAAAAAAATCTGCTTTTAGAATTATACGTGTTTAAGATGTGTTTTTGGTAACATAATATTGTAAAAAAAAAAAAAAAGACAAGACAAAAAAAGAGGACTTACACGGCCACTCACAGACACGGACACACACAGACACACACACACGGACACACACAAACACATTGGCACGTAACATAACGCAAAGTAAAATAAGCCCAAACTTTGGCTGAAACATTTTCTCAAAACGTTTCTTATTTCGTTGAATTTCTAAGGTAACAGATAAACAACTTAATGTCATGTTTTATTAAACAGCTTTAAGAAAAGATATAAAAAGCTCTCCCTACTAATGAACCCACAACTTTTCTGGTGGTCCAACATCCAGAATAGCCCCCGTGTGCTTTCTCTTAAGGTGCTCATAGCACTCATGTTGCTGTTATACTAGGGTGACTTTGCATATGGTACAAACCACTTTCTTGTTTTCTCTTAACTGGAAGTACTTCCATACTTTTGAAGCCTTTGGTTGTGAGAAACTAGTTTGAACACAGTCTGCTGCCGCCGCCACACGGTCCGTGGAGCCGCTCAGCCGACCAATGACTGGAGCCAAAAACAGACTGACGTCATGACGTAGCAAGTACGTAGTGGTGTTGCAGGAAAACAGCTTCACCATGTATGGAGAGCCGCTTGTACTTCAAAAATTGACGTTGATGCATTTTGAGCGGCTTTCGGCTCGCTTTGAACCGAAACAGCGCAGGTACTAAAAATGTAGTACCAGGTACTTTTTACCAAGTGGAAACGCAAAAAAGTGGAGTGGAGTCAAGCTGGTACTATGCAGTGGAAAAGGGTCTATTGGCTTTCTTTGCATGCCCCTTCTGGTGTATGACTGATTTGCTTCAACGTTCTTTCTCCCTCTGTCAGATCATCATTGTAATCTCCTTTAAATTAAAAACATTTCAACATTTGTTCATTAAATGTTGGTGTTTTCAGACAACCTAAGTGAAGCCCTGGAGAAGCTGAAGCTAGCGTCTACAAACAGTGCCACTGACAGTGTGGAGAGCTGCTTGGACTGTCTGCTGAAAGCACTTGCCACCAACAGTGAGTAGAATACATACAGTGATTCATACATAGTGTGTTAGAAGTCTTATTACATCCTTTTTTTGTTGAAAAATAGTGAAAAGTATTAGACCCCTCCTGACTTCTTCTATTTTGACCACGTGTCTCACAGGGGTGTAACGGTACACGTGTCCGAACCGAACATTTTCGTGTACCGAACGAATGCAGCCAGTGTATGTGCAGAATTTATTTGTGTGCATATTGCACTCAAATTCTGAGGGACAACTGGTTCATAAAACAGCTTTACATTATTAGACATTACAAATTAGATTATACAAATAAAAAATATATAAAAAAAGTACTACCTGTACTTGTACTGTGCTCAACATTAGCAGCTCTCAGCTTCACTTCAGGACTATGCAACATAAATATTCTCCACACCGTGATGGTAGCAACAAAATACAAGCAGAGATATTCAGTTCAGGGGACACACCGGTCAGCCATATCGTTATGACCACCGACAAAACAAGTGAATGTAATTAATTACTTGGTTATCATGGCAGCTTTCAGTGGGTGGGATAGATGAGGCAGAAAGTGAACATGTTTTTTCCTGAAGTTGATGAGTTGGAAACAGAAAAATTTTGGAAAAAACGGTGAACCAGCGAAAGGATCATGGGCGCCCAAGGTTTATTGATGTGTGTCGGAGAGCTTCTGTAGCAGAAACAGCTGTGAACATTCATGCTGGTCCTGTTAGAAAGGTGTCAGAACACACAGTGACATCACAGTGACACCCAACACATTAAAAGTAGGAAATAATTAAAGGATAAGTTTATACGTTTTCTGATAGATTAACTTGGTGCTAGTCTTGCCAGATTTGACACAGAATGGCCCAATATTGAGTTTTTATAGTGACTTTGTTGTTGTAAACATTACTGTTGCTGCTCTAGAAGCAACATGTAATTATATTTAAAATATAAATAAATTCTAATTCAGTTCTGAATTTAAAAATATCTCTGTAGGCCCTCATCAGGTCAAGAAATAGGCAACAAAGGAAAAGAGAGACCCTCACAATCAAATGAACATGTAATCCTACATAAGTGGTTCAAAAGTACAGCCAAGTAAAATACATCACTGGCAGGTTTATTTTCTCATTAGCTAAATGAGTTGGAGTTAACTTAGGTGTTCTCCTGCCCAGGCTTAGTGAAGTTATCTGTCTGGTCAGGACCTTACAAAGCTCACAGCTTTAACTCTACCTGAGCCACCTATTTATTTACCTTTCAATATTGTGATTTATCAGCATAAAACATGCTAATGTGAAATTCTGTTCTGTTACAGTTTCAGTTTATTCACAAATTCAGAAATGTGAAGTAATATTTAATATTTTATTCAGAATAGAAATAAAAAGTGGTGGAAAAAGTCATACTGCTTTCCTCTTCTTTACATTTACCATCAGAACCCCCACAGGGCGCCATGCAAAATATGTACTAGTCATTTCTACATAATTACAATATCATGGCTGATTGCTGTAGAATTCATCGCTCACATTCATGCCTCCAAGTGACAATGCAAGTTTATTTGTACAGCACATTTCAACAACAAAGCAATTCAATGTGCATATAAGACACCTAGACAAAAATAAAAAAAGAAGCATAAAGCAATGTTTAAAAATTTACAGAGAAATCAAAAAGAAGATGAACCCTTTACACTTTGGAAAAGGATTTGTGGCTTCTCCACACAGCCTGGAGACCAGTTAAAAAAAAAGTTCAGTCAAAAAACTTTTTCTCACCAGCACCCATGCATCCGGTCCTTCGCTAAAGTTGTCCCTCGGAATTTGAGTCCCATACGCACACAAATATGTTCCGCATGTGCACTGGCTGCATTCGCTTGTTACTCGTGTGTACCGAATTGAAAGGCCCATACCAACAATTTTCAGTTTGGACACATGTACCGTTAGACTCTCTAGTACTGACGCATACAGTTTAACCAGCAACAACCTTCAGGTAGAGTCATATGGCTACAGCTGTGATGCTGAGAACATGTTGGCACCATGTATTTCTGTCTATAATATTAATCCTCTTTCTATCCTGCAGACACTGAGGCCAGTGTGAAGATCCAAGAGATGGGTGTCCTTTCCCTGCTCCCCACCCTTCTAAACCCCCAGTCTGCCTGCACCCCTAAAGTAGCCAACATCATTGCTGAGTTGGCCAAAAATGGTGAGGTTCGGTTTCCAAGCCCATCCATGCAGGATCATCCTGACTTTGTGTTCCTCCGTTTGCCAGTATCTTGCTGCCACCCTTTTTGTTCTTACATTTTCTTCATGAACATGAAGACAACACATCATTTGAAACAGTGGAGTGACTTTATTAGTCATGGAACTTTTCTGGGAGGTCAAACATTTAAAGAATTAAACAGCAATATGCTTGATTAATGGGTTATTTTAGCAGCATTTCTACAGTAGTTCTGTATTTCAGAGCAAAGCCATCACACATTGTGAAGTTTTTATTTAAGGACTCAAACATTTCATAAATGCAGTGTCAGAGAGCTTCCATTTTCTATAATGTCAGTGCAGGAAAAGCTTTTAAAGTTGAAGAAGCAGTCTTGAACAGAGCTTGGGAAAAGTAAAGGTTAGGATAATGAATGGGTTTTGAGCAGCTTGCAAGACTCAGCTAATGATCACTCCCCCAGCAGTTGCCAAGCTTGGGAACAGCCCGCTGGCATTTATCTGTCACTGCTTCCGGAACTGTCTGCAAGCAGCCAAGGGACTGCTGGGCTAAAGACGACTCCCTCTCTGTTTGACAGTTTGAACTTCCATGATTGTTTAAAGCTGTGCCAGGCAAGATCTAAGATGAAAGCATATTTTATTACTTGTCACAAATAACTACTAGAGAACAGTGTCTCATTCCCACTTACAGTCAGATCCATTGTTGATTGTCCAATTGAAAATCTGATCATGGTATGGTCACTGGTGAAGGATCATCGTTTTGGTAGCTGATATAACAAAGTCTTCCATGATACATTATTTTTTGGGGGGCATTTTATGCCTTTAAATGTATAGGATAGCCAAAGACGTGACAGGAAATGTGGGAGAGAGAGTGGGGGAGAAGACATGCAGCAAATGGCCACGGGTCGGAATCGAACCCATGCCTACCGCCAGAGGACTACAGCCCCGGCACATGGGGCACGCGCTCCAACCACTGCGCTATCTGCGCCCCCCATGATACATTTTTGATGTTAATCAGTGTAGGGGCCTGTGATCTACTTGACACAATATAATATGCTTAACACAAGTCAGTTACAGAAGAAGCTTAGACAACTTTCTTTTCTTCCTTTGGCCATAAAAGAAGAATGCAAGGCATGAATAATTGTAGCCAGTTAAAAGGACCATTCAGCCCCTGGTGGACTCTCTGCCAGACCCATTTCCCAATCCTCTGTCCCATGCATCTGAGCAAATGCACTGATATTTAACTGAGGAGGAGGAGGGCTGCTGCGCATCCCTGTGAGTTTAATAGACCCAGTGATGCTCGTGGGTTGCAGTCCAGATCGGGCCGACAAGGTCATAAAAAAGATCATTCTGACTAAGACAGGACGGGATGTGCGTGCTTGAAATAATGCATCATTAATGTGGAAAATATGAATTACTTTACCTGCAGTGATCCCCCAGCAGCAGAAACAAACAGTGTGTTTCTGCAGTCTGTGGCATTTATGCAGAAGGGACAGCAGCTTAACTTCATTGATTATTTAAATCTCCCAACACGACAGAGGATCTAGTGTTAATTGATGCTTTGTGTTCTTCTAGACATCCAAAAGGTCACACACACAGTCCAGATTCACAGTTAAATTATCTGGAGTAAAGGAGCTATCCTTGATAAATCCTGAGGCACTGGTTGAGTTGCAGTGAAATGTCCATGCTAGTGCACGTTGCTAAATTGGAGAAAATAATTCGGTAGGTGGGTGGCGGGTATCAAATCACATCAAATCAAACTTAATTGTCATTTTGCTGTACATACACAACTGTAGTGCAAGCAGAATGAAATAGCGTGTCCCTGGGGTCCAGAATAAAATGAAGTAAAATAAAATAAAGCAAAACACACAACAATTGACAACACACACATCCCTGAGATGTCGTATGGTTGTAAAAAAAAAAAAAGAGTTCCTGGACAGAAGGCAGGGAGGCTCCAATGACCGTGTCAGCTCCCCTCACTACCCTCTGCAGGGCCTTCTTGTCTGCCATGTTGCAGCAGCAGTACCAAGCTGAGATGCAATATGTCAGAACGCTCTCTACCACCCCTCTGTAGAACATGGTGAGGGTGCTGGTGGTGCTTGTTTCAGTTTTCTCAGAAGGTGCGGTCTCTGCTGGGCCCGTTTCACGATCGCTGTGGTGTTCTCCACCCAGGTGAGATCGTCAGAGATCTGCACTCCGAGAAGCTTGATGTTGTCCACTCTCTCCACCGTACCACCACTGATGCTGAGGGTTGTGTGCTCAGATCATATCCTCCGAAAGTCGATGATCATCTCCTTAGATTTGTTGTCCCTGCACCAGCCCACCAGATGTTACTTCCTTCCTGTACATTGACTCATCATTCCCCTGGATGAGTCCCACTACTGTGGTATCGTCCACAAACTTAATGATCAGGTTCCCCTCCTATCTGGATACACAGTCATGTGTCCAAAGTGTGAACAGCAGAGGGCTGAGTACACAGCCTTGAGGGGATCCTGTGCTCAGCGTGATTGAGTTGGAGATGTTTCTTCCAACACGGACTGACTGTGGTCTCCCAGTCAGGAAGTTCAGGATCCAGAGACATGTGGAGGTGTCCAGGCCGAGCAGGAGAAGTTTCTCCATTAGTCTCTGGGGGATGCGTGCTCTTGTAATCCATTAGAGCTTGTACTCCTTGCCACATCCGTCTGGTGTTTCCTGTGACGCAGAGGTGCCCCTGGAGTTTCTCCACATAGTTGTATTTAGCTGCCTTTATCCCTTTTGTGAGCAGAGAGCATCCTTGTCCCCTGCCCTGAAGGCTGCATCACGGGCCTGAAGGCTGCATCACGGGCCTGCAGTAGCGATTGCACCTCTGAAGTCATCCATGGTTTGCGGTTGCTCCGTATGGTGATGGACTTGGCTCTACAGTGACATCCTCAGTGCACTTGGCGATGCAGCTGGTGACTGTCTCAGCATACTCCTCGATGTTTATTTTATCTCCCTGGGAGGCTGCTGTCTTAAAAAACCTCCCAGTCGGTGATGTGAAACAGTCCTGTAGTGCAGAGGCAGCTCCTTCAAGTATGCACGCGTTGTGAACTAGTGCACATAATGCACCCTTTTAAATCAGGAAAAACTGCGCCATTGACTCTAGACTAGGTTTATGTTGGTTAGTGGTTCATTCAAACACTCCCACTCTGGGCACATTGCTTAAACCACATGGGTGCTGTGCGGGAAAATGACAACTGCATCAGTTGGACTCTAGCAATGTCACTTACACTGTGCTGTGTAGCCCTCTGAGTACGTGCTGGCGACTGGAACTTTATCGTATATATGGTAAATAATCTTGTACAAACTGCTAATGGTCATTTCAAGCGGCAACGTCCACAAAAAATACTTTTTAACTGAAACAAAAAAAATCTGTCAACTTCCAAATGACAACCAACTCACTTCAGCCCCGGCTTCTGCTTTGTTTGCTGGTATGCACAGCAATTGGAATAACAATGCAAAGCAGTTGCTCTTTCCTTCTTTGCTCTTGTATTAGTCTACATTGTTTGCAGATAGGTACAAAACATATATGGGGAATAGTCATCGCAGAGGAATTGAGAGATTTGGCTGGTTCTCAATGTTTACAAAATGTAAGTGCATGCAAACCTGTAATCAAGTGATAAATGGTGTGTGCAAGAGAGCCAGCGCTAGGGGTCATCATGGCTGATCAGACACAGTCCTCCCTCACAAGGGTCTTCCAAAAAAGTTTTTTTTTGTTTGTTTGTTTCCCGGAGGAGTCATGCTTTAACCCATTGATGGGCTATTTTGGACTGGGTGCAGCCATCTTGGCAAGGCGCCATTGTCATGATTGATGACGTCACTTAAGTTGATAAGTCCCAGCCCTGCTCCTGCACATCACATTTAACCATGCAAATGAGACACTTGTGTTCTAACCTAGCCAGAGAAGATGTCTTGTGACTTTTAGCATGGAATGATTTAGTAGCCTCCCCATGCTCAGATATTACCATGTTTGTTAGAAGAAGTGTGCAGCGGGTCAACTCTATTTTCAACCAACAATAAGACACGTTGTGTTATGTACGTTTGACATTGGAAATCAGATGATAGATGATACCTTATAATATCAAATGTAAACACTAGGATGAGGTAAGAAACACTGTGAACATGATGGAAAACATTCAGTTTAGAGAATTTAAATGATTGTCTAATGATTTTATCAGTAAAGTTGTGGGGAAAATGTGACAAATAAAGCAATTTGAGCTGAGACAGCTTTGTACTGACCGTGACCCAACATCTCTTCCACTTTCAGAGTTCATGCGGGGTCCCTGTGTTGAAGCCGGCCTCATCGCTCCTCTAATTCAGCTGCTGAACTCCACCGACCAGGAGGTTTTACTGCAGACTGGCCGAGCTCTTGGCAACATCTGTTATGACAGCCGTAAGTAGGAGTTTGTTTTGCTTTGGGAACACTGAATCCCTCATGAGCCTTGTCATCACCACTGCAGACCAAATAGAAAATCAGTCATACAAGTGATGCTGCTTTCTGGCTACAGTAGACAAAGCTTTGACGTTTAATCATGTTTCTGCTACAAAAGCCTTTAACAAGCTGAAAACACGGCCTGTAGGGAAATACTGCATTTACATAGAGGATACTAAAGCTGCTGCTCACTTCAGGTAACCTTCATCTGACATTAAGGCTTATCAGCTGCTGTATTAATTTAATTTGTAAGCAAATATATAAATAATATAATATAATGCTAATCGAAACTAAACTGAAAATATAACATGCAATATCTAGTCATATACATTAACATTATTGAATGCCATGATATCCATGCTTATGTTCCACATGCTTCACACACCAGCACGACTTTAGTATTTCAGTGCCTTTACTTTGTTCTTTAACTGTTTATGCTGTAGACCAGCATATTACTCTTGTTCACATCGCTCATCTGCAACTGAAAGGCTTCAAGTTACATGTATGATTTTTTTTTAGATACTTTATTCATCCCACAAGGGGAAATTCTTCCTCTGCATTGACCCATCCCTGAGGAGCAGTGGGCTGCCTTTACGGCGCCCGGGGAGCAAACTGGGGTTCAGTATCTTTGCTCAAGGATACTTCAACTTGCAGGGGCTGGGGATTGAACTACCGACCTTTCGTTCCATGAGCGACCGCTCTACCTCCTGAGCCACAGCCATATAATTCAACATGGCTGATGGAACTCCTATAGTTATATATTTTTAAACACAGGTGCAGTTAATGCATACATTGCGTTATTCTGTGTTTTTAGTAGGACCTAGAGGGTCACTGTGAGAGTACAAACCTCTGCCAAAGCCAATAGCTCATTCTTTGATATGCAAATCTGCAAGCACAACTACTATATGTGTGTATATATTTTTTCACCTGAGTCCATTGGCTGGTTTATTTAGGATTACGCAACACAACTCCTGAATGGATTTTCATGTGACTTGGTGGAAGGATGGGGCCTGGCCCACAGAAGGATCAGATATAGGGACCGATTCAGATCCATTTGTTTAACATTGCTAGATAAGACATTTTCAGCACTTTCCCTGATTACGTTTAACTGCTTCCATGTAACTGTATGGAGGGGTGGGTGGTAAGGAGGTAACAAAAGAAAGAGCTATGGAATGGGCAGTCCTTTAAAAACGATGTGATAACAGCACCAAGTTGCACATTAAATCTATTTGTGAGGGATAATTATTATAGTTTGTCTGTGTCTGAAAATGTTCCACACGGCACCATTGAGATATCTGCTGTAAGAAATGAATGAATGCACAAATGGAATATTAAGTATTGACATCAGAGAAGAGCAGCAGAGTTGAAGCCAGATTCTGCAGCCAGCCTTACAGGCTTTAACCACAGCTGTCAGTTCTGGTGCATAGTTTCTCCTCTTGTTGAAAAGCTGGACATCTGTGAAGTCTGGTGGGATGTGACATTTGTTAAAGCGGAGAGGATCTCGATAAGAAGGCATGGTTTTACGACTGACACGGTAGACGAGTGTGGAGCAGCAGCTGCTCGCTATCTTAAAGAAACATACCATAATATAGGAGTTAAATTGCTTTCGTTGCTTTTGTATAATAGACAGAACAGTGATTTGTGAATTTTGTTATTGATATTTGATATGTTGTCTTTTTGCTGTTTTCAATTAAATATGGGGATATATTATTATTATTATTATTATAAATATATCCTTTTTTGGAAACGGGGTTGTTGTACCTTTGTGTTAGCTAAGGACTGTCCATAGCTAAATTCTAACCCTTTCAAACCAGTACAACCTAGCACCAGCCACTGCTCATGTTCCCGCTCATCACAGTTAACCCCAGTCATGCCTGCATGGAATACTGAGTCAGCATTAACCGCAGCCTCATATGGACAGAACAGAAACAAGAACTATTATGCACATGCCATTGGCATGCTGCAGAGACTTCAGGCTGTTGGGAGTGAGTGGACGCAGCAGACGTGCTGATACCTAGAAGGCTGACTCATGGAACAGCTGTTCTAGCAGTCAAAACCCTCACACAGAGACAGCCGTTGCTACTGTGCCATTATTGTGTCTCAAAGGTTAAGTATACTGGGCTTCAAAGAAGTATGGTCCAGAATGAACTCATCACAATCACCATCAGTGGCATTGATTGTGCCAAACATTGTTCATGTCGATGGCCTGTTTATTTCAGCGTCTTTCTTTTTTACTTCCAAAGGTTTCACTTCTATGATTTTGCCATGGTTGATTGTTTACATGTTTGATTCTTGGCTGCAACATAATAAATGTGTTTCTTAAGTGTGCAGGGAGAGCTTTACATGTATTCTTCTAACATACATACTCAGTAAATGGCCACCAACATCAATATTGACATTGAAGAAATCCTTCTCCTGGTGTCGTGTGGACTGTGATGGTAAAAGGTTTTGATCATATGGACTATGATCGTTATGTGAATCCCTATCCACTACACACAGGACCCAAACCTGGATTTGCTTTAAGTTAGCTGTGGTCCAAATTATTATTATTTATATTATTATATTTCCTCTTACTTTATGCTGTTAGTTTGCGTTGATTTGTATGTTTTTTTTTGCTGCTCATTAACATGCTTTTTATATGTGATTTTTCAGGTTGTGGTTATTTTTCTTTCCTTTGTTTCTTTGCTTTGTGGTTGATTTGTGTCCTGGCCTCTTTGTTTTGCAGATGAGGGCAGGAGTGCAGTTGACCTGGCAGGAGGGGCTCAGATAGTAGCAGAACACATTAAATCCCTCTACCAAAATACTGAGCCGGAAAATGAGAAGCTCTTGACTGTCTTTTGTGGCATGCTGATGAACTATAGCAATGATAATGGTAATGAACAAGAACACCTGTTATCTAATCTCATCTAATCAGCGGATGTTCTCTTTCTTGTACACAGGCGGTGTCAGTATTTTCTTGCCTGTAGGGTTGAACTGAACCACAACATTCTAAGCTTTTCTTTCTTGGACTGACCTTTCTCCTGATCCTTCTACCTTGTTTTCTGTTGCTTCTCCAATTTCACCTCTGAGGTAATCTGCAGTATTTACTGAGTCAGCTTTCATCAGGCGTTAACATACCAGTCGGTTCTGCAGACTCTGGGAGGAACTGTCGATTGGAGAATTCTAGAGAACCTTTTTCCTGTTTGCATTTGTGCTGCCAATAGGAATGCTGAAGTGACGTAAGCTGGCCATTGGTCGGTGTTGCAACGTCACTTCTGTGTGACATGAAACGACAATAGTTCACAAGCTTTTGTTTACACAGCAAACGTTTTACACGCTTTTAAAAATGGAGGTTAACGGGTTAATTGAGTTAATTGGCTCGTGTGTTCAACTAATCGTGGAGCACTGAGGTCACTCGGTTCCTCTCGTGGAGGTAGAAACCTGTTCTGAAGTAGGAGCGAGACGAGAGCTAAGTTTTTAATGATGGCGTTTTGTGGAGCAGTGTGTGCGACTTCAGTACAGAGGTCTGTGTGGTGGCAGATGGAAGATGACGTCAAAGTCACATGAATCCTGATCTGACAGTTCAGACTGAGGTCACATCGCCAACAAATCCGACCTGTGTCTGATTTAGGACCACATAGGGAGGAGGCCATAATCAGAACTGGAAAAGATCAGATTCCATGTGGTTTGGGTTTGTTCACACTGCCATGAAAAAGTCACATATAAACAAACAAATCAGACCTGGGCCACATTTGTCCTCCAGTGTGAACGGAGCCAAGGTGGCTCTCATTCAGTGGAATATCTCAAAATCTACAAGGTGATTGGCACAAATATTTGTGCAGTTATTCATTACTGACCATTTTCCATAGCTCTTTTTTTCCATTATGATGTTTGTGTCACTATTTGATGGATGGCTTTGAAATTTGGCAGCGTTTTCATTTTCTCTTCGGGATGAATTGTAGAACATTGGTCATCCATCTAGTGCTGTTAGATCAAAATCTCTGTTTGTACTTTGGTTTATGACCAAATGCCTGCAAGTGCATATACAGTGGCTCTGAGTAGAGCGCTTACTTATCCTCCACATGTCTGAGTAGCTCTCCTGGTCCATGCCCAGCCCACAACGTTTCATGGAAATCAGTAATGCTGCAGGTCACTCCAGTTTGCATACAGTCTGCTTTCTCCTCCATGTCATCAGAAACTATCTGCATAACCCAACTGTTTCCTTTCTTACGTCTTTTTTCTGGACTATTCTACCTTTTTTACTTTGTTGTAAAGAGGCTTGTTGAGAGCAGCTATCACTATGTGATGTGACAGACTCATGCCTGCTTTGTGTGTCCTTTGGCACTGGATGATGGTTTCATCTGTTTCACTGGGTGATTGGAGGTTATGGGCTGCTCTAACTGTATGGATGAGTTTTTGTGGCTTTCTGCAGCTTTCAGCAGCTTCCAGCTTCTTGCTGACACTATATTGATATACTTAGCAAATGTTAATGCTGCTCACCTTTTAGTTTAGAGTTAAAATAATAATATTAAAGCAATACATTTTGGTAATCTTTTTAATCTATTTTTACATATTTCTGATTTTATTTTTATAAACAATTGTTATCAAGATATTTTCTATTTCTGACAATTTGCATTTGACCTATACTATATGAAGATGGATATAGTCTCTCCAACTCCTCCCACTCTACAAACTTAAAGCCAGAATAATAAAGATACAGATGCTGCCATCTTGTGCTGATGATGTCATTTGGACCCAGAGTCTGCGCAATTGTGATTGGGTAGTGGAGCCTTGGCAGCAATTCCCTACGAAGACCATCACCCAACTTGAATAACGGGTAGAGCTAATGATGCTTCACCTCCTTTGTATATAGTACAATATACCAGTTATACTAGTATAATAACTAATTAAAACCAAGCTAATCGGTGTGATTAAAAACTACCTAAAACAACAGAACCTGTCTTTAGGAAAAATTATTTTGAAGTTTTGGTTTGGCCCATGTCTCATCTGCGAACATGGAGGCGGGGCAGCGTTTCTGATGTACTGTAGCCCACCACCATGGGGTGATCAAGATGTTTTGGCTTCACCTTTGTTAGCCATCTTTACATATTATAATTGTGTGCACTGGTGCACTAATTATGTGTCTTGTTACCCAATGGATGACATACAGTAAACTGATCTATATGCAGGAAGCTAATATTGGCTGATCTTACAGTATCTGATGTGATATCTAATTACTATTCATAATCATTGATATTTTTGCATGTTTGAAAGTGAAATTATTTTACTATGACCTGTGAATACACAGCCATCAATACAGTCACTTCCTCACCTGTTGGAGGTATAAACTGAAATTAAGTATGTCATACAAGTAAGTGAGATATTCTCTGATGTATGAGGATACAATAAATTTACCTACTCAACAGTAAAGTTTTCCTTCCCAAGATTCCTTTTGTTCCACAGGTGCATCTAATAGCCCCACCACTTCTTGCATCTATCCTCCTTTTAAGGTTTTGGGGAAATGTGGAATTAACTTGGCTGCTTCTATGCTACTGCCAGAGAGAGGGCCTTAACACTAGATTGTTTCTATTTAATACTTGTCTGTTTGTGAAACCAGCATTATTTAATAATTCACCATTTCAAGGGAAATTGTTGTGATAATTGACCGAACCCCAACCTTAGATTGTAACTTCCAGTATGCACAAACAGTATTATTCCTATGTTATAAATTATGGTATTTGTGTTAGATTTGATAGAAATTTCCCCAAATACTTAAGAGAACAAAAGAAATATAATTCAGTCATTATCTGCTCACCCCCATGCCGATGGACAGTTGGGTAAAATTTCTTTGTCTATAAAATCTTTTTGGAGCTTCAACAAAAATCGTAATCTTCAATCGTAATGGGAGTGAGTAGATTCTTGGGTAAACTGTCCTTTAAGACTGGGATGGATTTTTGGTAACTCAAGTACACTGTGTATATTAAAGCCAAAGTATGTAATGTCTTGAAACCGGCTGGCTTTGTAGTCTAATGGAAATTACTTTAGCATGCTAAATGCTAAGTGTAGTGTAACAGTAGTGAAGTTAGTGATTGAATTTAATTGATTCGATTGGTGTATAAGTGAACAAGGTCAGGGTAAACAGATCAACAGAGAGAAAATAAAATGTCTCGTTTGCTCATCAGAAGGTTTTCTGTGCCACTTTGTTGTGTGATCAGATTAACATGATTAATTTAACTTTTCATTTTTAAGGGGAATAGTTTATCTCCTCTTTGTTATATCTTTAAGGTGTCGACTACTTTCCATGGAAAGTGGAAAAATCATACTTTAAATTAGATACCTACAATGCTCACTGTTAAAATTTAGCAAAGAGGCTTTCGTGCAAAAATCAAATGTCGCAAATGTTTGTCTCTTTATCTCCTCAGCTCAACGTTATAATTAAAGTGACACATCAGTTCCCCATCTTTCTGTATGTCTGTTTTCACAGATTCCTTACAAGCCCAGCTGATAAATATGGGTGTGATTCCCACTCTGGTGAAGCTGCTGGGCATCCATTCCCACAATACAGCCCTGACAGAAATGTGTCTAATTGCCTTTGGGAATTTGGCTGAGCTTGGTGAGTATAGTACATATAGTATACATATAGTATACATATAGTATACATATAGTACATATAGTATACATATAGTATACATATAGTACATATAGTATACATACACTACATATAGTATACATATCGTATACATATAGTATATATAGTATACATATAGTACATATAGTATACATACACTACATATAGTATACATATAGTACATATAGTATACATATAGTATACATATAGTATACATATAGTACATATAGTATACATACACTACATATAGTATACATATCGTATACATATAGTATATATAGTATACATATAGTATACATATAGTACACATATAGTACACATATAGTACACATATCGTATACATATCGTATACATATAGTATATATAGTATACGTATAGTGTACATATAGTATACATACAGTACATATAGTATAGTGTACATATAGTGTACATAGAGTACATATAGTATACATATAGTACATATAGTGTACATATAGTACATATAGTGTACATATAGTGTACATAGAGTACATATAGTATACATATAGTACATATAGTGTACATATAGTGTACATAGAGTACATATAGTATACATATAGTGTACATATAGTACATATAGTATAGTACACCACACATCAACAGATCTACCAGCCACTGCACAATCATGACCAATGTCATGAACATCTCCCCTACATCTCTCAAACTGCATATGCTGTGCATTACTGTCAATTTGATCATATCAGCTCATTAACTTAAGCAGAACTGTTAAAGTCCCATTTATGCTCCTTCTACGTACCTAACTGGATGCATCCGTCTGTAATCGGTCAATCCTGCATACTTCTGCATGTCCTTTACGTCAACATTGATACAACCCCGGTGTCAAAAGGTTGGACAGCAAACATGACGCCGATCATAGGGGGTTGTGATGATGTACCTTGTAAATATGAAGAGGCAGAAGCAGAGGTAACGACGTCCTCAGCTGTGGTCTGTGAGGCCATTAGATACATCAAAACATGAGGCCGGACGGCTTTTTCACTCTTTCACCTCTCTTTTTTTCTTTGTTGTGTCCGTACCTATTAGTCATGCCTTGTCTGCTCTCAGCCAGTTCCGATTCAATGGCTCCATTTTGTCCGTCCCGTCCGCATCTTTAAGCGCTTGGAAAACGTACCCAAAAACGTACAAAATGATCGCAGAAGATGTACGGACGAGTTGGTCCGTATCCATCTTAAACACAGAGCATAAATGGGCCTTAACAAAACTGTGCATGTTCTTGGTTTGTAAAGGTAATTTTCTCTAGTATTCATAACATCTTTTATTTATTTCAATAATTAAAAAAAACATGAGAACATTTGAAAGCCACTGTGACTTTGACAGCAGAACCAGATTTCAGTTCTTCACGCAAGGCCTAGAAATAAGAGGATGTCTGCTCTTTCATGTCAGGTCTCTGATAGTCCTCTGGTATTTTCAGAGTCCAGCAAAGAACAGTTTGC
This sequence comes from Chaunax sp. Z400, assembly GCA_037577475.1. Classification (NCBI taxonomy): domain Eukaryota; kingdom Metazoa; phylum Chordata; class Actinopteri; order Lophiiformes; family Chaunacidae; genus Chaunax; species Chaunax sp. Z400. Next base: position 5,732,620 of record CM075183.1, read on the forward strand.
CTCCACGAATATTGCTGAGGAGCTGGTGCGTCTTTTCCAGAAGCAGACAGAGCATGAAAGGAAGGAAATGATTTTTGAGGTTCTTGCTCCACTTGCAGAAAATGGTATGTAAATTTTCTTAGATTGGCTCTTAAATCTTTATTTTCTAGTCCATATTCACTGTAAGAACAGTGAGAACTGCAGTGTTCTCTCATGCCTTCAGATACAAATCATGTCCACCTACTCTGATGTAAATTATCCTGTGAGTGTGACTCATGCTTTCCAGGATAGCTGTGAACTACACAGTCATGGCAGACACCAACTGCATTTGCTCAGCTGCACTTTGGTGTGTGTGTGTGTGTGTGTGTGTGTGTGTGTGTGTGTGTGTGTGTGTGTGTGTGTGTGTGTGTGTGTGTGTGTGTGTGTGTGTGTGTGTGTGTGTGTGTGTGTGTGTGTGTGTGTGTGTGTTATATTATTATTATATAAAATTTTAGTGGTTATTTTTAAGCTTTCACTATATTGTACAAGTGGTTTTAAAGGAAAATAACAAAATGGTAGACAAAAGTGCAGGCAAACATAAATGACATGGAAAATGGGATTTTTCCCCCTTAACACTTGTGTATATATATCAATAATTCTCCTGATTTTTTTTCAATGTCCATAAAATATCAGAGAATTTGGAAAAATGTACAGATAGTATCTTCAGGTGTTTTGTTTTGTCTGGTAAACATTTAAAAACCTGAAGTTATACACTTAACAACATGGAAGGCCAACAAAAACACACCACATTAATATTTGACAAAGTGTAACATATAAATTTTCATATTCTGCCGTGTTTCTGTTGTCCTGGCCGGCCACTTTATGATGTTGTCTTGTCCAGCCATCAACACGATATCTCAGGAGTGCCTGGAGGGGATTTCCTCACATTTTGCACTAATGTCAACTCGGGCTCAAGATCAACTGTTTAGACTGTTTAGACAGTGACCTTCACCACATGCCCATCCAACCCATCCCTTGAATGTGATATTAGTAGGTGTATTACACTTTCTTGTTGTCTGTCATTTTGATAGGATCATAAAAATTACATATCTATCTATTGATCTATAGATCGATAGATAGATAGATAGATATAGATATATATCTATATCTATTACTGCCCATAATTTAGATTTTTTTTTAATAAGATATACCCCATATGATAGCATTTAATTTTAACATTTAATATTCAGAACAAATGTACAAATTATTTCCTTATAAGGGCCTGGAGAGAAAAGACTAACTGAGACACCAACTGTTCAGACTTTTCATTTCAACAACACACAAAGCATTCATTTTTACACTGGTGGTGAGACTGAAGGGGGAACTACCCACTACCATTGTGCCTAAAAAGGCACATGCACTAAATGAACAAAAGTCTTGGGACACCTGGCCCTACACCTACAGGAACCTTCATGACATCCCATTCTAAATTCTACAAGATGTTGGAGTGTGTTTGTGGGAATTTCTTACCATTCATTCAGAAGAGCGTTTGTGAGGTCAGTCACTGATGTTGGGTGAGACGGCCTGGCTCACAATCTCCGTTCCAGTTCATCCCAAAGGTGTTGGATGGGGTTGAGGTCAGGGTTCTGTGCAGGCCAGTCAAGTTCCTCCACACCAAACTCACCAAACCATGTCTTTATGGACCTGGCTTTGTGCACTGGGACACAGTCATGCTGGAACAGAACAGGGTCTTCCCCAAACTGGTCCCACAAAGTTGGAAGCATAGAATTGTCTAAAATGTCCTGGTCTGCTGAAGCATTAAGATTTCCCTTCATTAGAGCTAAGGGGCCTAGCCTAACCCCTGAAAACCAACCCCCTACCATTATCCCTCCTCCACCTAACCTTACAATGCACAATGCAGTCAGGCAGGTAACATCTCCTGACATCTGCCTAACCCAGACTCATCCATCAGACTGCCAGACAGAGAAGTCTGATTGGTTACTCCACAGAACACGTTTCCACTGCTCCAGAGTCCAGCAGCGGTGGTTTACTTTACTTTACACTGCTCCATCCGATGCTTGGCATTGTGCCTGGTGATGTAAGGCTTCATACAGTTGCTCGGCCATGGAAACCCATTCCATGAAGCTCCCGGCACACAGTTTTTGTGCAGATGTTAACGCCAGAGGAAGTTTAGAGAGCTGGTGATTTTTATGTGCCTCAGCACCCTGTGACTTTACATGGTCTGATATCTCATGACAGAGTTGCTGTTCTGTCTAGCAGGGTTTCATGAACTGACTTCTTTCAAAGGTGGCATCCTATGACAGAACCACGCTTGAATTCACTGAGCTCTTCAGGATGACCCATTCTTACACAAATGTTTGTAAAGGCAGACTTGCATGGCTAGGATGAAATGAAACACCTGAAATCAATGATTGAGAGGTGTGTCCTAATACTTTTGTCCACAGTCAATTACAGTTTAAATATGAGCAAATCATTTACAATAAATGAAACTGAACTGAAGATGCTGTAGTCCTAGATACTGTATGTACCTAATAAATCGTGTAATGGAGTGAAATGTTTTCAGCCTGAGACGTACGAGGATACAGGTATAAAGTAGTCCTAATAGATTAAGTAAAGTCTAAGTTGTTTTTAAATACAGTGTCGTTGGATTGTACAGATGCAGTATTCTCTTGCTGCTTCTGCATCTTTGGAGGAAAAACATCAAATCTTTCACTGATAGATGAAGCAAACAGAAATGTCATAACTACATGTTTTCCACTGTTTGAGGTTGACCGGAGTTACTTTAAATGCATCATCTCATTCTTCCCTCTTCTGCCAATGTTTAGTGGTGCTTCACTGAACACGTAGCTCCTCCAACTCTTCATGTCAATTTACTCAACTTCTAATATTTGCATAGCAGTAATGGTTGGAAACTTGCATTCATTTAATTACATTTTTGTTTTTGTTTTCTTTTGCTACGTTTGCATTGAAATCTGGTCAATGAGATGTTTTGAATAAAACCAGGATTCCATTCTAATTGAGTGCAGCATCAGCAGCAGCGTCTTTCAGTGTGGTCCTCTCTGTTGTCTCATCCTCCTGCCAGATGTGATAAAGCTGCAGCTGGTGGACGCAGGCTTGGTGGAGTGCCTCCTGGAGGTGGTAGCTCAGACTGTGGATGGAGAGAAGGAGGAGGACATAGCCCAGCTCAAGACTGCTTCTGACCTCATGGTTCTTCTGCTGCTAGGAGGTAAACGCCTCAGGGCTCGTCTAATACATGGGGGCAGCGTTAAGTCCTAATGTGTCTGATATTAAAACCTGATACGGTCATGGATTAGGATTCTAAAACACATGAAGAGAATATCCCATTTACAGGAACCCATGTTCACATTCCCTCTGAATCTTTGTGTAACAGTAACTCATTCTGGTGGAAACACTGCAGAGACTCAAACACCACTAACCTCTTTTTTATATTTCATATGTTTATGTTTCATATTTTGTTATAAAATTAATTTAAAATTTGCACAAAGGTGCAAATAAATGGAATAGTTGGGGGGGGAATCAAATATCAGTAAGTATCTCTTGTGTTTTGAAACGGGCCTTTTTATATGCTAATTTTATGTTAATGAAATTATCAGAACATTTTTACATTGTGAAAAGTATCTTTATCTGGAGATGAAATGACTAATATCAGGTTCATGAGATTTTCATTATATCATAGAGCCGTGTTGTATCGTAATATATGACCAGATATCATTATATCATCTTTTTTTTTTTATCCCATCCCAGACTCTTCTAGCTGTTCTGATATTCGTCTTCACCCACAGTCATTATGTTCATATTTATCTCAAAGCAGCATTATTCATCTCCATAATAACAAAAATGTCATGACATTTGATTTTGTCGACACTGCTTACCTCTAATATATAGTAGTACAGACTGAAACAGAAATACAGTGTAAATGTACCAATTGTTAATATACCAACCTTTTTAAGATATAATTATAAGTTTTTGTAGTATTTTATTTACATCTTAGCCAGTGGATATTTCACAAACAGCTCTCTGCTTAGCTCTGTGTTCAATTTGAGTGTTGAACCTTTTGGGGATAATATTAACTGTGGAAAATGAATAAAGCTAAATAATTTTCTTGATTTTAATTATCCTCCTCCCCCCTTCTCCTCTGGACATTACAACCTTGATGTCTTGATGTATCTGTGAGGTTATTCATGCAGTCCCACTGACCTGCTGTCACTGACATATTCAGTATCATTGTGCTGTAATCTGCCCGTCTTCTGCTGCATAGATGAATCCATGCAGAAGCTATTCGAGGGAGGAAAAGGCAGCGTCTTCCAGAGAGTCCTGTCCTGGATCCCATCTCATAACCATCAGCTGCAGCTCGCTGGAGCTCTGGCCATCGCCAACTTTGCTCGCAATGGTAAGCTTCACTCCGCACGGTGATGAGATGAGGTCCCAGAGGAAAGATACCGACCAAAATATTTATGGTCCCTGGTGGGAAAGTGGGACATTGCAGCACCAAAACAACAGCAGTGTACAATGCAGAAAAATACTGATACATATTTATGGATAATCAGCTAAGAAAGAGGCAAAAATAAACCAGTAGATTTAGCTGTTTAAACCTCATTCAGAACTATAAAAATGATTAGAGTGACTCAGTGATAATATTACTACTGTTGCTATAATGTGACAGTATTGATTAGTAAGACCCAGCACCCATCAGTGCATTGTCTATGTGCAGATGGGAATTGTATCCACATGGTTGACACTGGAATCGTGCAGAAGCTTCTGGAGCTGCTGGATCGGCATGTTGAGGAAGGCAACGTCACTGTTCAGCATGCAGCACTGAGTGCCCTGCGTAACCTGGCCATACCTGGTGAGCCACCACATCAGCCAAACCAACAGGAGCTCACACACACACACATCAGAACCTCTTTCAGTTTAGAGGCCTTCAAAGGTCGACAAGGTCCTATTGATGAAGACCTGACCCACGATGCAAGTCTGGGTGGGTACAAATTAGGGATGGTCCTTAAGCTCCAGACACGTCAAATCAGAGTGAAGAAGCCAAGATATTAGGCACTGCAAAGTCACAGCAGACTAGTACATACATCCTGCTCCTTATTAAGAGGAAAAACCAGAAGACCTGAGACTGCAGGTAAACAAAACGTTGTGATCAAATATCCTTTCCTACCTTTTTTTATTGGAGAATTAGTGTTAGGGTAACAAAAAGTTGATATTCAACATAAATAAGACTTGATGTGTCGGTGGCCTAATGATGCCTGAGTTAGGGAGGAATCAAATTTGTGACAGTCAAACATCGTGCAAGATGAAATCCAATCAGTGCCTGAAGATGTGAGAAATGCATGCACAATCATTTCTTCACTTTTACTGCACTTTAGAACACAATTAAATGGCCAAAGAGAAATTTCCCTGCAAGGAAAAGCATAAAAGAAAGTTACGAAGTATGAAGAATGTTATTTGTTTTGTCAGAAAAGTGCTTTCATTTGCTTTTTTTCCTTCCCTCCAGTTGTAAACAAATCCAAGATGCTGTCAGCCGGAGTAGCAGATGTGGTGTTGAAGTTTTTGCAGTCGGAGATGCCTCCAGTCCAGTTTAAACTACTGGGGACGCTACGAATGCTCATCGATACACAAGGTTTGTGTTGAAGATGAAAATCATCACAGCACACCGTTGATCACGACACACTGTATCAGCCCTGACGGCACACTACAGACTGAAGCAGCTCTAAAGTTAAAGTGGCACACAGCAGTTATCAAGGTTCAGGATATTTGGAGCAGACGACACACACAACACCCAAAAACATTTCATAGACAGAAACGTTTCATAAACAGTCGAACTGCTGCTGTACCTCTCCTGAAAAAGAAAATCAATGTGTGTGTGTGTGTCGGTTCAGCTGAAGCTGCAGACCAGCTAGGAACCAATGGGAAACTGGTGGAGAGGCTGGTGGAATGGTGTGAAGCCAAAGATCACGCAGGAGTGATGGGCGAGTCCAACAGGCTCCTGTCTGCTCTCATTCGACACAGCAAGTCTAAGGTGAGACACCACGATGAGTTGAAATGATAAATAATAACACCGTTAAGAGGGAATATTTAACATCTGTGTCATGAGAAATATGCAAAGAGACACATGTATTTCAACAGATACACTTTAACTGCCTCGTCTGTATTTGATGATGCCATCGGTTTGATGAAGCCATTTTCTTTCCTGATTTCAGGAGGTCGTCAGGACAGTCATCCAGGGAGGAGGCGTCAAGCACTTAGTTACCATGGCAACTAGCGAGCATATGATTATGCAGAATGAAGCACTGGTGGCTTTGGGTCTCATTGCAGGACTGGATTTGGGTAAGAGCAAGATGGATGCATTGAAATGATAATGTTGGTATTGTTTGTTTTTGTGCTCTTAATTTAGTCCAGAAAAATGATGATCATTCGTTTACAAACCAAAAAGGAGCCCTTAATGTGAGAGTCTTTATTGCCTGATGCTTGAAGATCTTCTTGTTCAATACATTCAGTTGTGATTAAAAGTTATCATACACTTGTAAAGAGCATGTATATCATGGCAGTCTTGAGTTTCCAATGATTCCTACAACTCAGAATTTTCTATGATGGAATAATTGATTATTATTATCATTTTAGTTCTTTCATAAATTTATTACAGGTCGTCTGGAAATATGACAAAATCTGCTGGGTCAAAAATATACATGCAGCAACTGGAATGATCAGTTCTGGTGATGTTTGTTAATCAGATGTTCTTAGTGACATGGCCTCCTGACTTGTTGTGAGTGATGAAGATGATTGTCAGTATAAAGTATAAAGTATCAGTATAAAGTGCCTGCACAGCTGTGTCACTGCCATGATCAGGAAGAAAACACAAGCTATCACCTGCTGATGAGAGTCAATTGTTCAGGATGATCAGAATCACCATAAACCTGGAACACAGGTGTCAGGTGTGTTTTACATTGTGGGCTGAGAGGCTGCCTTGCAAGAAGGAAGGCTTTGCTCCAGAAGTAGCACCTTAAGACTCCACTGAAGTTTTTTGGCTGATCACGTGGACAAAGAAAAGTTCTGTGGGCAGATGAAACAATAATTGAGCTATTTGGCCACAATGAGCAGAGATATTTTGGAGGAGAGAATGTGAGGCCTTTAACTACAACCCCAAGAACACCAGTACCGTAATGCATGGTGGTAGTAGTATTATGGTCTGTTTTACTGCCAGTGGAACTGGCGCTTTACAAAAAGTAAATGGAATATTGAAGGGGGACCCCAGCACACCAGTAGCAGTGTAGATTCCTGCCTGTGTAACTCAACTATTTGACTTTTTGAGGAGCTGCACATTGACTGTTTCCACTGTTTTGATTTGTCTGTCATCTCTGGTTTAAAAAAAAAGAAGAAAAAAAAGACCCAAGTCTCATCCAAGGTTAGGAAATCTCTTTGGATCCACCTTGAAAATAGCAAGATCATCCCATGTCCCATGCTGTGGCTCAGGGGGTAGAGCGGTCGTTCACGGAACAAAAGGTCGGTGGTTCGATCCTCAGCCCCTGCAAGTCCACAAGTTGAAGTATCCTTGAGCAAGATACTGAACCCCAATTTGCTCCCCGGGCGCCGCGTGTAGTGGCAGCCCACTGCTCCTCAGGGATGGGTCAAATGCAGAGAAAGAATTTCCCCATGTGGGACTAATAAAGGTATCATTATTATGTCACGGTGAATCGGCTTCCCAGCAGGATCCAGTGAACTGGTCCCTTTGTCATTTGGAGTTTGTTGTGAATCACAGCATGGACACATTCCTGGGAGATACCCAACTCTTTGACAGTGACTGTTGTACATCTATGGATCTGTCAAGATCACGTCATGGATGTTGTCAGTCATCTTAGTCAGCTTACACCTGGTGTGTGTGTGTGTGTGTGCGCGTGCGCGTGTGTGTGTGTGTGTTTTCAGGAGGGACAAACACCCTGGTGATAGGCTAAACATTGTGTGAACTTGTTTTGGCAAGTCTAAAGTCCTGCACTCCCGTTTTAATGTCACAGCTGATGCATTTAAATTTTAAATATATAAATATTATTTTATACATTGTTTTTAGCATCAAAGCTAGCTACCTCTAAGACGACGCCAACTATCAAACGGAGCCCAGTTTCTGCAGCGGGTCCACCTTAGAATCGTTAGACCCGATTCTGAGAACCATAATTCTGAACAGGCGTGTTTAGAGCGGACACTGCACTAGTAACTTCAATGGAAGAAACCTGCTCTTTTACTCTGTAGCACATACTGTAGATAGTATTGTGATTATTGTCATCACAGTAACACACTCACACTGTGGTTGTGGATTCCAGTTGCAGCAGAGAAGGACTTTGTTGGAGCCAACTTGGTGTCAGTGCTTCACAAGCTGCTGTCAGACGAGAGGAGTGCACCGGAGATCAAATACAACTCTATGATTCTCATCTGTGCAGTCATGGGCTCAGGTCAGGCCTACAAATGTTTCAACCAATTTGAAAAGCGTTTCTGATAGAAGCAGCAGATGTGATGTGCATGATGACATTAGTGAGGCTTTACTGTTACTTGAATACCAGCTTTAACTTGAGTATTGATGATCTTCCTTCCTTGTGTGTCTCTTTAGAGCCTCTCCACAAAGAAGTCCAGAGCCTTGCATTCATAGACGTTGTGTCTAAGCTGAGGGCACACGAGAACAAAACGGTATCACACCAGGCTTCTCTCACAGAGCAGCGGTTAACTGCCCAGAGCTAAATGACTGTGTCCAACCCTGCCCACACCCGTCCACCCGAATGCCTGCCTGACCACCAGATCACCTGATGACCCCTCATGACTGCTCTCCAGTGCCCCATCGTCATGTGCCAAGGTACCACATCTCGTTAACTGCCAGCAGACATACGTAATGTCTCCACCCCCAATCCTCTAGCCCCGCCCACCTCCACCAGGGTTCGACTGATGTCCCTTTGGAATGCTTATATACAAATCATAAAATCTGAGCATTTTGTAATATAATGTTTGTTTTGAATTACAAGAATTTCCCTGTACTTGAACGCTTGTTAAGGTGCAAAAGCCTCAGAATCTTTTATCACTGCAGAGTACTGTGGGACACCACGACTCTCCTCTGAAAGCCATAATGATGAGCAGGTTCTGAAACCAACAGTTCACCAAAAACTGAAAATCCGGTCATAATCCTCTCAGCCCCATGCTCATGGAAAGTCGGGTAAAGTTTCTTTGTCCACAAAACATTTCTGGAGCTTCACAGCATTGCATCATTCTCATAAACAACTGAAGATGGGGACTTCTTTTAATACATCAAAAAACAAACCTAAAATGAGTCCATGCAGCTCGGACATTTTAATCCAAGTCTCCAGAACCCAAAACTGATCTGAAACGTTATTTACACATTTTTTTTAAGCTGACACCTGTTTCCTCTAAGCCAAAAACTAAATTAACACAACCTCCATCCAAGGAAGGATGGAGTAGGGTCGCAAGGGTACGAGATTTTAATGGTATGTTGTTGTTGTTATTATTATTTACAATGACCTATAAAGGAATGATTATTGAAGTGGAATCATGAAACATTTTTTTAAGTGGAAGTTTCCCTTTTGAAAATAAGAAAGGTGTACATCTCTTGTTTGAAAATAAATTAGGAGGAACAAAGGAACAGGCTCTTTTAAAAAATGTCTTCTCTATTAAGAAATAAATAAAACAGTACTTTCCTTTGAACAACATGAATGGGAGAGAAAACAGTGCAGAAACTTTTTAACATTTTCCTGATATAATTATCATATGTATTTATTGACTTCTTTTTAGATGTTATAATAATAAACAATGATAACTATGATGTAACTATATCACTTTATATAACTAAGGCATGTTGGCACCAGCGGTGGAAGAAGAGTCACATCGTGTAAAAGCAGGATTTAACATGAGGTGCAGTTCGTTGAACAGACGGACAGGATGACCTCATTTAGATGGAAACCCCTGGGATTTATTTTAACCTGAGCCATATATTCACATCTGAAAGGGGTCCAGTATAGTAACATTAAAACAGGCAAAAGCAATACAAAGTCATCATATAGGGAAGGACTGCACACAAACGTAAACCACTTGATTTTGCTACTTACAGGTTCATGATGTTAAGTGTTTGAAATCATGGAAAGGATCCTGCAGAGATACACTTGTGTCTTTTTACCTCAATAACTGTAGGAAATGACTGTTTCTCTGTAGTGTCGGTTTCGATAGAAAATCAGCTGATCGTTTTAGTCCCTCGAGTCGTTTGAATGTTTGTTTCTTTGTTAGGGATTAAAGTTATGAATGGGAAACGTGCCTTGATCTGCACAGAGGGATGATGTTCATGAAGATGGGTGAACTATTGGACGTGTTTCCTCCTTTAGCCACACTTTGCTCCCACACTTCTTACAAACTGAGTATCCATCCTTGAGGACAAAGCTTTGTTGCTTCTTGGGATATCTCCAGTAGTCCCACGCTGGTGATTTGACCTTCTCTTTGGGAGGATGGAGATCCCTCATATGTGTCTCTCCTGTGTCAGTCGCTCCCGTTGCTTGAAGGCAGCCGAGGAGTCTTTAAAGGAGACTTTAAAAACTTGTCCCCATCTTCTTCAGTTGTTTCGGAGAATTCTGTGACCTTGTTGTTGTGAAGCTGCAGAAACGTTTGTGGACTTGCGGTGAATCTTTTCCTGATTCTAAATCGCTGTGGAGGTGAGTAGGCAATGACTGAATTTTCTTTTTTTTTTGGGTGAGCTTTTCCTTGAATGCGAAGGGAAGCAGGTTTCATTACAGGTTTGACTAAACACTCAGTGGAGTGATTCGCCTAGTGATGGAAGCAGCGTCGATGTTCTCGTCTATCTGCCATCTTTTTTATTCATCAGTCTAACCCTGGTCCCAACCTCCACTTGTGCATGCATCTTCTGCTACAAGTAGGGGGAGCTAAAGCACCATAGACAGATGAGAGACAGCACTCTTTTACGACCATAGCTGTGACACCATCCACCAACAACCCACCTGTGAAAAATGTGCACAAAAGAACAAAAAAAACTTCCTGTTGTGATTTTTCTTTCATTTTTAAGAAAAGCAGCCATCATGATGTGCCCAGTTGTGTCCCATGTAGCTTGAGTATAAACTGACTAGAAACCGTGCATGTTTTAGTCCTGTTGAAGGAGTGACCGTGTTCATTTGACCTCTCTGCTGCTTACATACTCCAAGTACAGCCTGCCCCCGCCTCCCTGCGCCCCTGACACCTCCGACACCTCCAGTCCTGTATGCTAGATTTGATCAGACTTGTAATTCCACAGTTGTCCAAACACATTCCCCAAAGTTCCATCGCTGAGAGAACCGTGCAAGAAGCAGGTGAAGCAAACAGTGCGGTGCAGGGTTTACGAGTGTAGTTCAACTCCAAGACTGAGTCCAGGGGAGGGAGTCCATAGTGTGTCTGTCCAAATACAAGTATAATGCAACACTTTTTAAGTTCAACCATCAGCAGAGATGTACAACCACTGCAGGAGCTCTGTTGGGCCTGAAACATCATACCATGCCATATGCTATACATAGCATTACATTACTGTCTCACAAAGTTGTGCATTTCAGTCATTGAGTGCCTACAGATGATTATAAGAGGATTATTGCAAACACAAACTCACATTATGGTAGACAATCTTCTTGCCAGCACATAAAGCCGAGTTCCCTCTACAGGAGAATCAGGTCGATTTGATTGGTCCCTCCAGACAATCAGGGGTGGAAGCTGGTCTGTAACTTTGGTGGGCCCCGATGCTCAGCCCAGATTCTCTGGTAGTCTGGTGCGTTTGCACATCCAGTCTTAACCCCCTGCCCCCGATCTGCTCGTGGACGACTGGGACTGCTCCGATTCCAAACATGTTTGATTTTCAGGAGTGTAAATCTGGATGATTACATCAGCACCACATTACCCAATGAAAGAAGCTGACAGTGCTGCCCAGCAACGGTAACCATTTAGCCTCTTAGGCTAACGTTGGCCAGCATATTACTGTCGACAGATATTAAACCAACGCTCTCACCTCTCTGAAGGATAGACAGTGTTGACCACGTCTTCCCTACATTTTCTCATTCACATGGTTCTTCTGTTTTCTTGAAACAGTCATTTTGTTTACATTACACACCATTACACACCACCTCACCTGAAGGCTTCATTCATTGCTCCCTGTGGTACAACAATATTGAAATCCTGTAGTGTGTGATGACTTGTTACTTTCTAATCTTGTGCATGTTTGATATTCCAGAGAAGATGATCTGTGGAGATTCTCGTTGTGTGTGATTAAACCTGATTCCACAATCGGGTAGGATTTTAAAACTCCTGTAGTCTGAGCTCGGCCTAAGGTGGGAAAACATGCCAGGTTGGTACAAAGTAACAAACAAATGTGTTGTAGTTAGAACAGAAAAGTTCTCTTCCACAAACCATGAAGTTCAAAATGATACTGGAAGTCTTTTCATTCATTTAAAGAGACCTTTCTTCGTCTAACTAAATCATGCGTTGTTGTTACATTGCAACCACCTGGTATTTTTTATTGATTTTTTTTTTTTTAATTATTTTTGGCTGGACAGGAGATGTAAACTCTAAAGAAAGAACAAGATAAGATAAAGTCAAAGTCGGCATGAGATTCACTCCATATGATCCTGTTGTAACTCAGAACAAAATATCACTACCTGACTCATTGTTGTGGTCGACAAGGAAACCAAGGAGTGTAATTTTACAGTATGGAGTGAAGCAGCCAACATTCCTACTTGTGCGTACAGATGTGTGTATCGTGAATGTACTGCTTAGGGAAGTCTGGGACGTTGAGAACAACTAACTGAATGCAGATACTGAACAGTCATTGTGTGTGTGTGTGTGTGGTTTAAACCTCCAACCACAGCAGCATCACTACATCCAAAGGACAGCTTTCTCTTCAGAGATCATCTTCTAGTCAAAGGGTTTTCTGCTAACACTGTACTGACACTCTGTTAACATGCCATGATGTGTTTCCTGTTTGTTTTTTCAAACGTATGAATGGTTATTTATCAGATTTATGCTCTTCTGCTGACACATACCAGTGGAGATGTATCCATAGTAACTGCATAAAATTCTATAAACTTAAATGTTTGTTGTAAATGTCATGAGTTGTACATTTGGAGGATTGTAACTCAGCAGATAATAAAAAAGATGATATCTGGTCATGGCTGGCGTCTTTGTTCCTACTGTATTCAAACCAAATGCATTTTGGGTTGTATCTGCAGATTTTGACCCCATAGTATGCTGATATGATTTGTCACTACTACTAACTATGCCAAGAGCTGTGATGCCTGTGAGTTCAGTTGTGCACATGCAGGATCAGTCTAAATTCAAAAGGCAGCAGCGTTTAGTCAGTCGAAAAGCAACAGAAGAAGAGGAGTTCGCCCGAAGTTGGTGCTGGGTTCAAGCAGGGATCATTGACAAATATGTGATGTCAGTCATTTCAAGAGATCGAAAGCAACGCAAATGAAGTTGTACCCCTGTTTCACCTCGCTTTGTTTGTCTCATTCCACAAGGAGTACAACTCCTGGGCTGAGGTGGAGGAGGAAAGTGTGATTGTTAATCAAGTCGATGCAGAAAATATTTAGATTTAATAACGTTAGCCTAACGTTATGTAATTTGTAAGCTAGCTCGCTGGTTCACCATGCATTTAAGTCAACAAAACAATGTTAAATAATTTTGTCCATTATACTATTTTCATAATTATTATGGAGCTGCTTTTCTCGGTGATAATGACGATGCATTCAAGCTAAACGCCAAATGAATTCTGATCTGACCCTTCTCATTCATATTGCACGGACATGAATCTGATATGTATCTGATCCAGGACCAAATATGAAAGAGACTCGAACCTGATTTGAAAAGATCACTTTTGTGTTTTCATAGCCCTGAATAAATCAGATTTATGTCACTTTGTCAAACAATTCTGAATTGAGTCACTTCAACCAGGTAAACAAATCAGAAAGCTCTTGGTGCCAAAATATGGACAAAAATGCTTCTTTAATCAATGTTTTTCTCTTTTGCTTTTATTAATTAATTTTATTCAATATTAAAATCAGCCCAAATGTAACAGACAAGGACATTAGGAGGTAGTTACATAATGTTTGTGGGTTTTACTGTGACGTACTCCTTGTAAATGGTGCATGTAATTGATGAGAGGTCTGTACATCAGGACCGTAGAACAATTCTCTACCCCTGAACTTAAGAGAGAATAACAGACTTTAGTAGTATTGAATATTCTGCTGTCCAATAAATCAGACGGGTTGCAAAAAACTAATTAAATGTATAATAAATATTTAGTATAAAATTTTTTACGTAGCTAAAAACATTTTCGAATGAACCCCACAATATCAGTGAACAGACTGAGTACAAATACTTCACGGGTAAAATACTTTGCTACAAACAAAACAAGTCATGCATGCTTTCAGCAAACAATCAGAGAACACTGATAAAAAGCAACATGTTAACACTTTCTAATTTTAAATCCCAGATTTAACATCTGCACTGGATTTAATTCATTCAATAAAGTGTGTAGTCATCAGATCTGCATCAAATAAATGTGTGGTACTTTCAGACAATCACAGTATTCACATTCCTTGGCTTATGTTCTAACCACCAAACTGAAACCTTCTTGGTGATGGAAATAAAAGGACAGCGGGGTTACAGCGACATATTTTTCACACTCATACGTGAAAAGATGTGAATCGAGAGCTTAACTTTTAAAACTATCATAAGACTATAACAATTCCAACTAGAATTTTGTAAAATGTTGAAAACCACCCTATCTAGCAATGTTAAAGAAAGTATAAAAATGTTCCTGGATCCATCCTTTTATGCACCAAAATGTAATATGTTCTTTCCTGTCCATTGGCCCATCCTTCTACCAAGTTTTATGAAAATCACTCGAGTAGTTTTTGAGTAATCCTGTTAACAAACCAAACAAACAGTGGACACGAATGAAAACAGAACCATTGTATGAACTATAGTGTACTAGGACTAGCTTTCATTACCCTGGTCCTGAACTGATGACCATAACCTTACCTTTCGATTCCTTACTTTTTGAGAAATATTAGCATGTTTTTCTTTTATAAAACTAATTGTTCATTGAAAAGATTCATTCCTGAAAGTTCATGCAGGCCCTGTTCAGATTTTTCAAGCCCATTACTACATGACTGAAGTCGTTGGTTGATTGCTCTTCCTGTCGGAGAATAAATCCTTTTGTTACTTTACAAGAAACTCTTCAAAATCGACCTTTTTATTTACAAGAACACATGAAAGTAAAAGAGATCAGCCCAAACATTAAAACCACTGTCAGGTGAAGTTAAGAACATTTACTCTCTCTTTATGATGCTATGTTCTGCTGGGTCCCAGCATTCCATTGGATGTTGTTTAAACTCGTACCACCAATCTGAACATGGCTACTGCTCCTCGCGGCTACGGCGTTCCCTGATTCCAGGGATTACCCCAGCAAACGCACCCCGCCACACCTCAAGGAACATGAATAACTAAAGGTGTCACCCCGGCCCCCAAACTCACCAGATCCCAATGCGATGGAACAAGTCTGATCAATGGAGGCCTCGCCTCAGAACCCACAGGACCCGAATCAGCTTCAGCATGAAAACACTACTGTGGCAGATCTGTATCAGTGGTTTTAATGATGGTACACTTTTCAGTGTTAATAACTTCTCCTGACAGTGGTTCTATATGGCTAAGCTAACACGAAGGTTCACGTTAGCCAAATCTGATCTTCCAAAGATAGTGGGAGAAAACACCAATAGTGAACCTACATGACAGGACAGGTACCTGCTGAAGCCTTTTATAGCTTCGTATTTAAAAGTAGTTTTACCCAGAATGAACCTGTGAATTTCAAGCAACAAAGGATTTTACAGCCAGTCGTGAGAGGAAATGAAAATGTCATAATAGCAAATTTAGAATCAAGGGCCATCAATAAAAATGTTCTTCAGCAGTAATTTTCAATAATCTACAACAAAATACGATAAAACCTCTTTACCGTCACAAACAACACTATGTGATACGAGCAAAATTTGAATCGCCATAACTCCACTGAAGATCGTTTTCCATGTAATACAGTGCATATTTAAAGCGCTCCACAAAACTTCATTCTCCTATTTTTAACAGTTTCTGGGAAACGTGTTCATTTTGAAGTGAACACACACTTCCTCTGTTCTCAATACATGGTGGATTTTAGGTTGCTTTCACACCTGAGAGTCCAAATCAAGGTTCATTTTTTTGGCTACAGGGTCCAGTTTGTTTTGCTTTCACATTACTTAAATACTTCCTGTCATCTTCACCGATGTGGGCTGTGGATCAGATTCATTTTGTCGCCATTATAATCATCTTATGATAACGTTACTCCCAGAAGGACTGGCTTTGAGCACGAGACTCCAGACTAGTTTCAATGACATGAGCGTCCTTGTTGTGCTGACACTGTGTCGCCCCTGATGGGCAAAGACTGTCCGTTTCAAACGAGACCAACAAGCTGAGTTGTCTACCTGGTATTTAAAAGATGAGTTCACACCATTATTCTTGTTGCTTTTGATCTGGTATGGGTTTTTGGTCCAGACCCGGTCTCCCACCTGCAACTGGGACCTGGACCTGGACCAAATGGGTTAGGTGTGAAAGCAACCTTAGTCTTCATCAGGAGTGGGAAAACTGGGATCCCATGGGTCCATTTATTGAGTATTAACTCAATATGACAGCTGAGGTCATTTGTGGTCATTTCCACTTTAATGCTAGATATGTTGGCATCTATTAGTCACTGAATTCATTGTTAGTGCAACAAGAACTAAGTTTTCAGATCAATTCTGCAATGAGCAGAAATAATTCTTGCAATTGGTTAATTGTGAATTTATGTAGCTCAAAGTCAAACATAATCCTTAAAGTGTTATTTTAAGAAAAAGGGAAATCATCATCTTCATCTGAGGTTCTGGAACTTCAGTGACTTCACACCACCTCAGACCTGGTGGTGGTGAAAAGGTAAATAAAACAAGCACTGATCTTAAATAATAATTAGCAGATCCTCAGTTTCTTGTTTACAACTATTTCACAGTCCTACCTGACAATGGAGCATCTTTTCCACAGTGAAAAATACTGATCTAATACAAAAAGACGTATCAAAACTCCTACTTTAGCTATCAGAACTGCAGCACCGTGTATGAAGTGTTAAACCATCCTCTCCAACAGTGACCTTTTTACAGTAGTTACACAGTGTTATATACAGAGCATTTCACATATTAGTGCCTTGAAAAAAGGTGCTGGTTCAGTGAACACTATGGTGCAGGTGAGCAGTGAAGTCCTCT
This sequence comes from Chaunax sp. Z400, assembly GCA_037577475.1. NCBI lineage: Eukaryota > Metazoa > Chordata > Actinopteri > Lophiiformes > Chaunacidae > Chaunax > Chaunax sp. Z400. The sequence continues at coordinate 5,749,956 of CM075183.1, forward strand.
GAATGCTCCATGGTGCGTTCAAAGAGCTGGAGCTGGAGCTGGAAAACAACAACAACAAAAAAGAATATTATTTTCAGTTTTTCAGGGTTTTTTTCTAAATAAATTTATACAGCAAAGTTCAGGTTCATTACCTGATATGGTGCCTTGGCATTAGGTAAAGAAACTGTAAAAGAGGAGACAGAGAGCTTATAAATGTTCTTATTAACAACCCTGTGTGGTTCAGCACTGGGTTGGGAATGCTGAGAACAGTTTCCTGCAAAGGATCAGCTGTTTAGACTAAAGCCTGGAGAGAGAAGGATGACAATTTCAAGTTGAGTAAAGGAATAAAGTCTTCAGCTGGATGAAGTCACAGTGGAAGAAAAAAGTGACTGTTGTCTAAAGTCACAGTTTCCACTCTGGTTTTCCATTAGGTAAAACTACCTGGTACCTCCTGTTTTTGGTTTTCCATTAGGTAAAAGTACCTGGTACCTCTTGTTTTTGGTTTCAACTCTGTCAAGGTTCTATAAAAGCTGAGCAGGTACTAAAAGATGACGTGAAAACACTGCAGTCTACTGATTGGTCAGAGATCATCAATGTGTCACAAGCAGCACACACAGCACTAACCCCTATCTGCCATTTTTAAACAGCCAAGCTACTGTCAATCTGTTTTATTTAATCTAATTTGTGCTGACAGCCACATACCAAGAATCAGCAACAATACCGTCGAAATCCTCCATTGTTTCTGTGCGTATGTGTGTCGCATTGAAGAACATGCGGCATCGTGTGGCATCGCTATGACAACCGGCTCCACTGAGGCGGTACTATACTCTAATGGAGAAGTACGTGATACCAAAGCTGAGTCGAGCCGGTACCATGTAGTGGAAACACGGCTTAAGTTCTAGGACTCCACAGCTTGTTCATGCAAACAGGGAACATGTAGGATCCAACATGCAGCCATTATGACCATCATTAGCTCATACTGCATGAAACCTCACTACACCACAAACAACACTTGTTATCACATTTAATATAATATTTCAATCATTTATATCATGATAAACACATGTTGATAGTTTATACTATAATGAACACATGTTGATGTTACCAACCCAAAGACTAAGTGTGTTTGTCTTCACAGGTGGAACTTCAATCATCTCCAGCTGAGGCAAACAAATAATTACCACATTCCATTCTTTGCAATAAGAACATGTAAAGCTTCAGTTGTGATTTATTTCATTGATCAGCAATATCAATTATGCCAGATATTACTAACCAATTCTAGTAATGAAGAGGGCCTTCATCACACTCACCCTCCCCCTCCCTTCAGTGTGTACTTTTAGCATAGAGGTTACAGTGAAGCTTTCTTATGATTGGTGCTTTGAAACACCTTGTGGTGCAACTTGGACACATCGTCAGTGATGGACCCGGGGTCAGCGGGTATTTCGGGTCTTATCATCAGACACCCTCATCCAGGCAAACCAGCCTGGGGTGATGAGGCCCCGACTTGTGTCCAGGTAGCATGCTATGCTACACATCACTCCTCTTCAACCAAGGCCCACAGGAAGCCTTTTCTGTGGCTTCTAAGATGTTCTTGATGGCTCTCTGTCTTTGCAGTCCACAGATCCCTAAAAGGCCCAGGACCCAGTGGAGCGACTGACCTGCATCCTACTTCCACAGGTTCACGGTGGGCCTTCCAACCATGCCCCCAACACTGGGCTACCAGATCAGCGTACATGGCTCTCTTCCTCTCCTGTGCCTCCTCTATTCTGTCTTCCCGGTGAACAGTGAGCTCAAGCAACACCACATACTTGGTAGCCAAGGACATCAAGACCATGTCTGCCCGGAATGTGGTAGCTGCAATGGTTTCCAGGAACCTCGGTTGTCTCCCCAATTCAACCAGGAGCTGTCGGTCTCTTGCTGTTGCAAGCAGCCCGCCCTGGGCCTTTGGGGCCGAGACTTCTCCCCAGCTCCTACAAAGGTGCAACTCGTTGGTTGTTGCTGCTTCCTGTAGTGGCTACTGGTGCAGATGGCGTCTGCTACTGCCTGCAGAACCTGGTCATGGCGCCATTGATATCGCCTCTCTCTCCCATGGCTTTTGGACAGCAGTGCTCCAATGACCCCCTTTTCTGACAGAGTTGGAAAGCAGGTGAGTCCACTAAGCCCCAGCTGGACAGGTTGGAAGGACTCAAGAGAATGTGATACACAGACTGGACCAAGAACTTGAATTGGTGTGGATCTACCTTCCAATGTTAGATGTAAATAACATATTTTCAGATCAGTTTGTGATCTTGTGGTGTCTGGACACCGTACACCTCGTATGGAGTCATTTCATGTTTGTTGTTGGTTTTATGAATTAAAAAAGTCCCCATCTTCATCAGTTGTTTAGGAGAAGGCTGAGTTATTTCTTTGAGTTATAAAAAGTTGTAAAAATAAATCATTCTGTAATGTAGATGTCTGGATAGACGAGACAAGTGACGTTAATGCAGCTGCACGTCAAGATGCTGGTTTTCAGGACTATATATATATATCTATATATATATAGATATATATATATATATCTATATATATATATATAGATATATAAATAAATAAATAAATACTAGTTTTTAAACTTAAGTTTCTCAGCAGCAGAATACACTGCTTCTAACACACACAGTACATTTACAACATTACATGAACTTACAGGATGACACACTCCGAAGCACCAGGAGAGAACATTTGATCACATCTGCTTTTCAAATTAGTATATCCCCACTACTTTAGTCTCTCTAGTGCCTTCAGGGTGTGTTCCAGTTAAGTTCATCTAGATAACTATGTTAACCTACTTTAAACTAGCTTAACTAACCACATACTGATATAACAGGAACTCCTGCATGGAGGTCAGAGGAAGGGTTGAGTATGGAATGTATCACTGGAGTAATACCTCATTAATAATAAAGTCATGATTACAGAGGTTGAACCTCATTTATTTGGTGGATCTTTAAATAAAGACATCTTTTTGTCATTTTATAAATATAAATTCAATGATTATTGAATTAATCAAATGTCATACTAAGAAATGAGAAAGAAATTGTATCATTGCTTTCCTGATATGTTGTACTTCCTGTTAAAAAGACGTCTGTACCATGAGACAGGATTCCTGGGTAGTGAGCTAACGTCAGGGTTAACTTTGGGTTTTCAGTAGCACGGTGCTGTTTCACTTCTTAGGAGGGTACATCGCCATGGTAACTAATGCTACACACCTAACCTACTCCAGAGGTTATGTTCAAGATAAAAGACCAAAACCTATAAAAGCACCGCCTACTGACCAATCAGTTCTAATTTTACATGGTCACTCATAAACAGATCCTGGAGCTTAGTTTATGGATCATGAGAGGTCGACTAAGAGGACAAGACTTTTGTTTTTCATGTTGGCTGCAAACAGTGTCAGAGCCATTCTATTGTGCTTTTGTAAACCAGTATGTCTCCAACAGAGACCAACTGTACTTTAACCTGTCAGATATGAAATACGTTTTTCTGTTTGTTTTTTGGCCCTTGACCTTCACATGAAACTTTAAGATGTTCTGTTTCTGCCAAGATCTCATTCACATGTAGTCAGAATACTTTTTAATTTGACATGTCATTTTAGGTGTTTTGGCACAAAAACGGGTGGAGTGAAAGAGGTTAATGTCTTTGTATTTGTCTAATATAGTTTATATGTTAGACAGTTGGTCTTTAGTTGAAGACAAAGGTGCTTATATAACAGGTACATAGTTTTCTGATTTCCTAAATTATTAGCTTAGCTTATTATTAGGTTTTTAAGTTAAACCCACCAGTGGTCAGCACTGAAAAGATAATGATGAATTTCAAGTTCCCATTTTATTAGATTTTTTAAAATTAATCAAAGAATTAATTAATATAATTTCATACTACAAAGTACTCCAGTGGCACACGTTTGCCTGCATAGTACACAGTAAGGGTGGAATGAATATATCTCAGGGTCCCTAAATGTTACACAACATCAAAGAGATCCTCTACCAGTAATGACACAGTAATGACAGACAACAGGAGGCTCCACACCCACCGGTGACTAACACACACACAGCATATGTGTGTGAGTGCCTGTCTCACGAGAAGTAAGCCGATGCTTTCTTGCTGGAGTGTGGTGGGAGTCGACGCATGGAGAGAGGGAGGGGCACCCTGACGAAGCATGGAGGAGGAAGAATGAGGTGGGAAGTGAGTTTTAGCATCATGATGGTGAAGCTCACTATCACTCCTTACATCACTACTGCCCACAGAACTCAAATATAGTTTTTATCATGCAGACACTGATGTTTGGTGAAAAGGTGACGATATGACTTCAGTAATATGGAGCTGCAGGTTTTATCCCTGGATTTATCTTTTATTTCCACACCTGAAATATTCAATTTTACCAATATCATCATCAGGATTTTGAGCAAAGACATCTTCATCTGTGCAAACTGGATCACTAGTGCCCCAATGCATGGATTTAGATTAATTAGTGCACATGAGATATGGCTCATGTTTAATCACGATTACAACTAGTGTTCACAGGGCACTTTGCACAAGGATGCTGATCATTTAGACGTTGAGTAAAATAGATGTAAGGGTGTGCAACTGGTGTGCACAAGGTATGTATGAAAAAGATTTAGGAGACAAAAGGTAGTGAAAATATTTTTCCCTTTTAGACAGACGTGCAAACCTTTTATCAAGCATTGACTTTAGAGCCAAACCTTAATTCAGACTTGTTCTTTCTGTGTTCTCTCTTTGAAACAGTCTGATGAGCAAAATGTTCCTCATGACGGAAAGAACAGATGGCAGGATATAACAAATCTACATATGATCGCTCTCTCTCTCTCTCTCTCTCTCTCTCTCTCTCTCTCTCTCTATATATATATATATATATATATATAATAACAAATTCTTAATTGAATACTTCAGTTTTAAGTAAAAAATAAAATAAATACAGTGTATAGATTTTTTTTTTCTTTCCTTAAACACGTTTCCATTGATCCATTGTCATTATTAGGTAACAATTAATATCCTATAAAAAGAGAGAGTGAGTTCAATATAAGAATTTTATCAACACATCTCAAATGATGCAAACATAATCTAATCAACATTATCTACAAAATCCCAGAAAATACTGTTAACATTTTTTTGTCAACATCGCACACCCCTGTTACTGTCCTGTGAACATTGTTTTCATTTAACAGAAGTTTGTGTATCCTTAAAATAATGTTGGTTTGACACAAAACAAGGTCACCATAAACGTCCTTTTTTAAAATATACCACTATAATGTATCTGCAAAATGTGTCTGAGACTTTGAGCATTTCTACTGTGACACAGAGGTGAAACGCCTCATGTAGTGAAATACAAACATGTCTATAGACATGTCAGGTCTATATGAGGACACAGATTGTTTCTCACCAGCTCGCCTGCACAGCTTCGATGTCGCTCACCAAGTTTTGGGCCAAACAAATCCCGAAAATCTGTGGATGAAAGATAACGACATAAAAAGTCAACATTGGACTGAAATTGTAGCGACAGAAGGATGTTTTTATTTCTGATCGTTTCTGGATCAGTACGAAGGTTTAACTCCTGACCTGCAGGAGAGCAACTCCTATAAAGATCCCGGCCACCAAGGTGAGGTTGTCCTGAAGCCACTTCTCAAACTGCGGCACACAGCCTTTAACATTGATGTAGTCCTTCTGCTCCGAGTCCTGCCATGAACATGGGGTCATCTTTACAATGTGAACTCATGCCACAGATAAAACCTCACCATCTTCAGTCTTAACAGGAGTAACATGGAAAATATTAAAGGAGTAATATAATTAAATAAAATGCATCAACTATAAGTAATTAAAATATATTGGATATAATTAAGTAAAATACTTTGATTATAATTCAATTTCAATTAAATAAAGAAAACTGCACCCATCTAAAAAGTCCCGTCATAAGTGGGTTAATGTTACTTACTGGTTTAGCTCGAACGTCGTATCCACATTGAGTGTTTATTACATCCTCCTGCAGACAAAAACAATCAACTTTATATGTGACATGTTAGAAAACAGTATTATGGAGTGAGAGCTCCATAAAGAGCTAAATAAATAAATGTATTTTTTTGTCCACAACTAACAGCTAGCAGCTCTTTGAGCTACATTCTGATGTCTGCTCACAGTCATAATGCTGGCATGCTGGTGTTTAGCAAGTAATGATTACCATCCTCTCCATTTAGTTTACAGTAGTAGCATGCTAACATTGGGAATGTCATCAGCAAACATTTTCTATTATATAGATAGCTTCCTGTCTTCTAAGTGGGCGTTGTCACTTCTCCCACCCACATCAAGTGGGAATGTTTGATGCTAACACATTAGCAAGGCCTATTGCATGTCAGTCAAAAACATCTTATGCTTGTTCCTTATTTTGCTGCTCATTTTCATCTCACAAAAGTGTGTTACTGAGACAGAGACCGGTCTAGAATAGTTTATTTTCTTGTGATTGGTCAGTCTGAAAATTCCATTTTAGTTTCAAAATGTGGCTTCTAAAAAAAAGGATCCAAATATTGGTGACATTTGTGACTGTAGCCCAACATTCACACAGTGGCTTTCTTCCTCTGAAATCATGCTTAAAGGTTGGAAGTTCAGATGCAAGGATGCCGTCATACTGCTGTGTTCCTGACTTACAGCTAACATTCTTTTTATTTATGTTCAAAATAAACACATTCATTCATTAGCATTCAACTACTTGATAGCTAATATTGCAATAATAATAATAATAATACTATGATGATAATAATACTGTAATAATAATAATAATAATAATAATAATAATACTATGATGATAATAATACTGTAATAATAATAATAATAATAATACTATGATGATAATAATACTGTAATAATAATAATAATGATAATACTAATAATACTATGATAATAATGATAATAATAATATTAATAATAATACTATGATGATAATAATACTGTAATAATAATAATAATAATAATAATAATAAAATAAATTATGTAAAAGGCATAAATTATTCCTGAAATATTAACACACATCTTGGACACATTTACATGAGCCTGGAAGTAAAATGCACTGGATGTAATCAGGTGGCTGAATGCTAACGCTGTTGTAGCTAGTAGATTTTAGAGAATGTTGGAATATGAAATAAAGCCCAGTATTCCTCCAGATTTTCACTTTCTTTTACTTGCTGATAAATCAGGAAGATGTGAAACGATAAAGATATGTCATATTTCCTGCAATCAGGAACACAGCAGTATGACATCATCCGACCAACTCAAGTTCCAACCCTGAGCATCGACTCTTAGGAACACTCTCTGGTGAAATGTCGAAATCCCTGAAGGGGTAAGTCAGGGGTGAGTTGGGGGTGAAGGCCACATAACACAGACATGAATGGACTGCAGTGAGCCGTCTCCTTTCTGAACCGTCTATTCTTAGTTTTGCAGTTTATCCTATAAACATTTTGACCTGATGTTGGCGCTAGATGAGAAGGAGCATCACAGACATTTGGACTCATCTGGGAACCATGAACTATCAGAGTCTTCATCTTTCACTGAATACTAAATCTAAACCTGCTGGTGATGAGTATTAAACTGTGGGACAAACCGACCAACTGACATTACCATGCAGGGACCTGCTAACGGACATAACATGAAGACAAATATCACATAAGTACTTACACATCCAAGATTTTAATGTTAGTGTACCTTTAGAGGTTGGATACGTTTACCAGCTCTCTTCTCTTTTACTAGACTACCTTGAGCTGATGCTTCAGGTTCAACGCTAGCATTAATTGTACAAACATTAAATTCACACAACTAATCAAAGGTTCAAGGTTTGAAACACAAAAAGGAAATTCAAAGTGTAAAGTGGACATGTTTTATGCACAGTGGTGGACTCGTACCGCCGGATCCTTCGTGCAACAGGAGAAGGGAACTCCGCACTTTTCTCGACTGGGATTCCCATCAGTGCAGTTAAAATAGATGTTCAGGTTCCAGTCGTCTGCTCCAAATGCACCACAGCACTCCCACTACAGTCAGGCAGAGTGGACAAAATGGTTCAAGGCAACTAATGCTGGAAATTCAGACTCCATAACTGATAAAAGATCTTTTTTAAAGGGCAGTTTCAGACATCAGTAGAATTAAACGTGTCACCAGTGATTGGCCTGTTGACCTGATTAGTTCCCTGAATAAAGGAATTACTCCAGTCCAACCAGACTAGCGTGGGGCTTCTCAAGAGCAAAGTCAACACACAAACAGATTTAAATGAGAAGAGCTGCTGTTGTTGGCCTAACAGAGTGGATCCTTGATCTCTGCCTGTAAGGACTTACCCTGCAGTCCATGACACGTTTTGAAAAAAGTCCTTTTACACATTTATTTCATGTAGCTGCAGCTTCATCTCATGATGCTGAGACGGCTAGAAGAAATGTTTTACCAACAAACAACCATTCATTCATCATTTCATAAACTATCATTTTCAGGGTCTTCAAACTGTAAATTAACGTTCCATAAAGATTCTCTGTGGGGTTTTTTCACTTACATACTCCTGAGTGAAATCAATGAGGTTCTGCAGATCGATGTCATCTCGGTACGCCCGGATGTTATTGTTGATGAACAGGTTGAGCTGGTCCTTAATCCAGTCCTTGAAGACAAACGCCAGGACCCCCGTTGTCAACTCCAAGAAGAAGATGATTCCCAGAAACACAGAGAACTACAGCAGACACACAGAAACCAAACACACTAAGGTTACTATTACTATTACTGCATGAGCAAAATGGAGCTCTGATCATGGAACATACAAACTTGAGCAGAAACGTGTTTTCCCGGAGTGCTCCGATGCATCCTGCAAAGCCCAGAATGAACATGACCCCTCCGACCACCATGAAGAGCCAGACTGGGTCCAGACCCCCCAGGTCTGTGATGGAAGAGATGTTGGACAGAACGCCCTGAAGGGAGGAGACACCAGTCAGTTTGAGGCGGGTAGCTACGTCTGTTTCAGGACAGACAGAAGGGTCACACTGACAATAAATAGTAGGGCCATCAGAAAATATCCATACACCTGAGTACTATGATATTTTCTTCTTGTGATACAGAATTAAATGTGAAAAACATGGGATTGACTTTTAATTCTTTACATGGAAAGATCATTTATTAACCTTCCGTAATAAAGTTGCATGACAATAATAGGAATAATAATAATATAATTAGGTTAGTATTATTTATTTTATAATTAAAATAATAATAATAATAATAATAATAATGTAATTAAGTTAGTATGATTTATTTTATAATTATTATTATTAATAATAATAATAATAATAATAATCAAGTTAGGTTAATATAATTTATTTTATAGTTAATAATCATAATAATAATAATAATAATGTAATTAGGTTAGTATTATTTATTTTATAATTAATAATAATAATAATAATAAAGTTAGGTTAATATAATTTATTTCATAGTTAATAATCATAATTATAATAATAATGTAATTAGGTTAGTATTATTTATTTCATAGTTAATAATAATTATACGAATGATGATGATGATAATAATAATAATGATAATAATAATAACAATCAAGTTAGGTTAATATCATTTATTTCATAGTTAATAATCATAATAATAATAATAATAATAATAATGTAATTAGGTTAGTATTATTGATTTCATAGTTAATAATAATTATACAAATGATGATGATAATAATAATAACCTACTAAGGTTAGGTTAATAATATTTATTTTATAGTTAATAATACTAATAATAATACTACTACTACTACTAATAATAACCTACTAAGGTTAGGTTAATATGATTTATTTTACAGTTAATAATAATCATAATTATTATTATGATTATTAGTATGCTTATTAGCATTATTATTGTCATTATAACCTACTATGGTTAGGTTAATAATGCTAAAGAAAGTGAAAACAGATCCACCCCTTTATCTGGAAGTTCAATGGGTCTATTTTTGGCCCATGGCCCACTCTTCCACAGAGTTTCATGAAATCCATAGAGTAATTCATGCCTAACTGACAAAAAAATGCCAAAATATCTGTATATCTTGTGTAATCCTGCTAACACCTGTGAAAACATAATAACTCTATTATTGTATGTCTACTTACCTTCTCACTCCATGCCCACAGTCCAATCCCAACTAAGGCCATGCCCAGCAGCTGCAAAACACCACAGTGACACCAAATTACTGCGGAGAAATGCTGGTGCAATTGACGTGGTGCCAGTCGGTCACACTGTTATTAAATGAACATACAATAAGCCTCTGAGGCCACCGTAACAGCTGATGAGGAGTAAGTTGTTTGTCTGGTGCTGCTGTGACCTTTCTTTGTCTTTCTAAGATAAAATAACTGTATTATGGGTATTAAAGGCACAGAACAGGATTTTAAGGGAGATTTTTTTCACTATTACATCACCATCATGTAACATCTGAGACTTCACACATGAAAAGTTCTTCTATGTATTTTTTGGGATTAAGAGCTGTTATTCAGACCAGAACAGATATTGTCATGCTGACCCTGACCCAGTCATTTCTCTCTATTTCCTGATAAGGCTGTGTGAAATGATGACACACCGTATATTATGTGCCTGTAGAAAAATTGTATTTGTATTGTATGTAGCTGCGTTGCAAATCACACTATTTATGACAGAACGTTTCGTCATTTGCATGATGTGTTTGCTCAGTATTCAGGAAGCTGCCTGATCCGTGGATGTATGTAGGAGATCCAGATGCAGCATATGAGATGAGGCCCAGTTCATTCCTATGACAGCTGCTCGGTAGCATGTAAAAAAGACAAAAAAGGTTGACTTCCCATGTATAAAATAACCCCAATCACACATCTTCCATATTATGTGACCTATAGATCATGAACACTTAGAGATGTGCACTAGCCGAGTGGCTAAGTATCGGTTTATCCCTAACTAAGGGATAAATTATTTAATTGTGGGGCTCTTCTAGAATTTTTAAATGTTATCAGACCAAATTGGTTAAAGTGTGATAGTGAAACAAGTCATTTTACAGCTGCTACTTTCACAATGTAAGCTTATGACAAAAGGTGTTGTTGGTTTCATGTACATCATGTGATGCTGCATTTACACAGTTGGCTACCCTTAAGGGTTTGTCTATACTATCGATATACTATAATCCGTTCTACAGTGTGAGTGGTTGGAGATTGGTTATGGTTAGAATTACCCTTCGGTCAGGTGTTTCTCCCCACATGAACATCTGTAGAATGAATCGTAACGCAACAGGTAAAAAACAAAACAAAACAAGAGAAGAAGGATTCCAACCAGTGAAGACATTAGAGAACTTTGTCCTCTTTTTTATATTATCTACATTGATATTTTACTTTTTTTCATGCTTGATTGAAGGTTGTAATAAAAGGAGAAAAAGAATCAAATATAAATATACTACATTGTTGTTATGTATCATCTGAATATGAGGTGAACTAATTTGATCTGGTTTTACAGCAAAGCCCTATTTTCTGATATGTTATAAGGTGAATGGATGATAAAAAATAAATGATAGTTTCAGCCCTATTTCATTTAATAGTCCATAGGGGGCTGATATAGGAATGGGTTCCATCCATTGTGTGTGAGTTGGTATTTATGTGTCACACTTCAAACTGAACAGGTTTTCTCATAAGCCGTTAAACATAGGAGGATGATACTGTGTGGAGAGCTTTATTATAGTAGAGACATTCTCACCATATTGTATTATGAATACAGCTTTTCTCAAGAAGCATTTTAGAAGAGACAAAATGACGTACTTTCATTTAGTTTGAGTGTTTTGTAATAAGTTTCATTGGCTGCTTCTACACAGCATTACTGGTAAGATGCACAAGACCGCAAATTTATTACAGCCAACTGTGTGTGTATTTTTGTGTATATTCATTTTAGGGTTTGAATGTCACCTCAGTAACACCTTTTCTTCTCAGAAACTCACCTGCCATCTTTCTACACAAGGATGCATATTAGAAACATGTGACTTGATTTGTTTGAACATGTAATAGAGCCTAAAACTGCTCCTGTGCCTGCAGATTATATGCAGTAAGACAATATTACTGAATTTGTTTACAGAAGCTTTATTTTATCTTTTCTGATAAAAGTAACTTTATTTTATTTATATGCTGTGTTCTTTATACTATGACAGTTTTCCTCACACTATGCTGAGATTCTTACATTACTATTATACATTTGACAGGAATGACATCACTTTTTGAATACGTCACGTCTGAATCTCCTCTGAAGTGTCAGTGTCGTCAGTCTGACTCAACTCAATACGAAAAGCCGATTAGCGCCCTGTTGTCCACTGACCGCCAGCTGCTTCTACTGGGACATTACTGGACCAGTAGAAGCAGTCAGGCATGAATGCCTTCATCTGACTGTGAACATAACCCTGAGTGATAACGGTACCGTGGTGGGATGATGATGAGCGGGGCCTTCCTCCCTATTGATCATTGATAACATGAACTGTAACGTTATTTAAGACGCGCAGCATTAAGGATAAAAAACCTTCTTACCCAGAACAGGATGTTGAATCCAAAGATGAAGTATTTGATGCAGCAGCTCACTTCGTGGCCTTTGAAATGATTCCCCGACATGTTTGAGCATCATCAGCGGTGACAGAGAGGAAAAACGGCCTGCTTCACAGGCTTTGTGTGCGGGACGGAGCAGGTTCAGCGCCCCGGGGATGCATTTCACTTTGTCCGCCTCGGATGGTCGCACAGCCGCGTCACCGTCACATCTGGAGCATGCTAACGGGATTCGTTCACAGATGAAAATATACGCGGACGTTAACGTCGGATCTGAATTATCCGCTGTTTTATGTCCAAATTTCGCTCACAGGAGGAAGAGCCGCTGCTGCGAGTGGTCATCAGTGATTGGCTAGGAAAACCCTTGAAGGACGGAGAACACGACCAATCACATAAGAGGAATTATGAAGCATTTCCTGTGTTGTCAATGACGTACAAATGATAGCAAACTACTATTTATAGGACATTTATAGTAGCTGGTTTGACAGATACAAATTATCATTAAATTTAAATAAAATAAAAATCATTTGATTTGGTAATTGTCAAATAGATTCTAATAATATTAATAATAATAATAATAATAATAATAATAATAATAATAATATTATAATAATATAATAATATCATCATCATCATCATCATCATCAACATAAATAAAAAATGTAGTCTTCTAATTCCGGTGGAAGATTACTGATTAATTTTTTATTTTTTTATTTTATTTCAGTAATTTAATTTAGTGTAAAAATCAACAAAAACAAAGCCATAAACACATATCATACATACTTAATTGTAGAATTTAAAAATAATAAAATAAAATAAAAATCCCCCCCCCCCACACACACACCTCACAATTCCAGAAATATTGATGACAAGACCTTTCTGACCACAAATGACTACAGAAATGATGACTAGAAGGGAACCCCGTAGAGCAGTGGTTCCCAAACCTTTTTTCTGAGGACCCACATTTTTAAAATGACAAACCATCGTGACCCAAATCACAATAGATCTTATCTATAAATTGCAAGACAGTTTGTGCATGAATTAACATTTCTGACCATTTTTATTACATCTTCATATTATCTTGAAGAGGTAAACCAGACATTTCAAAGTGATATACATTTAAATTACAACTACATTGTATGCTTATTGAAAATATATACTGTACATATTTTAAATACTTTATAGATCCGATCAAATCAGTGCATTTAGGAGGGGTGTGGTATCTCATTGTTTTTAATCTCCTCTTATCAAAATATAAACATTTTAAATAGGCTACTTTATAAATGAGAAAATGCATTGAGTCTGAGTAAACAGCCACTCATGTTCATGTTCATATGTACATATTTTTATTTGAGAACGTAAGTGCATTTTAAATTAAACAAGCACACATCAAGTAAACAACAAACATTTTAACTACTTTATATGAGACAAATTAAGTGCATTTTGTTGTAATTAACAGACTATTAACATATTTCCCTCTCCTCATTAAATCAAACAGAATATTGCTTGTTCTTTGTTCCAGTCAGGTGTACAAGAGGAGAGCAACACGCATATCAGGTGTAGCATTTATTCTATGGGCGGTAGCTATGCTAACATTACCTGCAGCAGTCTGGTCCTTAGCTGGGTCTTGTCCCTGGTCTCTAGCTATGTCTTTCTTTTTTATTAGCCAGGCATCCATGTTTGTGTGACCACCTGCAAAATGTGTTCATTACTTTGTTGGAAACTATGGTGGACACCTGGGTGCAAACCCAAATGAGTTCTGAACAAGGCACCGCCCACAGAGGTAAAAAAAAACAACAACACTCGAGCGGACATGCTAGTGGTTTTCGTGGCAAATGGGGCGGCCATCTTATGAGTGTACAGTGAACTGTTTCAGTGCTACACTACAGTTCAGACATGCCGACCATGAGCTCATGCAACCATTAGAAACGTTGTTGGATGTCCAAAAGGAATATCTTTTCATAGGTAATTTAGAGAAATATCAGTCTGCTTCATAAATGTGTTCAAATGTGCATCAAGACAGTAATTTCCAAGATAAGATACACAGTTAGCCCTAGTATGACTCTGTGTCTCATATCCTCCCCACAGAACAGCAACAATTCACCAGAAAGTCGATACGGCTCCACACAGTCTGATTGATGATAAATGATAAATGATTGATGATAAATCTGATGATTTATCTTACAATTTATGTTCTAAATAAACATTTAAACACACAAGAATTGTGTACACTTGGATTAGACTCTGAGAACAGAGCATTGTGCACACAAAGCAAGCTTAGCCTTAAAATGACTAGAGTGGAAAAACAGCAGATTCTGATCAGTGGGAAACAGACCAGAATCAGAAAAGACACACTTAGACATTTACAGGACAATGTTACACAGGCTGAATGTCCTTTATTGAACTTTAAAATGCCATGTTATCAACTTCAGAAGCTCTAGCCATTAATCACACATTTGCTTTAGTCAATCTGATTATATCTGATGATATAATTAGTCCTCCACATCGGGATGCAAGCAGGAGCAAAGGTAATTCTTGACTCTAGAGATCCTCTTCAGCAATTTTCTGAGGCCACCAGACGAGGCTGAGACATCAGGAGTGAAGTCTGTTGGTTTAACTCCCTCAGAAGATCTGGCAGTTAAATCTTCATCATTGAAGCATTGACGTAGTCCTCCACCAGATAAGCAGACTTCTGAATTGTTTTTATCTGAGACGGGAGGTATTTCTCCATCAGAAGGACAGACATCTGGATGGTTTTCATCTGGGACGGTCGGTATTTTTCTGTCAGACTTCTTGATGCGACAAAAGAATCTGTGAATCCTCTGCAGTAATCTTCTGAGGCCAACAGACGAGGCTGAGACATCAGGAGTGAAGTCTGTTGGTTTAACTCCTTCAGATGAGGTGACAGGAACTCCATCAGGTGACCCTATGGTGAGACCGCCATCACAGAAGAGAGAGAATTTAAGTTTACCAAAATACCTGGTGGCTGGAGGATTGTCATTAGCAGCAGAGGGTTTGCCTCTGACATAAAACCTACCAGAGGACTTTTGGTCCGGGGGGTAACCTGAGGAGCTCTTCACTGTGTCTGTTGAAAACACTGGGGATTCATTCATGATAGCTTGGGAGGTGTCCAGACTGGAATAAGTATGACAATCAGTTAGTGAATCAATCAATTAATCAATAAAACCATTAATCCATTCAAAAATATGTGATGTCCACTAGCAGACACACAGTCACTTACTATTCTTTGTGATGAATGGATGCTGCAGAGCTTGACAGGGAGAGATTCTCTGATTCATGTCGACATGCAGCATCTGTTTCAGTAGGTCTGCAAAAGCAATCCTGTCCAGTAAATCGAATCTGACTATCGGTACCTCAGATTCAGCATCACTGTCTGTTGAATTCACCTGGAAACAGATTCAGATAAATTAATCCAGTCCCTTCCTTTCAGAGACAGGAAATTATTAACAAGTGCTGTTTCAAATGGATACAACAGAAAGTGCTTACATGTACCTCGTCTTCCAGACAGCTGGGCTGGTCAGTGGAGTTATTCTCTTCTCTTTCACTTTCACTTTCCCCAGCTAGGCCTAGTTCACTTTCAATATCAAAGTTTTTAGGTTCGATATCCTCAAACAGGTAGAGTAAGACCAGCAGGCAGCCGACATTTGACATATCAGTGCGCATATATGGGGGCTCTTTGACGTCCTCATCGTCGTCATCATCCTCGACCTTAACGACGGCCTTAACGACGGCCTCATCTAAGTCCTCCTTGTCTTCAAGGGCACAGCCAAAGTCTATTATTTTGATCCTGTGGGGCTGGTCCTGCTTGTTGACAAACAAGATATTTCCCTCATGGAGGTCATTATGCTGGATTTTAAGAGCCTTGAGTTCATCCAAAGCCAGGAACAGCTGCAGGAACAAACAAGATGGGTTTGAAGATGAAGTTTGGAATTCACTTTTCCATTTTCTTATGTTTAGGATTAGGTTCTGTGTTAAGCGTTGTACCCTGGGGGGTATTACAGGGGGACGGGCAGGAGGGAACTGGGTATGAAATACTTACAACGTTCCTTATTGACTAGTTCCTGTATCTACGACACTATATTAAAAAAGATATATATAAAAGGGGTTACAATACATTGGATCCATATTAAAATGATACAAACCTGCTTTGCAATAGGCTTAATAGAAGGCAGAGTCATATCCCCATGTTCCTCTATCTCATCTTTGAGGCTCCTGTCCAGCATCTCAAATACGAGACAGGTCCGTCCATGGTACTCACACCAATCAAGTAAATTGATTATGTATTTGCTGGCTTGATTCCTGGCACTAATCTCTTCATACATGGCCAACTGGGGAGGAAAGAGAGAGATGACACATTACATAGTACAAACTGTGGTTAAGTATACAAAATCAATAAAAGGAATGTACTGTGTGTCGTAAGAATCAGATGGAGTCAAAAAATCTACGTCTGGCTTATTGGGGCAGTTGGACTTTTTCCACCACTCCTTGGGGATCTTCACTGCCACTCCTCTTTTGTTGTCCTGTTTTGGCACCTGAACACAAGACTAAAGGCACCTTCACCAAACCTCTCCAGGACAGTGTAGCTAGAAGAGCTGCAATATAATTCTACCTTCCTGGTCCCAATGTGTTGTCGTTACAACTGTGAGGAAAGACGGTGAACATGGAGATAAAAAACATGAAGTGTGTGTATTCAGTCTGTCAGGCTCATTGAATCAACACAAGATGAACTAAAACACAGCTGAAACATGAATAATGTCCTTGTGTTTCAGTGTTAACGTGTCATTTTAAGACCACAGGAACAAGACTGTATCAAATACTGATGATTTTCTGACCTTTTCCATTCATTTAGATAAGTGGATTGAAAAAGAGATTTAAAATGGTTTCGATAAAATGACCAACACTGTTTTTGAGTAACTTGTACATTTTAAACAATATTTCCAATATTTTCCAAAATGACATTATTGGCAGCAGAGGGTAAAGCTCTGACATATGTAGCGAGAACAGGCCTATAGCTTATTTAATCAAATCATTGATCATTCTGGGTCAATGATGTTATTTATTAGTATTAGCTATAGTGGTCCAATGTATTTATCACTCAGATTCTATATTTTTGTGTGCCACCATTGTAAGATATGGTTAAACTCTTGATTACATAAGTAAGTAAATGTTTCTCCATATAAAATCTTGCAATACCCTTACATCACTGTTATGTTGATGGAAGATATTAAGAGATGTTGTGTGTTTATAAAATACATATCAAATTAACAAATTCCAACTAAATAAAGTCCTTATCTCTTCAGAAAATGAAAGGAGGTTGAAAGGCGAAGAGACTGTCTCCACCTCTACTTTAAAACACCCCCATAGGTAATAAACTGGGGTGAATTCCTTTGTCTTGGTTTTTCGTGCTTTTCTCTCTATCCAGCCACGACTCTGCAGCTCTTCCACCCTCCCCCTCACTCAGACCCTCTCCGATCCCAGGCCTCGTGTTTTTCTCTCTTTCTATTTTGTTTAGTTTTTATACTGTTTTAATCGAAGCTGTTGCATCTAATTTACCTCATCTTTAAAACGCTATTTTTATAGTTTATTTTTTAACAAGTCACCTGAGAAACTAAGGTCAATGTGGATGAAAACTTTTGATTTTTAGACATTGGACTGATTACTGCTATTAACTGAATAATTAATTGCTTATTAAAATTTATATTCTCAATATAAAGTTGGGTGGTGTCCTGATTAAATAAGGTAAACATTGTATATTTCATTATACATAAAACATACCACTGAACTCTTGGAGAGGTGTCCAATTTGCTAATTTGTCCTTTAGGTACTTTGACAACGGTGGGCACTTCTTCAGGTTTTCTTTGCTCTTGTCCAGACTGGAATAAGTATGACAATCCGTTAGTGAATCAATCAATCAATCAATAAAGCAATTAGTCCATCCAACAATATGTGATATCCACTAGCAGACACACAGTCACTTACTAGCTACTATCAGGATCAAAGTGATTGATCATGTGGTCTATTGTGATGAATGGATGTTTCAGAGCTTGACGGGCAGAGATTCTCTGATTCGCGTCGACATGCAGCAGCTGTTTCAGTAGGTCCACAAAAGCCATCGAGTCCTCATGTTCATGATAGGTTCTCCTATAGTCGCGTGGATGCACCTGGATTTGGAAACAGATTCAGTTCTGTTAGCCCAGTCCCTTCCTGCTGTTCCAATCTTAACTGATACAACAAAAAGTGCTTACCTTTATAATGTCTTCCAGACAGCTGAGCTGGTCAGTGGAGTCATTCCGCTTTCCTGGATTCTAAAGAGAGAAAATATGTATGAGAGCCATTTTAAAAGAGTTTAAATAAAACAATCAATTCGAACAAAGTAGAACATGGTTACTCAACCCTTAGCCTCCATGTAGGGCCATCAGCAGCTTCATCTTCCATGAAATAACGCTGGGTATATTTGCCAGAATGGAGCAGGTGGTCCTCCGGCTGACCCAGCAGCTCAACAATACGCTCTACCTGCAGATAAAAGAGTCACATCATTTGACATTCAGCAGAAAGTCCCCACTTGGCTGTGTGCATTAATCTGAAGTAGTTGACCTACCATCTGATCCTCAGAGGAAGCAGAGAAGAGGTTGTGACCCAGGTAGAGGTAGGCCAGGGTGCAGCCGACTCCCCACACATCGATGGCCTCAGTGAAGGGCAGGCCAAGAAAAATCTCTGGAGCCCTGAGGAGGGAAGACAAGAGCCAAAGATGAGAAATGGGTGGCAAGCTATGAAGATCAAGACAACGTGGATGTTTAGAATGATATAAGCTGCCTTAGACTAATGGACGAGTGTGGCTGGATAAAAATACCTGTACTCAAGTGTCTGAAGGTCCATTCCAGGCTGGGCATCTGAAGCTTTAATGGCCATGCCAAAGTCTATTAATTTTATATTGAAGAACTTCTCTTTCAGATTGACATACATGATATTTCCCGGATGGATGTCAGCATGCAGGATATTAACAGAATGGAGTTCATCCAAAGCCAGAAGCAGCTGCAGGAAAAAACAAGATGGGACAAGTTTGGGATTCAGTTTTAGGGTTCAGGTCAGGGTTTTCATTGATGAGCAGCAGATACAGTACATAGAACAATACAGTGGTTCAAAGTAGAAGAGCACACAATAGAATGCAAACCTACACCAAGGCAGCTTAGTGCCATTTATGTGAAAACATAGGTAAACTGTAGTTGTGGTTTGGCTGTTCATTTACACAACAACAGCATTTTGGCAGAATGAAAATGCAAACCTTTGAAAACAGGTTTTAGAGTGTAATCTTTTGAAAATGCCGTCACTGTGTAAACTGGAAAAACACAATTCCAATGAAAACTGTGATGACATGGCAACACTGTGCATGGATATTACATTTCCAGCCTAACAGCCATGCTGACATTCTGGGGTGTTGGTTTGATTGTTTCAGATTTGTGGACATGATGACTGTTTTCACACCACTGTCATATAAACACGGAACCTTTTTTAAATGCCAAGGAAAAGTTTTTCTGGTTTTAACAAAACTGTTGCTTTGTGAACGGGGCCTCAGTTTCTCCATAGTCACATGTCACAAAGACATCATAGATGGAAATGATTTTAAAAAAGCCCGTCTTCTATGAAGGTGAAAAAAAATCCTGGATCTGCTCTTTATCCAGATCCACTCCAAATCTTAACGTGTTCTTCCTGCCACGCCCAACCTTCCCAACAAGTTTCATCAAAATCTGTAAGGTACTTTTTGTGTAATCCTGCTAACAGACAGACGAATGTCAGTAAAAACATCAGCTCCTTGTCGGAGGTCATTATACAAACCTGTACTGCAATAAGTCTAATGTAGCGCAGACATATTTTCCTTTGTAGTGACTCCTCTGTAGTGTTTTTCTCCAACCTCTCAAATACAAGACAGATCTGTCCATCGTGTTCACACTGCTGAAGGAATTTGACATTGAATTTGCTGAATGGATCCCTGAGAACAATCTCCTCTAACATGGACACCTGGTGAGAAAGAGAGATAATCACACAGCACACATGTGGTTAAAATCAAATAAAGGAATGAAGTGTCTGTCGAAAGAATCGGATGGAGTACAAAAATCTTCATCTCTCTCTATGTCCTCCTTTTTATTGTCACTGTGTTCATACCTGTCATATGTTGTCTGATCAGTGTGTGTTTGTTTGTGTGTGTGTGTGTATTGTCAATGTCTTCATAGTTGTCATGTTGTCTGATCAGCGTGTGTGTGTCTCTGTGTGTGTATTGTCACTGTCTTTATACTTGTCATATGTTGTCTGATCAGCGTGTGTGTTTATTGTCACTGTCTTCATACTTGTCATATGTTGTCTGATTATTGTGTGTGTGTGTGTGTGTATGTGTATTGTCACTGTCTTCATACTTGTCATATTGTCTGATCATTGTGTGCTTGTGTGTGTGTGTGTGTATTGTTTCTGTCTTAATAGTTGTCATGTTGTCTGATCAGTGTGTGTGTGTGTGTATTGTTTCTGTCTTAATAGTTGTCATGTTGTCTGATCAGTGTGTGTGTGTGTGTGTTTGTGTTGTCACTGTCTTCATACTTGTCATATGTTGTCTGATCTGTGTGTGTGTGTGTATTGTCACTGTCTTAATAGTTGTCATGTTGTCTGATCAGTGTGTGTGTGTGTGTGTTTGTGTGTGTGTGTGTGTATTGTCACTGTCTTAATAGTTGTCCTGTTGTCTGATCAGTGTGTGTGTGTGTGTGTGTGTGTGTGTGTGTGTGTGTATTGTCACTGTTGTCATACTTGTCATTTGTCTGATCAGTGTGCACTTGCATTTCTGTCCTTGAAGGGCCCAGTCACCGGGAGCCCACCAACCGTATGGGGCCCTCAAACCTTGTGGGGCCCAAAATGGTGGGCCCCATACCGATTTTCGTTTAAATTAGCTCAGGGGCCTCTCCTGATATGCCTCATGTTGTTTTATTGCTTAGCCCACTAGGTGACAAAGTATGTAAACGTGTGTGTGAAGTGTGTGTGGAAAATTTCCCACCATCTCTGACTTTCCCGTTACACACTTCCTGAAGTGTGTAACATTTCAGCCAATGAGAGGTCGCCTTCGGCCTCAGGTGCATTATGTGTATGGAGGTGTGTAACATTTCAGCCAATGAGACGGCGCCTTCGACCTCAAGTGGATTATGAGTCCGGAAGTGTGTAACATTCCAGCCAATGAGATATCGCCTTCCACCGCAAGTACGTTATGGGTCTGCTCGCTACATGCACATCTTCATGTGAACATCAGGTAGGTTTACTTTATTCATGGTTTACATTGTTAATTTTATACCATTTCCTCCTCTGCCCCAGTTTCTTGCAACTCAGCGCAACCAAGTGTTACTCAATAAAGTACTTAATAAACCATTTTATACTGATCGATAGCTGCTAATGTTAGTGAGAGTTCGCTAGCTAACTAACTAGCGCAAGGTAGTTAGTTTCATTGGATGGCTGGCAAAACGCGTCCTGTATTAGTTAAATACTGAACACGTCTTTTAGTTTTTAATTACGGAACGATTATATATTTCTTTGGATGACTGACAACCCGTTAGCGAGCTAACGCTAGCTATCACTAACGCGAGCTGCAAGTTAGATAGCGATTATATCAGATCGGATCAGATCCAACTTTATTGTCATTGATCATAGTAAAAGTTCAGTACAGTGACAATGAAGTGCAGAGAAGTGCATAATGTACATATATACAGTGTGATATGTACAAATAAATACAGGGCTGATATGGGTATAGTATGATATAGACATATGGGTATGACTTACTATTAGAGATAGTATATAGCAATAGCTCGCGTTAGCGATAGTTGGCATAAGCTCACTAACGGGTTGCCAGTCATCCAATGAAATATATAACCGTTCCGTAATTAAAACTAAAAGACGTGTTCCGTATTTAACTGGTACAGGACGCGTTTGGTTCTTAAATACACATTCAGGTTTGCAAACTCTTGGAGCGCTCGTTTCGTGCTCCGCCTGATTACATATGAGTTGTGATTATATGATGCAGTCTTGAGCACCACCTGCTCGTGACGGACACGCAAAAAAACAAGCGCTCCCTCCATTCCGTTCTAGTCAACACAAACACCGACTGACGCTGATTCAGTGACAATGACAGTTTGGTTTAGCTTAACATAAGTCGTAGACAATGAAAGAAACTACTGAAGAGCAGTGTTTGAGGTTTAGCTTAACTTTACCAAACAAATGGCCTCCCTGAAAAACGTTAAAAGGTCTCAAACGAAATTATAGTCACTTTTATTTGAACAAAACCTGAAAGTGGCCCATAGAGTGTTGTTTACATTCTATTTTCTAAATGCATATGCAGACTATTGGGGATAAAAATATAAATATGAGATAAAAGAGAAAGTGGTCAGCTGTCATTTCATGGTATTTATATGCACACACAATGTTTTAGAGAAATATTTATTTATTTATTTATATATTTTGGAGGGTCCCTCTGGTTTTAGATTTATAAAATTAGTAGGATAAATGAAGAATTACCATGCTTCAGATTTGGTTGTATATTCTTTGCATGCCCTGACTTCCTGATTTCTGTGAGCCAATAACAACCAAGACTATTTATTTTATTATAGGCTCAAAGTAGTGAAAGCTCCTCAGTCTAAGGTTAGAGACTGAGGCGTATGTGTGTGTGTGTGTGTGTGTGTGTGTACATTGTAGGCAAACCTGAGGGTTATTTCAGAAAGCATTGTTAATTTAGCCTGGCATAAACCCTGAATTTGTGGTTGAGTGGACCTGTGCCGAATGGGGTATTTGGTTCCTGAACAGCTGATCTGAGTTACTTCACTCAATGAAGAACCTGTTCACTTTGGGTTCAGCTATAAGCAGTAATTAAAAAAGCCATCATCAATGGAGCTCTGATACTATGATTCAACATAGCAGGTTAATGAAAGGCAGAGCCTTCATTTTAATCCAGCAGAAATAGAGATATTAATTTGTATGTGGACATTTATCTTCAGGTAAGGTGCCAAAAAATTAACACGATATAGTTTTATTCAGCATTTCCATTAATTCATTTGGCTTAGTTTGAATTGAGGGGGATTTGATGCTGTTATATTTGAACGTGAAGGTTAAAAGAAATGGCTGATGTTCATAAAAGCAGTAACTTTTTATCGTCCTGGAGTAACACACTAACCCTCTGGCAGGTCAGCCAGTCAGCCCCATAGATATACTGAATCTAGTGTTGTATATTATGGTGTGCCATGTTGGATATTCCTGGCATTTTGGTGATGGCTTCACGTAGATCATAAACCACTGAATGTAAATACGACTCATTGAAATCAGTTTATCAGTTATTGAGGAAGTGGTTTTCTCATTATTGATACCTGTGTAATGATTTAAAAATGATTTTCACAGAGCCATAATGTTTAAAAGAAAGAGAAGGATATGGCCTGATGATGATGCAAGGTCATACATTCTGTCTTCGAGGGACAAGCGGGGGTGTATGGAAAGAGTTATTGATGGTAAAGGTATGGGGCAGCAGGTCCTTTGGGGGACAGCATATTACACAAGTGCATTTCTCATTACTGTTCATTTACATACTCATAGGCAATAAACAAATATTTAGGCTACATGACAGAAACATCTTTGTTGGCAAAGAAAAACTGCTATTAAACTGACGCTTTTGTTAAATCTAATACAGCCAGGTATAGACAAGTCTCCATCATCCTGGCTTCAATCAGAAATGTTTACAGTAAACATAAGTGAAATTAACTAAAGTGCTCTATATTTCTTTCAATGACATATTGCCTGTGTCGCATTCTGTCTATATGAATTATAAATGCCTATCTTTGTAGTTAGAAAATGATAAAAGGCTGTATTGCTATTTCCAAAAGGGCTATGAAAGCAGACATATTGTGTTATTACACTGAATCTCTGGCTCCAAACTATGTTGGTTTTAAATGCAGTAGGCTATAACATCATTTTGTTATATTGTATTTTATTCACAAGCGGCGGATCATGCTGTATATGAAAGCTTAAGACCACTCAGTGTTTCTTTTTTAAATTTAAATTAATTATTTATTTAATTGTTTGTCCTCATAGGAAGAGGAGTGTTTGCTACTCAGCTCATCGAACACCTGGTTCTATGAGCAGGGTTACTCATTGGGGGATGGGGTAGACTTCTGCTTGAGGGTACAGAGTTAAAGTGACAGACACCTTTCGAGTCTTGTTCTCAAACAGCCAGTGGACGTCACACACACACGTTTCTAGTCTTGTCCTTATGGGGCCCTCCCGTATGGATCACACTGAGGGAATTTACATCATTGTGGAAACATCTGACAATATCTAAACTCAAGTTAATTCATGTGTTGTTGAGCTGTTGCATGTTTGAAAATGGTATTTTTAATTTCATTCATTGCAGCCCCTTGTATGATGTTGTGAGACTTGATACTCCTAAAAAAGACCATGCCATGCATTTAGTTTTAACTTGTATGATGTTTTAGAAACTGTTTTCACACTAGCTATATTTTGTTACTTGTGAATGTCTCCAAATACCCTCCATGATTTATATAAGTACTCAATATGTTCTTGTTGTCATCTGAATTCCAGGAAACAAACCAGCAGGCTCTTGCTGTGGCAGTAGAGCCCCAGACGTTCCCTAGAGACCATCCGTCAAATGAGGATTTAAAGAGGGATAATGCTAGCACACAGGTAATGGGAGTGATGTAGACACTGTCATCACAAACTATGTATGTTGACCTGAACACTATATAGTCCCATTACCAAGTTAGGAAAGTGTGTTCACATTGCTTTTCCGCCACATCTTTTCTCAAGTTAATACATGTGTAATTTTACACTTGTTGAACTGTTGCATGTTCAGAAATGGTATTTTGAATTTCATCCATTGCAGCCCCTTGTATGATGTTGTGAGACTTGCTGATACATCTAAAAAAGGCCATGCCATGCATTTAGTTTTAACTTATGTG